>BLSH010082672.1:70223-83814 GCA_018402905.1 Glandirana rugosa
CTGGGACCATATCACAACAACTTGTATAACATTTCTATTTTATGTTACTATTATTCATTTGTAAGAACCCTTTTATAAACTTGGAATTGAGTAAACAAAGTTATAGGTTTGTGTCAACACCGGATTTCAGTAAAATTGGTGGAGGGTGGGCCGGTGACGTGTATATGCCGGCCCGGAGGGCCAGTCACTGCGCCCGTATCCCGATCTCCGCTCAGCTGGATCCTGTGATCATAATGATCACAGGATCCAGCAGCAGCGCGGCACGTGCCCGCGCTGCGAGCCCCCATCCTGCAGGACGTATATATACGTCCTGTCAGAACGGGGAAGCTCCCACCCGGCCGTATATGTGCAGTGGCCGGGTGGGAGGTGGTTAAAATGACTTTAGGCCACAACTGTGTTTGGATATTGAAACAAATGAGTTAAGGTTCAAATATTTTCCCAAGAATGTTTACTTATTATCATTGTATTTTATCTTTACAATATGTTCAACAACACTATACCAGGGTCAAGATAGCCTCCTCCACATGTTCATCCTCAGGTCTAGGAGCCATGGCCTCAGCAGAGGTAGAGGGCAGGGTGGATTGAGATGGCCTGGCCTCAGATGGGTTTCTCAGAAACTGCAGGCTCTCAAAGTACCACAGCTTAGGTACATATACATCAGATGCTGCAGCTCCTGACCTCTGGGATTCTTGTATTTTTTTGACCTCCCACCCATATGTGGTCCTGATGTTGGCAATCTTGTCTCTGACGTATTTGACAGTGACATCGGGGTTTATCTGCTTGCACAGCTCTAGCAGTTGCTCACAAGCTGCCAGCCTTCAGACCTGGTTAAAATACTCCTTGGTCTGGACATTCCAAATACATGGGAGTTGACGATATAAATCAATAAATTGGGGTAGGAACTCATGGGAGAAGAAATTGTCACTCATTATGGCTGCAAGACACAAGACAAACCATCATGCAACTTCATCCGGCATACTCCTAATCATGAAGGTGACCTGGATTCAGCCTTAGCTGACGGGCCAGGGGTGGGAGACTGCCTTGGTCACTTGCGGGGATGGGCCCCTTGTTTTTTCTGTTTCCCTGTTAAAAAATACAAAAAGAACATAAGTGCAAAAGCTAAAGTAATGTCTAAAAACAGTATTAAATTCTACTCTTCATATATGCTTTAGTTTGCCAAGGCATACAAAGAGTTCCAAAGCTCACCTATAATTCTCTCTAGCTACTTTTACCAAGGACAGATCCATACACCTAATTTACACATATATATATTGCTTACATAAATGTAAGTGCAAAATGACAACAATACAAATTGAGCCACAGACAGGGGTGCTGCTAGGTGGGCAAAAGGGGGGGGGGGGGATTCAGGCCTAAATTAAAGGATAAGTGTCACTTTGCTGGCTGCTGACTGATTCATCAGTGCCCATTAATACAGCCTTGCTAGTGCAGACATGGGGAGAGGATAGCCCCCAGTGCTCAAAGTCACACAAATGCTTATGATGGATATCAGACAGCCCACATCCCATAGGAGCGAGGGGGCAGCTGTAGGTGTTTACCAATGTTGGCACTTGTCAAGTCTTTGGCCCATGGAAAATTGCATCATCTTCCCTTTGTTGTTTTTTTTTTTGGCAGAAAATCCTCCAGAGTCCCCCCAACCCCAGGCAACCAGTCCGCCCGAATCAGGCATCCCAGTCCAAGTGCAAGGCTGGTCAACTAGAAAAATGTATAAAAATGTATGTGTTGAATCAGTTGTGACTTTGGGATGCTTAATGAATGTTGTATTTTTATTTTTTAGAAGAAATGGAATCCCAACAGCTCCCCCAACATCCAGATTTTGAAATGGAAGAAGCTGGGGGGTGAGCCTGTAGTTTGCCCTTGCAAGTATTGTTCTAATATTGCTTCCTGTGTATTGACATGTCTATTGTTACATGGGACAGCAGACAGCAGTTAATACTAAAGACAAACACACCTTGTTTCCTTTGATTTAAAGTATGGCCGGGGCCTTTATAAGTGTTGGCTTTAACAAATATATTAATTTAGTTTGAAAAATTTCAAACATGTGTCACAGCTCAGCCACTATGGCTCGAGCTGTATCAACCAAGTAAAGGGGAATCGCCACAACCTTCATACTAAAACTTCACAAGAAAGACTCTCGATAAAATTCATCAAATACCCAACAATTTAAATATCTCACTTGGAAAAAACGAAATGCCCCCAAATCACTGTGTTGGCCCTCAGCCACTTGACCATCATTGCCCTAATACATTTTCCTCTTCTTACCAGGTCATGAGATGCCCCAATGCACCATGGGCAGATTATGCCAGGAAATTCTGAGGTGCTGTGCCGAGCTGGAGGATATACAAAGGGCAGTTAATGGATGTTGGGGACATGCTAGGGAAATTTAAAATTTTGTTGCACTTGACCTGGTTTTTAGGGGACACCAATTTTATTTTTTTAACATCTCTGTTTGGGGGGGATTGTTCGATGTTTTTCAAATGGCCTAATGAAATAGTGTGTAAACATGTGCTCTATCCCATCAGGGGTTATCAAAGGTGCCCCCTTTATCAAAGCCAAACTACTGAGTTTGGATAAAGGGGGCACCCCCAAAACAGGTCAGCTCAGAACCCCTGATGGGATCAACTCACACATTTCGCTGATGCAACACCCCTTTCTCCAAGAAACTCAAGTTTGGAGGAAGGGGGTTTGCCCCCCAGAAACATGGCACTTGATAACCCCTGATGGGATAGAGCACATGTTTACACACTTTGTAGTTTGGGGCCTAAAATATTTGTGTGTTTGATGTCTGTTTTTAAAATTACTTTTACACCTTAAAAAGCACCTCGGGATGTACTAGTAATTTTAAGTTTTGATACTAACAGTGTGTGGCTTCTTCTTTACTTTATGCATACCTGTGAATTCCCTAAGTTTATATATTTACAGAATGAATGTGCTCTTATATGTTGTCAACTGTATATAGCAGACCCCCTGCACACCAAAAAATACTTAGCTAATGCTGATATTGGGACCTCATGGAGAAATGAAGGTTAGATTTCCCTCTTGGAGCAAGTGACAAAATAAAATACACATATAGAACATATCTTATACATATAACAACAACAGACAAGAGTGGTTCAACTGAATGATTAATTTATAAGGCCAACAAAACATTAAACACGATCAGGAATCATTTCCTGCCATGACACAGCCCCTCTCCCCACAAAATAGTAAATATATTTTATCTGCAAATCCCTTGCATTCTGGGTGGCCAAGGTAGCATGGCTAGTCTGGGGGTCTGCCATTGCATCCAACGACGGACGACCTTCAGCCGATATACTAGGGCCTGGCAGGACTGGATCAATGTCACTGGGCATGGAGGTCATATAACTGCTAGCATTCCTGTGCAAAAAATTATGGAGGATGCAGCAGCACAATACCACATGATTGATTTTATACAATTCCAGGTTTATGGGCTTTAAAAAGACACGGAACCTATAAGACAAAATTCCGAATGCATTTTCCACCACCCTTCGAATACCAGAAAGTCTGTAATTGAAAATCCTCTGCTCAGGGGTCAGGTTGCATTGAGGAAATGGCTTCATAATATGTTCTCCAAGACCAAATGCCTCATCTGCGACAAAGACAAAATTTAGACCCTCCACATTTTGGTCTGCAGATGGCAAGTTGAGGGTGCCATTCTGAAGCCACCTATTAAATTCGGTTTGCATGATGACTCCTCCATCAGAGTTGCGGCCAGTCTTCCCCATATCCAAGTACGAAAACTCATAGTTTGCAGACACAATGGCAAGCATCACTATGCTGCAAAACCCCTTGTAATTGAAGTAATAGGAGCCAGAGTTGGGTGGTGGGACAATCCTCACATGGCACCCCCACAGTTGGGAACATCCCATTGCTGAAAAAACTGAGCAGCAACTTCCTGCCACTTCTGGGGATTGGAAGGAAACTGTGGAGAAAAAAAAGACAATTACTACTTGCACACAAAAGATAAAACTGTTATTTAACATAAAAAATGCAAGAACAACACAAGGCTAGACTTCCATTTCCAGCACATTGGACAGGTAAGAAGTGTGATAATCCCAAGCTACATACACACTATACTATTCAAATTACATTTTTCAATGCATAATCAACCAAAAGATATCATATGAGGTCAAATTAGTAGGTAATCAAGCAGGCCCTTGCACTACATGGTTTGGGTAATAATTAAGGAAAGGTGACCCACAAAAGATGGAGAGTGTGTATAGGAGATTACATGTCAGGAAATACAGTAGTTTGAAATGCTGATCTAACTTTTTGGGAGGGTGGGGATTAGCTTTGACATAATAAGAAGACCTCAAGCACTCTGCAGGATTTGAAACACACAAATAACGTTTGAAAAGTGTGTGTTTTTGCGTGGGGTTAAAGCCTAAAATGCAGCTGACATAAATAATTGTGACATTACCAGGCTGAGTGTGTATGGACACAGGACAGCATGCTGGGGAGGTGTGTAGAGGAAAAAAGGAGGCAAAAAAAGCTTAGAGCATGCATGAGCCAAAGAAGACATTCACAGCATATTGTAATGTTGCTAATTAGGTATTGGCAAAAAGGGCAAATACAATATTATCAAGCAGAAACACATGAAATGTGGCATTAACATGAAACATACGTTCATCTAGTCCTTCTGCAGCACCTGTATGATGGCTGAGCCTGTCTCAAGAATAATGACTCCAAGAGCCTGGGGGGAGATGCCTGTAGTAAACTTCAGGTCCTGGAGGCTTCTTCCTGTTGCCAAGTAGAACAAGGTGGCAATGAGCCTTTGCTCAGGGGTGATAGCAAGGTGTATGCATGTGTCCTGCTTCTGGATATAGGGAGACACCATTGCCAAGAGGTGGTTAAAGCAGGGATCCATCATCTGAAGGTAATTCCTGAAATCATCAGGATTATTCTCCTGGAGCTCCCTGACTAAAGCCATATGACCAAATTGATCGTGATTAGGTAACCAATTTTTGGTCCAACAACTCCTCTCCCTCCTTCTCCTACATTGGTTTAGGGTCCAAGCCAGGACTACTAGTCCAACAATAGCAAGATTTCTCTCTCTAGATCTGAACATGGCTGGTTGACGAACGAACGGTCAGGAACAATTTGAGAATCGCGAATCAACGCTCACCAAACTTCAAGTAACACAAAATTAGATGAAGGAGCCCACAGGGTGGCGCACAATAACGCAACTTCCTCTTTATAGGCTTGTAGCACATCACTACGTTCGGCTTGGTTGTATGATCGTTTAGCGCACGTCAGTACACGAGATACATCAGCCAACATACGATTTTGGCCATTCGGTCGTATGACCGTTACAACCGTGTGTATGAGGCTTAACGGTCAGATTATCGTACAACAAACTGTTGTAAGACCATTCTTGTATGACCATAGCATCGTGTGTACGGGCCTTAAGTCAAATTCTACCTCACACTGCAGTTACACAAGCAGTTACAGTAGGTGTTTTTGAGATAATGTTTTTACATGAACATGTAGAAACTGGTCATTATAAGCACCCTGTCAGTGTTAAATGGTTTGTTTCATCTCTGTAACTGCTACATTTGCAAGGAAGCTTGTTCTTTTGGAAAACTGCCCAGAATACCAGGTGAAAATAATAGAAAGAAAGCCTAAAAAGAAAACAGTGCAGTCATCACATCTAAGAATTGGTAAGCTGCAATATAATAAATGTTTGCTTTTGTATTTAACACCACCAAAAATGTTAACAGCTAATTGGCTTTGTTATTTGATGATGTTCTGTACTATCAGGAATTAGGAGATGTGGAAGTAGATGTAATAAGTAGACCGTATTTATTTGTAAAGAATGTCCACTTAGTTTAATAAATAAAGTGTATCTGTATTTATTCTGAATGACCATTCATATGCAAGGGAAATAAAAAACCTTTATTTTTCTATTTTTTTTAAAAAATTGGATAAATGAAATAAGCATAACTGTACTTTATTTCCTAAAGTGAGCAAACATTCAGAATAATTTGTATAGTATCAAAGAATTGAAAAGAAAACACGAGAGTTGTTCATTGCAACCTATTATATTTCAACTGTCAGTTTTCTAGAACAGGTATGAAACTGACATCTAAAATAAGAGCTTTGGCTCTGGACAACACCTCCTAAGCAGTTTAAACTCCTTCTCTTTTATCAAGGCTGTTCAAGGTCTCTACCATTTTCCAGTGAATCTGAAATGAAGTTGCTTAGAAAATGACATTTAAATGTTTGGTTATTAATTACAGTAGTACCAACATAAAAAAGTGAAAAATCACACTGAAGTCAATATACATTAATTCTACAACCACCAAGGATGGCTGTTTTCATTTTTTTCCACTGCTTTCTGGCCTTTTGAAGGAATAAATCTTGTGAACTGGCTCTGAATCGATTCATGCATGATTACATTGCAAACAGATAATAGAATTAATGATGCAGTGATCCTTTGCTCTTCAGATAAGACAATTACATTATCTCATTGCAGTATACACAAGTACTGTTCAATGTAAAATTATCAAAGAAATCATGACAAATTACTGCTATGCCTTTTTGTTTGTCAGTCTTCATATATATTTAGGAACTGTAGCTAAAATAGTTTAATAATTTCAGGGTGACAGACAGATGGGCACAGGTTTCTTTATGAAAGGTCTTCATTTCTCCACTGGATCATTGGCTTTCAGTACACAATATAATAGCAGTAGTTATCAGCATTGCAGTAAGGTATTGGCTGGAAGACAAACAACTTTATGATATGAAGAAAAAGACTTCCCATAAATGCCATACGTATTAAACAAGATTAATACCAATATCTATCTGTATTATGTATTAAAATACAGAATTAAGAAGATAAAAAATGTTATCATAAAAATAAAAAAGCCCATTTTGTAGCATTTAAAAAGATACACATAAAGCATTGTTCTTGAAAACCCCCAATCAAGCTGAGGACTGCCTTCGATCAAAGCATGTCAGCTCACCATAAGCAAGTTCCTTCATGTGTTGCTTCTGCTATGCACTACCAATGGACTCAGGCTGCATACCCTGTTATCTCTCTGTCCTGACTTTACTGCTAATATACAGTGGTCACTGAGAGACTTTTGACCTCTTACCAGCAGTAATCTCCCACAGCCTACAATCTGCTTTGGCGGGACCTTTTAGATAGGATAGAAGAACAGCAGCATATATTTCCCTGATCAGGCTACCTATTAATTTATTCTGAAGTTGAGGGGTTCTTTAACTTTGTGGACGTCTCATTGCAGCCTTAGAACTAGAGTTATCAGTAGAGGGTCCTGTTATACCTATATGTCTCCTTATTGTGCTACCTTGATGCTATGGTTAGACTCCATGGCTAACTTGCCTGTAAACCTAGGAACCCTGCCATAGCCACCAAGTCCTTATTAAACACTTCTCGCCTATTATCTTTACTTTTGTGAAACTTACAAATACTTGGAGCTCACGAGGCTGCCTGCTCCATGTATTGCCCACATAAGATGCAGTTGCATTATGATGTCAATGCACCTTTGCTTGTTACATTATTATGGTTTGCTTGGTCCTGTACTGTTACTGTGTTATGGACCTTGTTTAGTTCTGTTCTTGTTTGCCTGTCTCATTTCATTAAGCTATGGGATTGATGCATCCTCTGGTGAACACCTCCTCCACTTCTCCCATATTAGTTGAGTATAAATATAATGGATCTATGTAATCAGAATAACATTTCTGCTGCATCTGTTTTTATAATGGCAATTTGCATATACTCCAGAATGTTATAAAGAGTGATCAGATGAATTGAAAATGAACTTAATCCCATAAAAACATTTCCACTGCATTTGTGAAGAAGGCTTCAGGGTGTCCAAGAAAGTCCAGCAATCCTCAGGACTAGAGTTGATCGAACCCCCCCGATGTTCGGGTTCAGTGGGTTCGGCTGAACTTCGGGAAAAAGTCCGGGTTCGGTACCGAACGTTACCCAAACTTTATCCCGCACCCCAAACCCCATTGAAGTCAATGGGGACCCAAACTTTTCGGCACAAAAATGGCTATAACAAAGTCCTGGCAAGTGCTAGAGGACTGCAAAAGGAAGTAAAATGGGGATAAGAGCAGGGCAAGTGCCCTACAAAAAAATGTGGATAGGGAAAATAAATTAAAATCAAATAAAAAAAATGGGAAGGGGGGGTGGATGTGGAGTAGGAGCCTAGAGGTGGACTAGGCCGTGACCGTGGCAGTGTAGGTGGAAGTGGCGGTGGTGGAGTATGAGGAGGTAGCCAACACTGTTTTTTTTTGTTGATAATTGGGGTAGCCCCCAAAATATTGAGGCATATTGAAAAATACAAGTATACGAATGGCTGTGTGAGTCCGGTCTAAATGTCTATTCTGCACAAGGTACAGACAAGTCTTGTGGGATCCATGCCTGGTTCATTTTAATAAAGGTTAGCTTGTCCACGTTGGCTGTGGACAGGCGGCTGCGCTTGTCTGTGATAACGCCCCCTGCCGTGATAAACACACGTTCAGACAATACACTGGCTGCAGGGCAGGCCAGCACCTCCAAGGCATAAACGGCAAGCTCAGGCCATGTGGCCAATTTGGAGACCCAGAAGTTGAATGGGGCAGACCCATCAGTCAGTATGTGTAGGCGTGTGCACACATACTCTTCCACCATGTTGCTGAAATGCCGCCTCCTGCTAAGACGTTGCCTATCGGCTGGTGGTGCTGTTTGTTGTGGCGGGCTGCTGACAAAGCTTTTCCACATTTCGGCCATGCTAACCCTGCCTTCTGAGGTGCTGGCAGTGCCACAGCTGCGTTGGTGGCCTCTTCCTCCTCCTCCCCTGCCTTCGCCTTGTGCTTCCACTGAGCCCCCGGTGTCATTTGGGAATGCCCTCAGCAGTGCGTCTACCAGTGTGCGCTTGTAGTCGCACATCTTCCTCTCACGCTCCAGTGAGGGAATTAAGGACGGCACGTTGTCCTTGTAACGGGGATCCAGCAGGGTGGCCACCCAGTAATCGGCACACGTTACAATGTGGGCAACTCGGCTGTCGTTGCGCAAGCATGTAGTTGGCCATGTGTGCCAGGCTGCCCAGAGGCAAAGACAAGCTGTCCTCTGTGGGAGGTATATCATCTGTGTCCTCCGTATCCCCCCAGCCACACTACAGTGATGCCCTCGAGCTGCGTTGGGTGCCACCCTGCTGCTGTTCCTCCTTCTCCTCCTCCTCCTCATGATCTTCCTCGTCCTCCTTGTCCTTCAGAACTGTGCCCTGGCTTGAATATTTTTGAACTGGCCTATGCTGGTGGAGGAACCCACCCTCCGAGCCACTTGGGAATGACTGGTCTGATAACTGTGGAAATGACCCCTCTTCCTCCTCCTCCTCCTCCTCATCCTCCTGTGCCACATCCTTTTCAGTCATGGCCCGAAGTGTTTTTTCAAGGAGACATAGAAGTGGGATAGTAACGCTGAGAACAGCATCATCGGCACTGGCCATGTTGGTGGAGTACTCAAAACACCGCAATACGCTACACAGGTCTTGCATGGAGGTCCACTCGTTGGTGGTGAAGTGTTGCTGTTCCGCAGAGCAACTGACCCGTGCGTCCTGCAGCTGAAACTCCACTATTGCCTGCTGCTGCTCGCACAGTCTCTCCAGCATGTGCAAGGTGGAGTTCCACCTTGTGGGCACGTCGCATATGAGGCGGTGAGCGGGAAGGCCGAAGTTCCGCTGCAGCGCAGACAGGCGAGCAGCAGCAGGGTGAGAACGCCGAAAGTGCGCACAGAAGGCCCAAACTTTCTGCAGCAGCTCTGACATATCCGGGTAGTTTTTTAGGAAAATTCTGTACCACCAAATTCAGCACTTGCGCCAGGCAAGGGATGTGCGTCAAACGGGCTAGGCCCAGAGCCGCTATGAGATTTCGGCCATTGTCGCACACCACCAGGCCGGGCTTGAGGCTCAGTGGCAACAACCACTCATTGGTCTGTTGTTCAATGCCCGTCCACAGCTGCTGCGCAGTGTGGGGTTTATCCCCTAAACATATCAGTTTTAAAACAGCCTGCTGTCGTTTCCCCCTGGATGTGCTGATGTTGGTGGTGAAGGTCTTACGCTGAGCGGATGAGGAGGTGGTACAGGAGGAGGAAGCGCAGTAGGAGGAGAAGGCAACTGGAGGCAAAGAGAAATGCCCTGCAATCCTCGGTGGGGGAAGGACATGCGCCAAACGGCTAGCCGGCTCAGGCCCACCCGCCACCAGAGGCGGCTCTCTAATTAGGCAAATTAGGCGGTCGCCTAAGGCCTCACACTCACAGGGGCCTCGCAACTGCCTAATTTGCCTAATTGAAGAGCCAACTCTGCTGCCAACAATGCCTGCTGCGGCGCTGCACTCTGGTCTCCAGAGCGTTCATGATGCCTGTAAGATCCACGGTCAGGCAGTGGAGAAAGAGGAAGGAGCCGTGGCTGTTTCCTGGGGAGGAGGTGGGGCCAGCGCTGTGTTGTCTGGGGGAGGAGAATGGGATGAGACTCATTCCAGCAGCCGGACCTGCTCCGAAGATGCAGATCACCCCCCACTGGAGTGCTCCGCGGAGCGATCCCCACACACCTGGAGGAGGCATCTGGCATCTGCTAAGTGGCGAGGAGGGGAAGAGAAGGATCCCGCTGCGCAAAAGGCCTCACAAGGGCTGGATGGAGCTGATTGAAGGAGGTAGGAAAGAAGTGGTGTCCGGGCGGCCCCTCTCCCAGGGCTGTCAATCACTCAATCACGGTGGGGGATCAGCAGCTCCATCTGGGGGGAAAGAGACAGAGCTACTATGGCACAACTCACTTCTGCTGCCAGCGACCACCAACCAGCATGGGGGATTATCTGCACCATCCCTCAGCCAGAGCCACTTGCCTTTACCTTCACCCCCTACCCCATCCCCTAGACTTCCTTCCTCCTGATCATCAGTGCTACACACTGTAAGGACAGCTCTGTCCTCTGCCAGTGTGCCCACCTGTGACTTACAGCCCAGATCCCTCCCTACATGCCACCCTCATCCCCACCTATGCAGCGTTCCACTGCGGGGTCGGGAGGTCCGTGCCCAGTCCAGTGCTGATCCTCATCCATGGTGGGCCAGGCACTCCATATCCTGTGCTGGCACTGCCTGCGGTATGGCTTCTCCGTTGCTTTCTCCCTCACTGACACCAGCACCGAAATAGAGAGCACTGACATCAGCACCGAGATAGAGAGCACTGACACCAGCACTGAGATAGAGAGCACTGACACCAGCACTGAGATAGAGAGTACTGACACCAGCACCGAGATAGAGAGTACTGACACCAGCACCGAGATAGAGAGCACTGACACCAGCACCAAGATAAGAGCACTGACACTAGCACCGAGATAGAGAGCACTGACACCAGCACTGAGATAGAGAACACTGACACCAGCACCAAGATAGAGAGTACTGATACCAGCACCGAGATAGAGAGCACTGACACGAGCACCGAGATTGAAAGCACTGACACCAGCACCGAGACAGAGAGCACTGACACCAGCACTGAGATAGAGAGTACTGACACCAGCACAGAGATAGAGAGCACTGACACCAGCACCGAGACAGAGAGCACTGACACCAGCACTGACATAGAAAGCACTGACACCAGCACCGAGATAGAGAGCACTGACACCAGCACTGAGAGCGCACTGACACCAGCACCGAGATAGAGAGCACTGACACCAGCACCGAGATAGGAAGCACTGACACCAGCACCGAGATAGAGAGCACTGACACCAGCACTGAGAGCGCACTGACACCAGCACCGAGATAGAGAGCACTGACACCAGCACCTAGATAGGAAGCACTGACACCAGCACCGAGATAGAGAACACTGACACCAGCACCGAGATAGAGAGCACTGACACCAGCACCGAGATAGAGAGCACTGACATCAGCACTGAGATAGAGAGTACTGACACCAGCACTGAGATAGAGAGCACTGAAACCAGCACCAAGATAGAGAGTACTGACACCAGCACCGAGATAAGTAGCACTGACACCAGCACAGAGATAGAGAATACTGACACCTGCATTGAGATAGAAAGCGCTGACACCAGCACTGAGATAGAGATCACTGACATAGCACTGAGATAGAGCACTGACACCAGCACTTTAAAGTTCTTAATATATGCAATTATACAGTTTATACAGTTAATTTTTTATCGCTTAAATTATATTTCCCATTATGGACGTGAGTGGGGCCTCATATTTTGGTTTTGCCTAAGGCCTCATAAAGTCTAGAGCCGCCTCTGCCTGCCACTACGTTTGCCCAGTGTGCAGTTAGCGAAATATAGCGTCCCTGCCCGTGCTTACTGGTCCAGGTATCAGTGGTTATGTGGACCTTGCCACAGATGGCATTGCGCAGTGCACACTTGATCTTGTCCCCAACTTGTTTGTGCAGGGTAGGGATGGCTAGCCTGGAAAAGTAGTGGCAGCTGGGAACCACGTACTGTGGGACAGCCACCGCCATCAGGTTTTTGAAACTGTCCGTGTCCACCAGACGGAATGACAGCATTTCAAAGGCCAGGAATTTTGCAATGCTGGCATTCAGGGCCAGGGATCGCGGTTGGGTAGGGGGGTACTTCTTCTTTCTCTCCAGTGTTTGGGAGATGGAGAGCTGTAAGCTTCTATGGGACCATGGTGTGGAAATGCTTGGGGACGGTGGCGGACATGGTGGCGTTGCTGTCATATAGTCTGTTTGCTGGGTGGCAGGTGACACTGTCACAGTAGAGGTGGAGGAAGAGGCCGAGGCAGCAGCAGAAGAGGAAGCAGGAGGAGGCCGAGACCTTTCTTGGATTTTGAGGTAATTATTCCAATGCAGCTTGTGCCTTGAATTTAGATGCCTGATCATGGGGGTTGTGCTCAGGTTTAGAACATGTATGCCCCGGCTCAGGCTATCATTGCACAGCTTGCAAACCACTTGTGTTTTGTCATCAGCACATTGTCTGAAGAACTGCCACACGGGGGAACGCATTTGAGCTGCCTTTGGTGTGCTAGGTCCCTGGGTGCGATGGGTAGTAGCAGGCATACTGTCTAGGGGACGCTCGCTCCGCTTTTTCAACCTGCTTCCTCCTTTGCTGTGCTGGTGCCTCTGTGCGACCACCACCTCTTCCTCTAAACTGCACACGTCACTCGCATGACCCTCAGTCCATGTGGGGTCTAGGACCTCATCATTCTCCTCCCCATCATCTTCCACCCACCCTTCACCACTGCCCTCCTTGTCAGTCTGCACACTGAGGAAAGCTGCAGCAGTTGGCACCTGTGTTTCGTCATCATCAGAGATGTGCTGCGCTGGTGTTTCCATGTCCTCATCCTGCAACAGAAGTGGTTGGGCATCGGTGCACTCAATGTCTTCCACTTCTGGGGCAGCGCTATGTGGATGGCCCACGGAAAGCACACCAGGAGAGTCATCAAAAAGCATAAGAGTCTCTTGCATGACTTGGGGCTCAGACTGCTTGGCTAATTTACAAGGGGCTGAGGTGAAAGACAGATGGCCATGGGGTTCAGGTGCCAACTCTGAGCTTTCATCAAGGGATTGGGAGGGAGACAATGTGAAGG
>BLSH010082672.1:86228-106603 GCA_018402905.1 Glandirana rugosa
TTTGTGATGTAGGGAGGATGGGTTATGTTTGAGATCTTCTCTAATAGGGTTACTAGTTGTGTTGTGGGGATTCCCTTCGTCCGGATTGTGTCCAATTTCTGGATTACATGTTATTGTTTGGGTTTGGATATTTATGTGAGTCTCTGGGGATATTGTGTTCTTTGATGAGTGTATTTATAGGTTTGGGTTTGTTATTGTACATTAGGTCTTTAACCTGTGTTAGGCCTGCTTCCCTTAGGGGTGTTGTGTTGATCATTGGGATAATCTCTTCTAGAGTTTGTATTGGGTAGGAGGGATGTAGTGTTTGTTTTTCCCCTGTTGTTTGAGAGTGTAGAGATCTCCAAGCTGAGATGGAGGCCTGGGTAGTCAGGGGGAGGGAGGAGAGGTCCCAGGGTTTCCAGGCATCTCCTATAAGAAGGCCCTGCGGGGTCTTGACTTGGGACAGGGTGGTCTCTATCTCCATCCAAGGCAGCTGGGTACTACTCTGGAACCAATGTTTCAGTTGTTCCATTCTAACTGCCCTGTAGTAGTCTTTTAGATCAACCCAACCCGCTCCTACAGCTAGTTTATGGGTCGTTAGATTCCCTTGGGCACATCTGGCTTTTTTACCTTGCCAAACGAATCTGCTTAGTGATTTGGAGAGGGAGTTTATTAGATGCATAGGTATAGGAATAGGTAGGGCCCTGAAAAGGTACAGTATTTGGGGTAGGATCATCATCTTAAATGATGCTAATCTACCTGACCAAGACAGCTCTCGGTTAGCGTATTGTTTGAGTTGTGAGATTATGTTAGTTATGAGGGGGTGAAAGTTTAGCATTGGTAGGTCTGAGGTTTTATTGGTGAGGGTAATTCCTAGGTATGGAATACCTTGTGTGCTCCATTTGAAGGGAAGTTTTTTTTGGAGAATATTTTTAACCGATAATGAGGTGCCTAGGTTAAGAATAAGGGATTTAGTGCAGTTAACTTTGTAGTATGATATTTGGCTAAAGTCCATAAGGATACGAAAAGCCTCTGGGAGTGATACTACGGTGTTTGTCAGTGAAAGTATCACGTCTTCCGCGAAAAGAGTTATTTTGTGTGCTTTTGTGGCTATTTGGAAGCCTTGTACCTTGGGGTGTGATCTTAGTGTTGCTGCTAGTGGTTCTATTAGTAAATTGAATATGGTAGGCGATAAGGGACAACCTTGCCTAGTCCCGTTAGATATCCGAAAGGGAGTTGATATCATACCTGCTGTATGTACTTGTGCAGTAGGGTGGGAGTATAATGCAAGTAATGCAGTCAATATATGACCAATGAATCCAAATTTGATCAGAACAGACGACATATATTTCCAATGTACTCTATCGAACGTCTTCTCTGCGTCTATAGAGAGTAGCAGAGAAGGCGTTCGGGTACGTTCTGCGTAATGTATAACATTAAGTATCCTTCTGGTTGCATCAGAGGTCTGCCTCCCCTTTATAAATCCCATCTGGTCGCTGCTTATTAGGGTTGGCATTACTTCGGATAGACGCTGGGCTAAGATCTTGGCGTAGATTTTTATATCTACGTTTAGTAGAGATATGGGTCTGTAGTTGGATACAATGGAGGGATCCTTCCCAGGTTTAGGTAAGGCTATGACATGAGCCTTGAGCATTTCTTGGGGGAATTCCGAAAGAGATGCTGCCTCGGTAAACATGGAGGTGAGGTGGGGCGTTAGGATATCCTTAAATATTCTATAGTACTCGCTAGGGAGGCCGTCTGGCCCTGGTGATTTACCTGTTGAAAGAGATTTTATTGTATTTTGTATTTCTTTGTCTGTAAAGGGGGCATTGAGTTCTGACAGTTGATGTTGTGAGAGGGAGGGGAGGTTTACTTTTTGGAGAAAGGCATCTATGTCTTGAATGGTGGGCTGAGGGGTTTGAGGGTCTTCCTCCAGGTTGTAAAGGTTTCCATAGAAGGCTGCGAGTTGATTCGCAATCTCCTGTGGGTTAGTGATTTTATGTCCCTTGACTGGGTGGATAAGGTGTGCAATTCTCGATTTGGCCTTAGCTGTTTTGAGTTTGCTGGCTAAGAGTTTGCCTGGTCTGTTAGCGTTGGGGTAATAGTTAGCCTTAGTGTACTTCATAAGGTTAGCGTGGCGGTGTAGTAGAAGCCTCCTCAGTTCCTCCCTTAAGGATAGTAATGAACTTGAGGTTTGAGGTGTGGTATTTTGTTTGTTTAGGGATTCCAATTTGTGAATTTCTTCTAGTGTCTTATTAATTTTGGAGTTGTATGTTCTCTTGGCTCTTGCTGTTTGTTGGATAAGGATGCCTCTTATGAAGGCCTTATGGGAGTTCCATAGTGTGAAGGGGTTGTTTACCGAGGGAGCATTAATAGTGAAAAACTATTTTAGGTTATTTTGGATGATTTTTGTTGAGTTGGGGTTTTGTAGAATATCAGTGTTGCAGCGCCAGATAGAGATCGGGGGGGGGGGAGGCCCCTCTTTCTCTAATTTGTATTGATATAGCCGCATGGTCCGACCAGGTGATTTCATTTATCTGAGAGGTCGAGACTTGTTGCAGAAGCCACTTGTCAGCTACAAACAGGTCTATGCGGGAGTAGCTTTGGTGACGTGGTGAGAAAAACGTATAGTCTCTCTCGGAGGCGTGTTGGCACCTCCAAATGTCGTAAAGGTCCTCAGAATGGAGTAGATTCCTTAGAGTTGGGCCTCTTCCTGGGGGTTGAGCAGTACTGTATATGCTGGGATCGACCGTTAAGTTAAAGTCTCCACACAGTAGTAGACTGCCATATCTATTTTTTTCAATGCGTTTCAGTAGTGCCCTGTGGAATCTCAGCTGGCTTGAGTTTGGGGCATATAATTTCACAAGTGTGAAGGGTTGAGCATTGATGTCACAAGTAAGTATGATGTAGCGGCCCTCTTGGTCTATTATTGCGTTTTTCAAGGAAAAAGTTAGTGAGTACCTTATGGCGAGAAGCACTCCTTTTTTTTTGCTGTTTGCGTCACAAGCCAGGAAGATGTTTGGGTAGCTCTTGTGCGTGCATTTTGGTATAGCGCCCTGCTGGAAATGGGTTTCCTGCACTGCTAGGATGTCAGCTTTGTATTTTATTGCATCTTCCCACATAGATCGGCGTTTAGCCGGGTGATTGAGGCCCTTGGCGTTAAGGGATAGACATGTTATCATTGTGGTGGATCTATTGTTTGGTTGGTGTGTGCTTTTATGTACTCACAGGTTATTGTCCGCTCTGAGGATGTTGAGGATGTTGGTTATTGTGATGCTCTTTTGTTGCTTCTTCTGCGTTGATCGGGAGCTGGCTCGATGATTGTTCTTCCGAGAGCTTGGGGTTGGAATCACTGTGGGTATGGAGCTCCATAACATATACCGAAGGAAGGAAAAAAAAGACAGAAACAGTATAACTTGCTTACTTGGAACCGTTTGGGGTGTTAAGTAAAAGGGGTCGAGGGTAAAAAAAAGTAGGAAACCGCCGTGCAGTTTAAGAGCAAATCTGGATTTGCTAAGCTGGGTAGGGGTGACAGCTGGACGCATTCCAGTTAGTGACCCGGTGGGGAATGGAGTTGTTTTGAGGAGTGTTGGTGAGAGCCGCCTTTGTTGCTATTCTTGGGAGGTTTTTTTCGTGTGACTACGTGCCAGTCATTTTTAGATTGCTGAATATAGTGGGGACCCTGGGTGTGCTGTGGTGCTTCGGGGAGAATGCCCCATTTGCGGAGGGCAGTAAGTCCTTCTTCCAACGAGGATATATTGGTGGTGACCCCATTCTGAGTGATGGATAGGGTAGCTGGGTATTTCCATTTATGGGGTATGGTGTGGTTTCTCAGTGCTTTCGTGATAGTTGCCATATTACGTCTGCGTTGCAGGGTATGTTTAGAGAGGTCAGGGAGCAGTTGTAGTGAGGAGTATTGTTCAGGGAGATGTCCAGTCTTCTTGTGGTTGGACAATAGTAGTAGTAGTAGTTCTTTTACATGGTAATAGTGCATTTTTAGGAGAACATCCCTAGGGATTTCAGCTGGCAAGAATGAGGGCTTAGGGACCCTGTGGATCCTATCAATCATCAGGTCCCGCGGGGACAGTTCTGGGGCCATCGTGGAGAACAGGGTCAGGGCAAACTGCTGTAACTGTTGGTTGGGGATTGACTCTGGTATCCCTCTTATTTTTATGTTTTGCCTTCTGCTTCTGTCCTCTAGGTCCGCTATCTTGTCCTTGATGCATGTTAAGTCTTCCTTGTGTGAGTTGTGTGCGTCTACTAGTAGGTTAAAGGGAGTGATATATTCCCCCATCCTGTCCTCCAGGACGCTCACCCTGTTCCCCAGTGATGTTACTTCTTTTTGGCATTGCTGTATGTTGCTCACTAGGTCTGTTGCTAACGATGCCCTGAGGGACATCAGCATGTCCTTTAGCATTATGTCCGACACAGGCTGGCCTGATGTGGGGAAGACTGCAATCGGGTCCTCTTTGCTGCTAGGCCCGGGCGTAATTTGGGCCTGCGTCTCCCCTACCTCCATGCCTCCAGTGTCTTCCTCTCCTGTTTCCTCCCGCCCCAAAGTGGAGTCTGCGGGGTTTAGATTTGGCTGGACTTCTAGTTGAAGGACTGCTATCCCCTGCATGGATTTTCCTGTGTGTGCCCCGGTATTGGTTACCTGATTGCAGGTCGTTCTTTTGTGTCCTCGCCGGTCCCCGTTCAGCCTGTGGTTCCCTGCTCGTGCCGTCGCCATCTTGGCTTAGGCCTCTGGGGATGGAGGAGAAGTACTCCGGGATTTTCGGCACTTGAGCCGGTTCGTTCCGCAGTTTGGACATCACTGCGGTGTTCCTGGATGTCACTGCTGTTGTGGGGAATGTTTCGGCGCGTGTCTCTGTGCTGATGGCGGCTGTGTCTGCTTTATTCCCCGTCGGTCGGACGAAGCTCGCGGACTATGCGTCCATGCTGGAGCTCGGCCGGCCACGCCCCCGTAGCTGATGATTTTTGAACAATAATCTGTCCCTCTAAGCAACAGCTGGAACCTGGCCCTATAGGAGTAGCCGATGATTTTTGAACAATAATCTGTCACTTACAGCAACAGCTAGAACCACTCCCTTTAGAATTAGGAGATGATTTTTGAACAATAATCTGTCCCTCTAAGCAACAGCTGGAACCTCTCCCTATAGAACTAGGAGATGATTTTTGAACAATAATCTGTCCCTCTAAGCAGAAGCCTCTACCTAGTGCAGTCAGATCGTTCTGTAATGCAGGGTTTGATCTGCAATCTGTCACTCAAGGCAGCAGTATGTGAAATCTCAAATTACTCCACAATCAGATCGTTGTGTAATGCAGGCTGAGGTCTGCAATCTGTCCCTCAGAGCAACAGTAGTAGTAATCTCAGGATGCAGGATGAGATGTTAAAATGTCTGCAATCTGTCCCTCACAAAAACGCTGGCAGCTTCCTCTCCCTACACTAGTCAGAGTCTCAGAGAGCATGTGACTGCAGCATCAAGTGACTCCAGCTTATAAAGAGGCTGGGTCACATGATGCACTGGCCATTCACAGCCATGCCATTAGTAGGCATGGCTGTGATGGCTTCTAAGGGCAAGCCAGTGAAACACTTGTTGATTGGCTGCCCTGCAGCTATTCAACATGTGTGATCAACTACCAGAACCCGAACCCAAGCGTTTTTTGAAATGTCCGGGTTCGGGTCGGGGTCCCGGACACCCCAAAGTTCGGTACGGACCCAAACATTACAGTTCGGGTCCACTCAACACTACTTAGGACCATCTCCTACAGTTGATTCAGCTGCGGAATCGGGGTACCACCAGTGCAGAGCTTGCTCAGGAATGGCAGCAGGCAGGTGAGAGTGCATCTGCACGCACAGTAAGGCAAAGACTTTTGGAGGATGACCTGGTGTCAAGAAGGGCAGTAAAGAAGCCACTTCTCTCCATGAAAAACATCAGAGACAGACTGCTATTCTGCAAAAGGTACAGGGATTGGACTGCTGAAGACTGGGGTAAAGTCATTTTCTCTGATGAATCCCCTTTCCATTTGTTTGGGGCATCTGGAAAAAACCTTGTATGGAGAAGAAAAGGTGAGCACTACCATCTGTCCTGTGTCATGCCAACAGTAAAGCATCCTGAGATCATTCATGTGTGGGGTTGCTTCTCAGCCAAGGGAGTGGGCTCACTCACATTTTTGCCTAAGAACACAACCTTGAATAAAAAATAGAACAAAATCATCCTCTGAGAGTAACTTCTCCCAACCATCCAAGAACAGTTTGGAGATGAACAATGCCTTTTCCAGCATGATAGAGCACCTTGCCATAAAGAAATAGTGATAACTAAGTAGCTTGGAAACAAAACATCGAAATTTTGGGTCCATGGCCAGGAAACTCCCCAGATCTTAATCCCATTGAGAACTTGTGGTCAATTCTCAAGAAGCAGGTGAACAAGAAAAATGCCACAAGTTCTGACAAACTCAAAGCACTGATTATACAAGAATAGGCTGCCATCAGTCAGATTGACAACATGCCAGGGCAAATTGCAGAGGTCTTGAAAAAAAGGGTCAACACTGCAAATATTGACTCTTTGCATAAACTTAATGTAATTGTCAATAAAAGCCTTTGACATTTATGAAATGCTTGTAATTATACTTCAGTATACCATAGTAACATCTGACAAAAAGATCTAAAAACACTGAAGCAGCAGACTTTGTGAAAATTAATATTTGTGTCATTCTCAAAAATTTTGGCTATGGCTGTACATAAGTCTTTATCTTTATTGGCTAAATGTATATCTTTGCAAGAAACCCATTTCACTAAGGGCGATTTGGATTTTTTACATAGACCATGGCTCCAGTGCTACTCTCATTCCTGTCATATTTCGTTTTCTAGGGGTGTGTCCCTAATGGTGCATCAATCCATTCTTTGGGAATGTATGACAGTTAATCCAGATGCAGAGGTTAGATATAAATTCATATTTTCCAATTTGTATTCCAAGCCCATTGTGATTTCCAATCCACCCCCTGCCATATTAACAGTGTTACAGGAAGCTGTTCAGTTTGTTGCCCCCTACCCAGATGCTCATGTTTTTAGCTTGGGGAATTTTAATATGCTGTTGGATCCGGCCTTGGACAGGCATGGGAACCCCTCACACTCCTAAGCATCTGGTTCCACTATCTTCTTATGCCTTCTTGCTGAAATTGGATGGTTAGACCATTGTAGAGTCAAATATCCTCATATAAGAACATACTCTTGGTTGGTATCAGGCAGGGGCAGTCTCTCCAATATCAACCTGGCATTGGGCAATGATAAAAGCTTACCCATAGTATTACTTGCCTTCTAAGTGGAGTTTCAAACCATTCCCCCATTCTTCTATCAATGGCCTTTTGCCCTGCTGGTCCCTGTCCTGCCTGGAAAACTCACCCCTTTTGGCTGTCCCAGATCATACCCAATGATGATATCCCTGACCAATGAACAGTACTTTTAGAGGCACATGGGGACTTTTAAGGGGATAGCAGGAACACAAGGAATTATCAAAGGTGGTTTTACAAGCCAAGATTTTTCTACTAACCCCTTGTCTATACATAACTCAAATGTCCTCTAACGCTAAACATAAATTATTATTTACCAGTCAATGTTATTTTGCGTGGAGTAATATATTGGCCTTCCTTGCAACAACAGATTCCTAGCATTGCATATACAACACCTTACATGTTGCAGACCTCAAATGGTCCCTCTTCAGGGGTATATTTAAGTCAGTTGGGTATCACATTCTATAAAGTAAGGGTGTACAATCAATGATGTATCAAAACAATATTTTCTTTACAATAGTTACGTTTTAATATATGGTTGCTCCAGAAAAATTAGGAAGGTATGCAAATGAATACTTACAAAATTACATATGTAGAGGAATACGCCTGGTTGGAAAGCAGAGGAATTTCCTATGATCAGACTGATGGCTGTACGCCAGGTGGCCAGTATCCGGGTTGGGAACTGCAGTACCAGTATCCAGTGGAACCTCAGAGTGACAAAAATGGAGAGGCACACATGCACAGACAAGGATCCCCCAGTCAGGAAACAATTGTTCCTGCTGTTTGTCTCCATCGGCTCAGAAGCACTTGATGTGTTCAGGGGAAAACTGTGATGTAGGATCTGTATGTGTAAATAGAAAGACACTTTAGGGAGGGAGGGGAGTATGTGTTGTAATAAAACAAATTCAGTGTGCATATAGCATGGGTGGTACTATTATCACACAAGGGCCCACAAGGGCCCACTATTATCACACAAGGGTAATGTGGCCCTCGAGCCCAGCCATCTCCATGTGACTACCACCACAAAGTAATTGCCTGTAATTACATACCTCTTCTAGTGTGTAGGACATACCCCTGCTTCACCTCTGGATTGCTTGCTGTTCAATCACCTAATGAGGGTGATTGGGAGCAGCTGGTTTGTGGGAGTTGGATTACCTGGCAAGTGTCAAATAACACCGTGCTAGCATCCATCCAGGGATTCCCCAGCGCCATGGTGCGCTGCACGAACCCGCTGAGAGGGCGTGGCCGCATCAGCACCACAGTGCCGCTAACACGAGTAAGGTCACTTCCTTGCACTCCACACCGGTGTGCAAACAAGAAGAGGAGAGCGGTGAGATCGCAGACCTCAGATCAAAAGGTGCCTAGGCCAGGATCAACATCCGAAGACAGGGACCTGTCAAGAGCCCACGCGTGCCAGGCTGAGCAATGGGCATCACCCTGCCACAGCCACAAATTGGTCCATGCTTGGTACTGCACCCATGCGGCCACTTTTACGCAAACCAATCAATAAACGTAGATTGCGATTTTTTTCATCACAAATATGAGGAAGAATAAAAATCGGCCAAAACCGGTGAAAAAAATGTTTTTTTATATTTTTTTTTTTTGGATTTGAATTTTAGAAAAAAGTAAGAAATTTGGGTTTTTTGCAAAATGGTTTCTCTTTTTTGTTCATAGCAGTGATCAGAAATTACGCAGAGGTGATCAAATACCACCAAAAGAAAGCTCTATTTGTGAGAAAAAAAGGACGCAAATTTTGTTTGGGTGCAACGTCGCATGACCGCGCAATTGTTAGTTAAAGCGACGCAGTGCCGAATCGCAAAAAGTGCTCTGGTCCTAAAGAAAACCTTCTGGTTGGTAAGTGGTTAAAGGGACAGATTTTTGTTTCTTGCACAAAATTAAAAAGTGCATCTACATTGCTGGTTTAAAAAAAAAAAAAAAAATCCAAAAATAAAAAAAACAATGTTGGCTACCTCCTCCTCCTCATCCACCGCCACTTTCACCACCTCCTCAACCTGTAACTCCACATCCACCTCCATTTTTGATTTTTTTTATGTGATTTTAGCTTAAAAATTATTTTAAGTTATTTCCCTATCCCCATTTCTTTATAGGGCACTTGTCCGACCCTTACCCCCATTTTCCTTCCTTTTGCAGACCTCTAGGACTTTCCAGGACTTTGTTACAGCCATTTTTGTGCCTAAAAGTTCGGGTCCCCATTGATTTCAATGGAGTTTGGGGTCCGGGTCAAAGTTCGGGTCAAGTCCGGACCCGAACCCGGACTTTGTCCCGAAGTTCGGCCGAACCAGCAGAACCCGAACTTCCAGAGGTTCGATCAACTGTAGTGCTTACCCGTCACTTATATGTGCCCTGACTCTTATACTAACCCACATAAGGGATTCCTGTATTGGAAGTGGTGAGTAAGAGTTTGCATAACGTTATCATTCAGAGGAGAAAAAGCTTGGTGTATCAAGATTTGTGGGTGATTCAAACTCCTTGAAGAAATTATCTATCCATACAGCAGAAATGAAAAAGATATATATTAGGAGTGAGGAAACCGAATAGAAGATGAGTAATTTCAGCACAAAATATTCAGCTTAAAGTGGTTGCAACCCTAAAAAAAGCTCCTGTCCCTTTAATGCATGAACTATAGCACAGTGCTTCTGCAGTGTCAATTGGCCCCTTTGTTGTACAATACCTTGTTGATCCTGCCTGCTCCTGCGTTCTCTTGTTTTTTTTTTAATCAAAAGTTAATTTTATTGACATAGACAAGGGATAATAAAGAATACAGAATTGTTGACTGTTCACAAGTTGCAGAGCATTACATGGCAAGGAAACAATCCACGTTTACAATAAAGTGTTTTACAGTCTACATCTGCCTTATTTCCATAGGTTCAAATACTACTAAAAGTAGACAGAATTTTTTACGAAACAAACAACTAACGTTAACAGTAACCCGGTCCTACTGGTAGTATTTAACAGTAGTAAGGTACCCTGTGGGTGACGCCCCCCCACTGTCGTTAGGACTGTGATGATCCATTAGTGTACTCCTGACTAACCTTGAAGTAGCCTGTCTTTGACCAACTGCATAGGTGTAAGGCCTGGAGTGTCCAGCCAGGGCTGCCAAAGTTTGGAGAATTTTAGAGGTGCATTCCAGTGTTGATATGTTAGCTTCTCTCTGATTAACATCTTATTCACTAAGTCAGTCCATTGCTTGTCCTCAGGAACCCCGGGGGATATCCAATATTTAGCTAATTCATTTGCGGGCTACGTATAGCAATCTCAAGATCGCTGTATGGTGATGCGGTGTAAGGGTATCATCCTCCAGAACTCCAAGAAGGCAAACAACTGGATCATTCAATAGTCTAATCTGGAATGCTTGCGATATTATAATACTAATCTTGGACCAATATCTGAACAATTTGGGACGTCTCCAATACATGTGCAGTAAAGTGCCCTCCTCCCTCATACATTTTGGGCAAAGAGGAGTATTTCTCCTACCCTTCTATATGTCCTGTGCAGTAAGAATAAATGAGAGAGCTTCTGGGAAGCCAAAACTGACACCAAAGGAGCGGAGGTCAGACACAGGTCCAATGTTTCATCGTCTATGGGGCACAGGTCTCTCTCTCAATACCTTCTGCATGGTAGCATTTTAGGATCATGGGTGGTCTGCAGTAGCGTAGCATAGAACCTTGCGATCATTCCCTTTTTATCTGACATGTTTCCTACTTCTCGTATTAGAGGATGTTCACTGAGAACCAGGGCAGTAAATCTTCCCTGAGTCCCCAGTGCATGTCTTAATTGGAAATATTTGTAAAATTGGTGCTGAGGTAAGCCAAACTCTGTTCTCAATTGGGTGAAGGGTTTAAGGGTAGATCCATTAAATAGCTGGTGCATGGATAAAATACCCCTTCTCTCTCATAATTGGAAATCCTGTAGTTTATACAGTTCTCTGAGTTTGGGGTTTTCTCAAATAGGGGTATAGGAGTTATAACTTCTTACTTTGAGAATTGTCTTTGTAGATTTCCACGGTATATGAAGTAGCCGAACTGTGGGGGTATTTGCCGAGATATCTGCAAACCCCCCTTCTAGATGAGTTAGTGCTGGGGTAGGTGATCCTGGTGGCAGTAAGAGATTACGGGTGGGGTCTAAAGGGTCTTTAAGTCCCCAGGCCTCCAGTTGTTGGAGCTGGGAAGCCAAACAGTAAAATTTAGAGTGAGGGACAGCCAGTCCCCCCTGATCTTTACCTAGTTGTAAGATGTGTAAGCTTATTCTTGGCAGTTTGTTCCAGCACATTAGGGCTCTGAAATGGGTATCTATATGGAAAAACCAGCTGCAGGTGATCAACATTGGAGAATAATGGAACACATACAGTAGTTGGGGTGCCCACACCATTTTAATGAGGTTTACCCTCCCTACAACTGACAATGGCAATTTGGCCCACGACATTCGTTTTTCTTGTAGTTTGCGTAACAAGGGGGTCAGGTTCAATGTTAAATATTGCAGGGGGTCAGGGGATACCACAATCTCCAGGTATCAGAAAGAGGAAACTACTTGTATTTCTTTGGCACAGTCTGGTAAACGTTCGGCAAGAGGGTCTAGTGGCAACAGGACAGATTTGTCCCAATTGATGGCAAATCCTGATAATGCTCCAAAGGAGTTGATTAAGGACATGGTATTAGACAGGGATCGCTGGGTGTCTCCTAGATAAATCAGCGTGTTATCTGCGTATAAAGAAATAATATATTCCCCATTGGAGTGCAAAAAACCTGTGATCAGGTGGGACTCCCTAGCATTAGAGTTGAGCGGACACCTGGATGTTGGGGTTCGCCGAGTTCGGCCGAACTTCGTGAAAAAGTTCGAGTTTGGCCCCGAACTTGACCCCAAACCCCATTGAAGTCAATGGTGACCCAAACTTTTGGGCACAAAAATGGCTCTAAAAAAGTCCTGGAAAGGGCAAGAGGGATGAAAAAGGAAGCAAAATGGGGGTAAGAGAAGGACAAGTGCCCTGCAAACAAATGTGGATAGGGAAATAACTTAAAAACACATAAAAAAAATGAAAAATGGAAGAGGAGGTGGATGTGGAGTAGGAGGTTGAGGAGGCTGTGACTGTGGCGGTGTAGGTGGTGGAAGTGGCGGTGGAGGAGGAGGTAGCCAACACTGTTTTTTGTTTGTTTGGTTTTTTTTTCTAATTGGGGTAGCCCCCAAAATAATGAGACATATTTAAAAAAAAAGGACACGTTCACTTAAGTATACCAATGGCTGAGTGAGGCCGGTATAAATGGCTATTCTTCACAAGGTACAGACAAGTCTTGTGGGATCCATGCCTGGTTCATTTTAATAAAGGTTAGCTTGTCCACATTGGCTGTGGACAGGCGGCTGCGCTTGTCTGTGATAACGCCCCCTGCCATGCTAAACACACGTTCAGACAATACACTGGCTGCAGGGCAGGCCAGCACCTCCAAGGCATAAAGGGCAAGCTCAGGCCATGTGCCCAATTTGGAGACCCAGAAGTTGAATGGGGCAGACCCATCAGTCAGCACATGTAGCCGTGTGCACACATACTGTTCCACCATGTTGCTGAAATGCTGCCTCCTGCTAAGATGTTGCCTATCAGCTGGTGGAGCTGTTTGTTGTGGCATGCAGCTGACAAAGCTTTTCCACATTTTGGCCATGCTAACCCTGCCTTCTGAGGTGCTAGCGGTGCCACAGCTGCGTTGGCAACCTCTTCCTCCTCCTCTGCCTTCGCCCTGTGCTTCCACTGAGCCCCCTGTGTCATTTGGGAATGCCCTCAGCAGCGCGTCTACCAGCACGTGCTTGTAGTCACACATCTACTGTTCACGCTCCAGTGAGGGAATTAAGGACAGCACGTTGTACTTGTAATGGGGATCCAGCAGGATGGCCATCCAGTAATCAGCACAAGTTACAATGTGGGCAACTCGGCTGTCATTGCGTAGGCACTGCAGCATGTAGTCGCTCATGTGTGCCAGGCTGCCCAGAGGCAAAGACAAGCTGTCCTCTGTGGAAGGTGTATCATCTGTGTCCTCCATATCCCCCCAGCCATGCTCTAGTGATGCCCATGAGCTGCGTTGGGTGCCACCCTGCTATGAACACGGTTCCTCCTCCTCACCATCAACCTCGTCCTCCTCATCCTCCAGAATTGTGCCCTGGCTTGAAAATGTTTTACCTGGCCTATGCTGGTGCAGGAACTCACCCTCCGAGATACTTGTGAATGACTGGCCTGATAACCGTGGAAATGACCCCTATTCCTCCTCCTCTTCCTCCTGTGCCACATCCTCTTCCATCATGGTCCGAAGTGTTTTTTCAAGGAGACATAGAAGTAGGATAGTAACGCTGAGAACAGTGTCATTGGCACTGGCCATGTTGGTGGAGTACTCAAAACACCGCAATATGGTACACAGGTCTCGCATGGAGGCCCACTCATTGGTGGTGAAGTGGTGCTGTTCCGCAGAGCGACTGACCCGTGCGTGCTGCAGCTGAAACTCCACTATTGCCTGCTGCTGCTCGCACAGTCTCTCCAGCATGTGCAAGGTGGAGTTCCACCTTGTGGGCACGTCGCATATGAGGCGGTGAGCGGGAAGGCTGAAGTTCTGCTGCAGTGCAGACAGGCAAGCAGCAGCAGGGTGAGAACGCCAAAAGCTCGCACAGAAGGCCCACACTTTCTGCAGTAGCTCTGTCATATCCCGGTAGTTTTTTAGAAATTTCTGCACCACCAAATTCAGCACATGCGCCAGGCAAGGGATGTGCATCAAACCGGATAGGCCCAGAGCTGCTACGAGATTTCTACCATTATCGCACACCACCAGACCGGGCTTGAGGCTCAGTGGCAACAACTACTCATCGGTCTGTTGTTCAATGCCCGCCCACAGCTCCTGCGCAGTGTGGGGTTTATCCCCCAAACATATCCATTTTAAAACAGCCTGCTGTCATTTCCCCCTAGTTGTGCTGAAGTTGGTGGTGGTGTTACGCTGACCGGATGAGGAGATGGTAGAGAAGGAGGAAGCGGAGTAGGAGGAGGAGGAAACAGGAGGCAAAGAGAAATGCCCTGAAATCCTCAGTGGCAGAAGGACATGCGCCAAACTGCTATCTGCCTCAGGCCCACCCACCACTACATTTGCCCAGTGTGCTGTTAGCGAGATATAGCGTCCCTGCCCATGCTTACTGGTCCACGTATCAGTGGTTATGTGGACCTTGCCACAGATGACGTTGCACAGTGCACACTTGATCTTGCCCCCGACTTCTTTGTGCAGGGAAGGGATGGCTTGCCTGGAAAAGTAGTGGCGGCTGGGAACCACATACTGTGGGACAGCCACCGTCATCAGGTTTTTAAAACTGTCCGTGTCCACCAGAAGGAATGACAGCATTTCAAAGGCCAGGAATTTTGAAATGCTGGGACGGTGGCAGACACAGTGGCGTTGCTGTCACATCATCTGTTTTCTGGGTGGCAGGTAACATTGGCACTGTAGAGATGGAGTAAGAGGCCAAGGCAGCAGCAGAAGAGGAAGCAGGAGGAGCCCGAGACCTTTCTTGGATTTTGAGGTGCTTATTCCACTGCAGCTCATGCTTTGCATGTAGATGCCTGGTCATGCAGGTTGTGCTCAGGTTTAGAACATTTATGACACACTTCAGGCTCTCATTGCACAGCGTGCAAACCACTCGTGTCTTGTCGTCAGCACATTGTCTGAAGAACTGCCACGTCAGGGAACTCCTTTGAGCTGCCTTTGGTGTGCTAGGTCCCTGGGTGCGGTGGGTAGTAGCAGGCATACTGTCTAGGGGACGGTCGCTCCGCTTTTGCAACCTGCTTCTTCTTCTGCTGTGCTGGTGCCTCTGTGTGACCACCACCTCCTCCTCCAAACTGCACACGTCACTCACATGACCTTCATTCCATGTGGGGTCCAAGACCTCATCATCCTCCACATCATCTTCCACCCACTCTTCACCACTGCCCTCCTTGTCTGTCTGCACACTGTAGAAAGCCGCAGCAGTTGGCACCTGTGTTTCGTCATCATCAGAGACATGCTGTGGTGGTGTTTCCATGTCCTCATCCTTAAACAGAAGTGGTTGGGCATTGGTGCACTCAATGTCTTCCACTTCTGGGGCAGGGCTATGTGGATGGCCCACTGAATGCACACCAGCAGAATCATCAAAAAGCATAAGAGACTGCTGCATAACTTGGGGCTCAGACTGCTTGGCTGATTTACAAAGGGCTGAGGTGAAAGACAGATGGCCATGGGGTTCAGGTGCTAACTCTGAGCTTTCAGCAAGGGACCAGGTGGGAGACAATGTGAAGGAACTGGAGGCATTGTCTGCCACCCAATCTACTATCGCCTGTACTTGTTCTGGCCTTACCATTTGTTGAGCGGCATGCGGGCCTACCATATAACCTTGAAGGTTCTGTCAGCTACTCACACCTGAGGAAGGTGTTTCACTTGTGCGTGTAGCTTGCACAGATCGACCACGTCATCTCCTTGCAACAGGAGCTTCACCAATATCACCAACACCAGCAGCACCAGCAGCACCACAATCACGACCACGTCCCTTATTTGACGCTCTCCTCATTCTGGACGCAAATGTACTATTTAGCACAAATTTATATTATTTTTTATAATGCTAATCTGTCTCTCACACCAGCAGCAGGAACCTCTCCCTACACCAGTATGAGATGATTTTATAACGCTAATCTGTCCCTCACACCAGCAGCAGGAACCTCTCCTTACACCAGTATGAGATGATTTTATAATGCTAATCTGTCCCTCACACCAGCAGCAGGAACCTC
Organism: Glandirana rugosa; assembly: GCA_018402905.1. Taxonomy (NCBI): domain Eukaryota; kingdom Metazoa; phylum Chordata; class Amphibia; order Anura; family Ranidae; genus Glandirana; species Glandirana rugosa. The sequence continues at coordinate 102,289 of BLSH010082672.1, forward strand.
TCCCTACACCAGTATGAGATGATTTTATAACGCTAATCTGTCCCTCACACCATCAGCAGGAACCTCTCCCTACACCAGTATGAGATGATTTTATAACGCTAATCTGTAGGCATGGCTGTGATGGCTTCTAAGGTCAAACAAGTGAAACGCTTGTTGATTGGCTGCCCTGCATCTATTCAAAAGGCGCGAAAAAATACCCGAACCCTGAACCCGCACTTCTTCTCAAATGTCCATGTTCGGGACACGAACACCCTAAAGTCCGGTACAAACTCGAACTTTACATTTCGGGTTAGCTCAACCCTACCTAGCATGTATTGCCAATGGTTCCAGTGCCAAAGCAAACAGCAGGGGTGACAAAGGGCAAACAGCAGGGGTGACAAAGGGCATCTGTATAGTGGGAAGGCCTCCATTTATGCAAAGTTTTGCCGTGGGTGCTGCATATAACAATTTAACCTAATTGATGAAATGTTTGCCCAACCCGAAGCATGACATAACCTCCCATAAATAAGTCCATTCCACGCTATCGGATGCCTTTGCGGCATCTAATGAGAATATGGCTCTATTACCTGGGTTTTCCACTTCTGTTTGCAAATTAACCACAAAATTTGCATTCTTTTTTTCCCCACAAATAGAGCTTTCTTTTGGTGGTATTTGTTCACCACTGCACTTTTTATTTTTTGTGATATAAACAAAAAAAGAACGGAAATTTTGAAAAAAAAATGATATTTTCAAATTTATGTTACTACAAAAATACAATAAACAAAATTTTAGTTATAAATTTTTGCCAAAATGCATTTAGCCACATGTCTAGGGTAAAAAAAAGTCAATTAGCGTATTTTATTGCTGTGCGCAAAAGTTATAGCGTCTACAAATTAGGGTACATTTTCTGGAATTTCCGCAGCTTTTATTTTATGACTGCCTATCTCCTTTCCTGAGGTGCTAAAATGGAGGGACAGTACAACCCCCCCCCCCCAAATTACACCATTTTGGAAAGTAGTCACCCCAAGGAATTTGCTGAGAGGCATGTTGAGCACAGTGAATATTTTATTTTTTTGTCATAAGTGATTGAAAAATGGCCAAAAAAAAATAAAATTTACACAAAGTTGTTACTGAAATGATATATTGCTCACACATGCCATGGATATGTGTGGAATTACACCCCAAAGTACATTCCGCTGCTTCTCATGAGTATGGGGATACCCCATGTGTGAGTCTTTTTGGGAGCCTATCCGTGTACAGGACCCCGAAAACCAATCACCGCCTTCAGGATTTCTAAGGGCAAAAATGTATGCCTTCACCCGACACTACCTATCTCAGTTGTGGAGGCCATGAAATGCCCAGAGAGCAAAAAAAAAAAAACCCAAATGACCCTATTTTGATTGAAAAATGACAAAAAAAAATTACACAAAGTTGTCACTGAAATTATATATTGCTCACACATGGCATGGGTATATGTGGAATTACACCTCAAAATACATTCTGCTGCTTCTCCTGAGTACAGGGATTCCCCATGTGTGAGACTTTTTGGGAGCCTACGGGCGGACGGGATCCATAAAACCAATCACCGCCTTCAGGATTTCTAAGGGCAAAAATGAATGCCTTCATCCCAGTCTACCTATCTCAGTTTTGGAGGCCATGAAATGCCCCGATAGCACAAGCCCCCCCAAATGACCCCATTTTGAAAAGTAGACACCCCAAGCTATCTGCTGAGAGGCATGTTGAGTCCATGGAATATTTTATATTTTGCCACAAGTTTCGGGGAAATTACATTTTTTTTAACAAAGTTGTCACTAAATGATATGTTGCTTGAACATGCCATGGGTATATGTGAAATTACACCCCAAAATACATTCTGCTGCTTCGTCCGAATACGGGGATACCACATATGTGAGACTTTCTGGCAGTCTAGCCGTGTACAGGACCCCAAAATCCAATCACCGCCTCCAGGCTTTCTAAGTGCGTAAAAAGGTGATTTTACTCCTCGTTCCCTATCACAGTTTCGTAGGCCATGGAATGCCCAGATAGCACCCCCCCCCCCCCCCAAATGACCCCATTTTGGAAAGTAGACATTCCAAGCTATTTGCTGAGAAGCATTTTGAGTATTTTGTAGACCTCACATTTTGTCACAAAGTTTTGAAATTTGAAAAAAGTAAAAAAAAAAAAAATCTGTTTATTTCTTCATTTTCCAAAACAAATGAGAGCTGCAAAATACGCATCATGCCTCTTAGCAAATACCTTGGGGTGTCTACTTTCCAAAATGGGGAAATTTGGGGGGGTTTTGTGCTACCTTGACATTTCTGGGCCTCCAAAAACGTAATGGGTACTGAAGAGCAAAATCACCATTTTATGCCCTTAGAAAGCCTGAAGGCGGTGATTGGTTTTTGGGGTTCTGTACGCGGCTAAGCTCCCAAAAAGACTCACATATGTGGTATTCCCGTATTCAGGAGAAGCAGCAGAATGTAGTTTGGGGTGTAATTTCACATATACCCATGGCATGTGTGAGCAATATATCATTTCAGTGACAACTTTGTAAAAAAAAAAAAAAAAAAAAATTCCGCAAAACTTGTGGAAAAATATAAAATATTCCATTGACTCAACATGCCTCTCAGCAGATATCTTGGGGTGTATACTTTCCAAAATGGGGTCATTTGTTTTTTTTTTTGCTATCTGGCCTCGAAAAACCCGGATAGGTATTGAGGAGTGAAGGCATACATTTTTGCCCTAGAAATGCTGAAGGGGGTGATTGGTTTTCGGGGTCCTGTACACAGATAGACTCACAAAAAGTCTCACACATGGGGTATCCCCATACTCAGGAGAAGCAGCAGAATGTATTTTGGGGTGTAATTCCACACATACCCATGGCATGTGTGAGGAATATATAATTTCAGTGACAACTTTGTGTAATTTTTTTTTTTGTCATTTTTCAATCAAAATGGGGTCATTTGTTTTTTTTTTTCACTTATGACTAGTGTTGAGCGAACCCGGACTGTAAAGTTCGGGTCCATACCGAACTTTGGGGTGTCCGGGACCCGGACCCGAACCCGGACTTTTAAAAAAAAGTCTGGGTTCGGGTCCGAGGTTCTGGTAATTTTACCAAAAGTTCTGAAAATTGCTGTAAAAATGTCTGGTGTCTATGCACTCGGCATGCGATCAACTTTTATATTTCACAAAAAAATTGGGCAAAATAGTGTGTTTTTGTGCATTAAAATTCAAAAAGTGTTTTTTTTCACCAAAAATTGCATTTGAAAAATCGCTGCATAAATGCTTTGTGAAAAAAAAATTGTAACACCCAGTATTTTCATCTGTAAGGCCTCTGCTTTAAAAAAAATATGTAATGTTTGGGGCTTCAAAGAATGTTTCTAGCAAAAAAAAGTATTTTTTCATGTAAACAAAAAGTGTCAGAAAAGACTTGTTGGTTCAAGTGGTTAGAAGAGTTCGTGATGTTGGGCATAAAATGCCAGGACAATTCAAACCCCCACCCAAATGACACCATTTTGGAAAGTAGACACTTCAAGCTATTTTCTGAGAGGTATGTTGAGTCCATGGAATATTTTATTTGTTTGTCATAAGTAGAGTTGAGCGAACGTCTGGAAGTCCGGGTTCTGCTGGTTCGGCCGAACTTCGTGACAAAGTCCGGGTTCGGGTCCGGACAGAACCCAAACTTTGTCCCGGACCCCGAACCCCATTGAAATCAATGGGGACCAGAACTTTTAGGCACAAAAATGGCTGTAAAAAAGTCCTGGAAAATCCTAGAGGTCTGCAAAAGGTAGGAAATGGGGGTAAGGGTGGGACAAGTGCCCTACAAAGAAATGGGGACAGGGAAATAACTAAAAGCATTTTTAAAAAAATAATTTCATAAAAAAATCAAAAATGGAGGTGGATGTGGACCATCTTCAAACTGTGTCTGAAAAGTATTAATTAACGGTAGAAGCCATATAACTGTTCTAAAATCATCTTCAAACTGTGTCAAAAAAGTATAAATAAGCCGGGAGAACCCATATCACTGTTCTGCAAACATCTGGAAACTGTGTGTAACACTTTAACTAAAACCAGGACAAACCCATATCACTGTTCTGCAAACATCTGGAAACAGTGTGTAACACTTTAACTAAAACCGGGACAAACCCATATCACTGTTCTGCAAACATCTGGAAACTGTGTGTAACACTTTAACAAAAACCGGGTGAACCCATATCACTGTTCTGCAAACATCTGGAAACTGTGTGTAACACTTTAACTAAAACCGGGACAAACTGTTCTGCAAACGTCTGGAAACTGTGTGTAACACTTTAACTAAAACCGGGACAAACTGAAC
>BLSH010082672.1:109260-127705 GCA_018402905.1 Glandirana rugosa
AAAACGCTAAGCCGTGACGCAGCGAAATTGACTGTTAACGCATCCGTAAACGCGACCACTTTTGCGCAAACCAATCAATAAACGCCGATTGCGATTTTTTTCATCGCAAATATGAGGAAGAATATAAATCGGCCAAAAACTGTGAAAAAAAAGTTTTTTTATATTTTTTTTTGGGATTTGTATTTTAGCAAAAAGTAAGAAATTTGGGTTTTTTTGCAAAATTGTCGCTCTTCTTTTGTTTATAGCGGCGATCAGAAATGACGCAGAGGTGATCAAATACCACCAAAAGAAAGCTCTATTTGTGGGAAAAAAAGGACGCAAATTTCGTTTGGGTACAACGCCGCACGACCGCGCAATTGTCAGTTAAAGCGACGCAGTGCCGAATCGCAAAAAGGGCTCCGGTCCTAAAGCTGGAAATCCTTCCGGGGCTGAAGTGGTTAAAGTGTTACACACTGTTTCCAGATGTTTGCAGAACAGTGATATGGGTTTGTCCCGGTTTTAGTTAAAGTGTTACACACAGTTTCCAGATGTTTGCAGAACAGTGATATGGGTTCTCCCGGCTTATTTATACTTTTTTGACACAGTTTGAAGATGATTTTAGAACAGTTATATGGCTTCTACCGTTAATTAATACTTTTCAGACACAGTTTGAAAATCGTCCACATCCACCTCCATTTTTGATTTTTTTATGAAATTATTTTTTTAAAAATGCTTTTAGTTATTTCCCTGTCCTCATTTCTTTGTAGGGCACTTGTCCCACCCTTACCCCCATTTCCTACCTTTTGCAGACCTCTAGGATTTTCCAGGACTTTTTTACAGCCATTTTTGTGCCTAAAAGTTCTGGTCCCCATTGATTTCAATGGGGTTCGGGGTCCGGGACAAAGTTTGGGTTCTGTCCGGACCCGAACCCGGACTTTGTCACGAAGTTCGGCCGAACCAGCAGAACCCGGACTTCCAGACGTTCGCTCAACTCTACTTATGACAAACAAATAAAATATTCCATGGACTCAACATACCTCTCAGAAAATAGCTTGAAGTGTCTACTTTCCAAAATGGTGTCATTTGGGTGGGGGCTTGAATTGTCCTGGCATTTTATGCCCAACATCACAAACTCTTCTAACCACTTGAACCAACAAGTCTTTTCTGACACTTTTTGTTTACATGAAAAAATACTTTTTTTTGCTAGAAAAATTCTTTGAAGCCCCAAACATTACATATTTTTTTTAAAGCAGAGGCCCTACAGATTAAAATACTGGGTGTTACAATTTTTTTTTCACAAAGCATTTACGCAGCGATTTTTCAAACACAATTTTTGGTGAAAAAAAACACTTTTTGAATTTTAATGCACAAAAACACACTATTTTGCCCAATTTTTTTGTGAAATATAAAAGTTGATCGCATGCCGAGTGCATAGACACCAAACATGACATGCTTTAAAAATGACGCACACCTGCGAAGTGGCGACAAACTATATACATTTTTAAAAGCCTTTACAGGTTACCACTTTAGATCTGCAGAGGAGGTCTACTGCTAGAATTACTGCCCTCGATCTGACATTCGCATTGATACCTCACATGCATGGTGAAATTGTTGTTTAGATACGACACGAGACTGGCGCTTGAGTCCACATTTGCGCACGTGCACAGGGGGGCAGGGGTGCATTTTTTTTTTTAATTATTCCTTTTGCTTTTTAATTTTATTTTTACACTGTCCCTTTCATCTTTTTTATCATTTTTATTTTTATCACAGGAATTTTAAATATCCCCTATGATAAAAATGGGTATTATCGCATTTTTTTTTAATTTGGGGTCTTCTAAACTCTAGATCTTTCCCCAGCCCTTAAATCCTTTGACCACACCAAAATCAGTGTGATAAAATGCTTCCCCAATTTCCTAATGGCGCTGTTTGTATCTGGCGAAACCGAAGTCACAAAATGCTCGTAGCCTCCGGTTTGTTAGGCCATGGAGATGATTGGAGCCACCAGCTGCATTCTCGCATTCCCCGGTGGGACAGGATAAGACCAGCAACATACTAGTATGTCTCTGGTCCTTGTTGGGCATATATTGTAATGTTCTTTTTATTCATGCAGCCTGTGGGTTAAATGAAAAAAAAGAATCAATTGGTGGGTATGCCCACCATTAGAAAACCTCCCTTCATCTTCCCACTTCTGGTGGTGGGCATAGCCACTTTTTAAAAAAATATACCGGAGCATAGGCGCAATCCGCCCCAATTTCCACCCACTGCCCCTATGCTCCGGTATATTTGCTCTTTTTTAACTGTGGTGGTGAAATCACTGCCAACAGCGCTGGAGTCGCTGCTCTATGAATGGTGGGAGCAAACGCTTTTGCTGTCACCATTGATAAATCAGTGCTGCAGCTGAATGGCGTACCTGAAAAGGAATAAACAATTAATAAAACACAGTAACGTAAAAAAATTACATACCTGCTAAAAAGAAAAAATGATAAAACACATTAACAATATAACATTACAGGTAAGCATTAACATAAAAATTACATACCTGAAAAGAAAACATGATAAAAACAGTAACACACAAGTATGCATGCAAAATATTAACAATAGAGAGAGAATAGAGAGAGATTAGAGAGAAAACAAGAGGGAGAGAGAAAAAAAAGAAACGTACAACTATTTTTGTTTTTTTTTATTTTAGATTTTTTTTGTTTTTTTTTAGCTTTTTTATTTTTTGTTGTTTTAATTTTTTTTTTGTTTTTCTTTTTGGTACACCTTTTTTTTTTGTAACTAAAAACTAACTGGTTCCAGCTTTGGGTCTCTCAAAATGCAGTCAGTCAGTGCCTAATCACTGTGTCTGCTGTACCCTACGCTAATAATTCACTAATGTGTGATAGCGTTCAAAACATTCATCGATACAGAGACCAGGCTGGTCAAGACATAAGTGCGGGTGTGACACCTGTATCCGCGTCGTCTGCTGTATAAGACATGAGCATTAAGCAAAGCCAATTGAAAAAGGTATATAGACACTTTGTTGTACCAGCGTCTAGCCTTAAGGGTGATTAGGTACGGAGCCAGTAACTGGTCATTGAGGTCCACCTCTCCCATATTTAGGTTATAATTGTGGACACAGAGGGGTTTCTCCACAACACCAATCGCCGTAGAAATTTGGACAGTCGTATCTGCATGAAGGGAGGTCAGAAAGAAAACATTCCGATTGTCACTACACTTCATTGCAAGCAAATTATTACACTTCAAGCAGGCTCTCTCCCCCCAACTAAGACGGGAATCTACAAGCCGTTGGGGGAATCAAATAAGTGATTAAAAAGTGGCACGCTCATGTAATAATTGTCCACGCACAAGTGGTGCCCCGTTCTGAATAAGGGTGACACCAATCTCCACACAATATTGCCAGCACTCTCTATGTAGTCTGGGCATCCTTCCGGCTCTACTTGGCTATCTTTGCCCTCATAAACCATGAAACTATGTGTATAGCCTGTGGCCCTGTCACAGAGCTTATACAATTCGACCCCGTATCTGGCATGCTTGCTGGGGACGTACTGCTAAACGGCCAGAAAATTTAACCAGGGACTCGTCCACGCACACAACTTGGTTGGGAATAAAAAATGCGGCAAGCTTGGTGTTAAAGTGGTTTATGAGGGGCCAAATTTTGTAGAGCCGGTCAAATTCAGGGTCACCCAGTGGAGGACTGAGTTCATTGTCACTGAAGTGCATGAACCGCAAAATCTGCTCGTATCGTGTCCTGGCCATGCAAGCAGAGAACACATATGGTGAATTGGGTCAGTGGACCAATATGACCGCAACTCAGTTTTTTTAGTTATGCCCATGAGGAAGGAAATGCCCAGAAAGGTCTTAAATTCTGGAACCATGATTGGTTTCCAGTCTCTGGCAAGTGTCAAATGGGGATTAGCGGCGATTAATTGACCAGCATATAAATTGCTTTGGTCCACTATAGATCTATAGAGATCTTCTGTGAAATACAGCAAATAAAAATCAATGGCCATAATATCAGCTGTATTCACCGTGACTCCGGGTTGGGCAGTGAATGGGGGAAGTACGGGCGCTGCATCAGTGGTGGCTTGCCAATCAGGGTTTGCAAGCGTGTCAGAAAGAGCACTATGGGTTCTGCGGGCCTGTGTTCATCTTCTTTGTGGCTGTGGGACACTACTCGTGCTAGCCACACCAGCTTGAACTGCCCTTATGGGACTCGCCACATCACCACGTAATACTGCAGTGCTGGTTCATCTACGACCAGGATGTACTAGGCCGCTGGTGCTTGCCAGGTCATCAAAAGGAGTAGCGGCACTAGTACTGGCTCTCTGCTGCATACGAGAGCCCTGCTGTTCATGCACATCAGCGACAGCAGAATGGGGTCTGGTACGCCTGACTCTAGCAGGGACCACAACTCTGTCATCAGAGCTATCTGACAGGGTGCCGCTGCTCTCTACAGGTTCATATGCTGAGCCTGATTCTGACAGTGAGACTTCCCCATCGCTCTCATCTGTCATACTCAGCATAGTGTAGGCCTCTTCGGTAGGGTACCTCGGATTTGACATTTTGGACTTTCTAAATTTATAGGTACACTACCATGACTCACAGGCAAAAAAGCGCACCAGGTTGTCAGTGCCTGTTTCAAACGCTACCAAATTCACTGTCAGATTTCGCAGGGATCGAGCGTGATCTCTGCGAACGCTGCAGATATGTGTTCTGTGTTTTGTAAGTGACAGCGATCTATTGATCCTGCACTTGGATGGGCTGGGCTGAGCGGAGGGGCTAAACGCCGATGCTAGCAGTTATCTGGGCTGATCCTGCTAGCACTGCATTTTTTAGAATACTAAACTAGTGGTGACGCTAATATATATCTGATCAGATCACAGATATTGATCTGATCAGATACTACAATAATATCTAATGCCTATCTAATGTGCGTCATTAACTGGCCCTGCCTGGCGTTTACGCTGACCCTAACGCACATTAAAACCTAACTGGGGTAACTGCCGGACGATCAGGGGTTAAAACCTATAAAAGATATATAAAATAAGAACGGTGGGTAATCTGATTGAAAAAAAAAACTATCTAGCTAGCTAGCGTAACCCGTGACACTTATATGGTGATCACAGGTGAATGGGGGTAATGAAGGGGTTAAAAACTTTATTAGGGGGCAAGGGGGGTATTTACACCTAACTAGGCCTAATACTACCTACCCTAACACTGATTTAGTGTCACAAGGGTCACAAGTACAGCGATCGGTAAAAATCAGATCACTGCACCATATGACACTGTGACAGGGGGTGACAGGGAGTGAAGGGGTTAACTGGGGGGTGATCAGGAAGCAATCAAAGGGTTAAAAGTGTGCCTAACTGTCCTGGTGTCAGTGTAGTGTTGTGCAACTTACTTTTAGATGCTCTCTCTTCCTTGCTGAAACCGAAAAGGGCTTCAGGGAGGAAGTTGAGCTCACTTCCTCTGCCATTATTTACATTACAGAGGCAGAGGAGCAATGTAATTCATCAAGACCGATCGGAGGGGCCAGGCCAAAAATCATTGGCCTGGCCGTGTAGAGTGATCGGTCCTGTGACGAATCGACCAACAGTCCCCTGACGGCGTTTCGCGATAACGAACCACCTTGCCGCCATCATGCTGCGTTGGGCAGTTGGCAATTGGTTAAGGAATAGCCTGCATATGTTAAGGTAGGTGGACCTGGCTGGGATAAAACCTGATTGGTCTCTGTGGACCAATTTGTGGACAATTTTGCCAACCCGTTTGCCAGTAGCCTGGCCAGCAGTTTGGCATCAAAGGCAAGAAGGGAGATGGGCCTATAAGAGTCTGTAAGGGACGGGTCCTTGCCCAGTTTAAGTATGACCACTACAAGGGCTTCATTCATTGAGGGGGGTAATTTACCCCTCAGTATAGCTTCATTATAGACTTTTAGAAGCATTGGGATTAGCTGTGGAGCATATTTCTTATAGACCTCTGCTGGCAGGCCATCAGCACCTGGGGACTTGCCGTGTTTTGCAGTCCCCAGCGCTTTCACTAATTCTTCCTCAGTCAGGGGTGTGTTTAGACTCCTGGTGTCGGTGTCTGCGGAGGAAAGTGTAGGCAAAGGGTGAGCATCTAAAAACTCATCTAGCTCATTTTGTGAGGGTTGTACTTTGGAAGAATATAGGTCTACAAAAAATTCACAAAAGATCTGCATAATCCCTGAGGTAGAGTTCTGTAACAGACCTTGGGAGTCCCTAATACCCTGTATGAATGATGTAGATTGTTGGTTTTTAGTCAGCATTGCTAGAAGATGTCCTGTATTTTCCCCTCCTCATAATATTTCTGCGCTTAAAAAAAGCGTTTGTTTTCTGACAACTGGAGGGCTGTTTGTTGAGATAGGGTTTATGCAGAAAACCATCTCTTTCTGTTGTCCTCGGTGGGGTTACTTGTAAAGCTAGCCTCAGCTGCCTGGACTTCCAAAAGGACAGTGTTTTCCCACGCCTTTGTGTCTGATTTAATGTGGTTGATCTTTTTTATGAATCTTCCCCTAAGATACGCCTTAAAGGCGTCCCACACCATTTCTAAATTAGCACTACCCATATTATGTTGAAAGTAGGAAGTAATATCTGACACAATCGGGTCAGGTTTAGGGAATAGTGTTAACCAGAATGGGTTGAGTTTCCAGCATTTTGGTTTCGGTGAGTCCAGAACACCCAGATCCACCCCAACAGGTGCATGATCCGAAACCATTCTGGGCTCATAAATATGTATTTATGTATGTATATGTATATATGTACATATGTAATATGTATTTATATGTAATAAAAACCAAATGGCCTCTCCTATTACCGGTAGCATGACATCATTTCCAAGTCTCAGATCTATTCTCAACAGCCCCCAATGGGTGGCAGATTAACAAGAATACATTTTCATGTCGGGGTGCCGCAGCCCTCACACATCCATCAGTCCCAGTTTATTGAATAGTCTCGCAAACCCAGTAGGGCCCCCTCATCTGTGTGTCTTTGTGAAGATTTTCCCCTCACTTTATCTTTAGGGGGGTCCAGAAAATTGTTAAAATCGCCCATCAGTAGTATGGGTAGATTTGGATTTTTGGCCATAAGGTTTGTGAGAGTCCTCAGTACCTCAGTGAGAATGGTGGAGGGATGTACACCCCAGCAATAAGATATTTGAAGTTTTGTATCAGACAGAGCAGAACCACATAACGACCCTTGGTATCTATCTGAGCACCAAGAACCGTCAGCGGTGTAGTCCGGTATACAAGAATACTCACTCCTCTGGAGTAGTTGGAATACACAGAGTGAAATTGCTGCATGAATTGTCTTTGGGAGAAGTGAGAAGCACTCGCTGACAAGAAGTGGGTTTCCTGTAGGCAGATCACTTAAGGAGAAAGTCTCTTGATTGTTCTCAGTACTGCATGTCGTTTAGTTGCGCATCCTAGTCCTCTTACATTCCATCCCAAGACTCTTATCATTTAAACCATTCCAGGGGCCATAGATAATTATATCTTATGGGAATGAGTGGCCTTGTCCCTTGTAGCTCCATTGTGCTCTCAGAGTCATTGCCATGCAAGAATGATAACCTCCCGTTTTGCAAGGTCAGTTCCCGGTTTAAGTTATCAAGTGGCGGGGGCACACAGGTTGCATTTGACAGGGTCCAGTAAAGAACAGCAGTCTGACCAGGTATATAGTGCAAAATAAACCAGGAGCCAACCAGGCTCCAAAAAAAAAAAGAGAAAAAAAGGAACTTTTCGGCAACCACGTAGGTGCATTCCCTGGGGGCAATTGCAGGAGCTCCCTAGTTGTTGGATCGGGGCTGCACTGAAGCGGGATTAAGCAACCATGGTGTCATAAATGGTTGGCAAAGCTTGTCAACTGCCACTCTCCTCAGGTGAAGTAGTAGTGTGGGCATTCTATCAATGTAGAACAAGATCAGTTAGGTAACATTCAGTGGCTCAGCTTAGGTCAGAGTGGGGCGGCGGGCCCTCTTGGCTTTAAGTGATTGCTCCTCTCTGTCTAGCCACTGCATGGCTTGATTGGGCCGATCAAAGAAATGCACTTCCCCTTTGGCTTCTACTCTCAGTTTCGCCGGGTACAACATTACATATTTCAGTTCAAGTGCCCTCATACGGCGCTTCACATCATTATACTGCGCTCTCTTCTTTTGGAGGTTGGCTAAGAAATCTGGGAAGACCGAGATTTTAGAATTGGCACTGACCATTTTGTCAGGCAAAGTGTGGGCCTTGTAGAGAATGTTATCCTTATCTCTGTAGTTCAGGAGTTTTAGTAGAAAGGGACGTGAGTCCCCCCCCCCCGGGTGGCGGGGGGCGCCCTGGCACTCTGTGGGCTCGTTCCACACAAAACATCAGGGAGAATGTGTCCGCTCCAAATGTATTGAGCAGCCATTTTTCTACTAACTGTACTGGGTTCTTGCCCTCCGCCCGCTCTGGAACACCAAAAAGTCTGATATTATTATGTCTCAGTCTATTTTTGAGGTCGTCCAAGCGGCAGAGTGCTGTGTTGTAAGGTGTGTGGCATAATTAATATCCCGCTGCATGGGTGCCAAATCATCCTCCACAGAGCTTATTCTACCTTCCAGGGCCGCTGTTCATTCTCTTAGCTTCTGTGCACCCTGCCTTAGAAGGGATATTTCCATTTTAACCCATTTGAGCTCTTCAGTGAGGGCTCTTAGGGATCCGTTACCAGCCGACACTGCTGCAAATATGTTGCGGAGTGTGGGCTCACCATTCTCCTCCATGCCCCCTGTTCCCTGCGGCCTAGTAGGGTTTATGAGGGAAGTACTCACTGTGTCTCAGTCTGTATTGGATCCTCCGCCATCCTCCAGGGGCACGGTGTCATCCGTCTCAGACAAGCCCCCAGACGAGTCCTCTGGAGTGGTCAGGAGTGGTAAGGGGTCTAGTGGCTTTTGTTTTTTTGTGAAAAGCTTTTGGGCTGCTGCATTGTATTGCTCTCTGTGTGAGCGCTGTGTGTCGGCGCCATCTTGCTCCATGAGGTCCGCGGCCCATTGCTCCTTATTCTTCTTAGACATAGTCACAGCAGCCGAGAGGACCGTTGCCGGTATCCCCAGAATGTGCAGAAGTCTCCGGTAAGGCACTTGTAGTCAGCGGTAATGGAGATTTGGTGCCCTTCGGATGATTTCAGAATAATGCAGAGGAGAGATAGCTGCTTGTGATCATCTATATCCAACGCTCGGACACGCCCCACGTTCCCTTGTTTAATCAGACCATGTTTATCATGGCTGGTGATCCATGATAGCGTGGTCAAATTACGTACCTCCAGCATCCTCTCTCCTCTGCATCTCTGAATCTCCCCTTCCTCTCTCCTTGTCCTTTCTGTAGTCTGTTTGTGAGCCAATCTCTTACCCACCCCTCCTGCCTTGCTTGAGCAATGCTATGCCCCTGCAGCTGCCCCCCCCCCCTCCCCTCACACACTTTTTTCTCTTTTTAATATGTTCAGTCAATCAGCACACAAAATGGCTCAGCCAATCAGCACAGAACATGCTCAGCCAATCAGCACACAAGGTCAAATTGTAGAGCATCCTCTGCTGATGAAATTACAAAGTGTACATCAGAGAGAAATACCAGCCCATCCCACTGGAGTCCCTGTTCTTGGAAAAGAGAGAGAAAACCACATGAGAGCACATGAGCTGTGCTAAAATAGGTATTTAGAGATACTATAACAACAACAAAAACAAAACAGAATGAAATAAATAACTGGGATTGGCGCTACTAAATTGATCCAATATTTAGCTTCTCATATGTTTCTGTGTGATGGTGAATTCTGTGGCTCTATATCAAAACTAAGCAAAAAAAGAAAAAAATTGTGAATGAAGACTCTAATTCATATACCCACTGTACAGGATGCCAAGGTTGGGTCCTGGATGGGTGCTATATAGCACCAATATTTGGTTTATGGTCCCTTTAAAGAAAGGGGGTAGTGCTCAGGGGGTCACCCGAGAGGGGTGAGAAGTTCCGGGAATAGCAAGATAACAGATAACCTACATTGATAGAGAGGCAGTAGGGACCCGGAATTTCGGAGGCCCTGAAGTGATCTTCGGGTGGGATAGGGCCTCCACCCCTGACTACAGGGAAGCCAGCACACACGGGATTAAAAGCCTCCAGGAAGCAGCTCTTAAGGAGAGGAAGTGGTGTTAGCTGGTGAGGAGGAGGAGCTGGGAGGAGACACCAGTTTTTGGAGAGCTGCATGTGTTAGGAGAGCTGCACGTGTGCTGGAGGCTGCAAAAACACCTAACAAGGATTGTGCAAAGTCCTGGGTTGAAGACCCTTCAACAAACTGTATGTTACTTTTACTTTTATTTTTTGTGCTGAAGACAAGCGGACTTTCTGTTGTTATGTTTCCGTTTATGAAATGCTGCTGGAAGCCTTATTTTGTTTTTCTTACTGGGAAATAAACACCCTCACTGTTTCAGTTTACCTGCTTTTACACTCAATTCCGTGAAGCTACATCTCCCCAACTTTACAACTGGTGCCGAGGATGCGGGCAGAGTGCATTTGCAGCTGCAAAAGCCGTTTAAAACTGACATTTAATGAGACAGTGTGCTTATGGCATGTCTTGGGTAAAATCAGCTCAGACATTACAAACAGCAGGGAAAGACATGGAGGAGGTCATTAAGGCGCTTGCGCAAGCCATGTTGACCCAGCAGCAAGCCTCTATGGAGGCAAACCTTCGCCATGAGGAAGCGATGGCCCAGCAGCAGCAGGCCCTGGCACAGGCTGTGGCGGCGCAGCAGGAAAATACCCGTTTGCTGACTGCCCAGTTCTCAGCCCAGCAGGAAGCCACACAGGCATAAGTGGTTGCCTTGCAAGAAGCAGTGCAACGTCTCACTCAGGGGCGGGAACAAGCAGCCGTTGCCCCTGGCAACCAAGTATCAGTGAGGGCCAGCCATTTTTTGCAAAAGCTGACGCCCATTGATGATGTGGAGGCCTTTCTCACCACCTTTGAGAGGGTTGCAGAGAGAGAGGGGTGACCCCGTGACCAATGGGCTGGCATTATCTCCCCTTTTCTTACCGGGGACCCGCAAAAGGCTTACTTTGACCTACCAGCCAAGAACATCAGTTACTATGAGCAACTGAAGCCAGAGATTCTAGCCCACCTGGGAGTAACCACAGCTGTCGGGTGCACCGCTGGAGGTACAATCCTGATCGACCACCCTGGTCCAGCTGGTCAAAAAATGGCTGCAACCAGAAAAGTTGACGGGCCCACAAATGGTGGAACGGGTGGTAATGGATTGGTACTTGCGGTCCCTGCCCAATGACCTGCAGCGCTGGGTAAGCCATGGAGACCCTGCCACAGCGGACCAGCTGGTAGAGTTGGTCGAAAGATACACCGTGGTGGAGGACCTGCTCGGGCCTGCCAATCATCGGGAACCAACACCCGGGGCGACCAGGCCAGTCTCACCATCTAGGAGGGAAACCCTACCAGACCCTGGAACCCGCATCAGGGCCTCAACGGTGCCGAGCCCTCGGAGGTCGGACCCTGTCACAAGAGGTGGTGACATACAATGTTGGCGATGCCGGTCCTGGGGACATACCCTGGCACAGTGCCCACTTCAGGAGGAACCCATGGAGTGTGGAGCTAGCAGGAGATGCTCTTTCTATGCCCAAAGAGCATGTGCCACCCACCTTGACCTGGCTGCAGGGCGGTTTGAGTGTGTAGTGTGGGTGAACCACCTTCCTGCCAATGCTCTGCTGGACTCCGGCAGCATGGTGACACTGGTGCATGCCAGGGTAATCGGAAAACTCGGCCCGGTAGGTAAGAATCTACGGGTAGTATGTATCCATGGGGACACCAAAGAATACCCCCCTGGTTCCTGTGACTGTTTCCTATGGCTGTACTTCAGAGACACAAGAAGTTGGGGTGGTAAAAAGTCTGGTACACGACATCATAGTCGGGCGTGACTGTCCATTGTTTGTCGAACTATGGAACCAGGTACAGACGGGGCTCCCCGGACAGCCAAAAGAACTGGGTACACGGAGCCTTCTGGGGGCCAAACCTTGAGGGGTCTGGTTCAGAACCACCCACAACACATAACCCTAAAGTTGAGATTCCGGTCGTGGATAATGACATTGCAGAAAATGGGAATGTGATTGACAATGCTACTCTTTCAGGTACCAAGCCCGAGTTGACCTCTGAGGGGGGGGGGGAAATCTCTCTGGTACAGGTCACGGTGGGGGAGGACGAAGAGGAACCTTCCCCGTTGCAGGCTCTGAGTGAGGAGGATGAGGGGGAAACCTCCTCTGGGATAGTGCACCCAGACTTAGGGGTGTCCAGGGGTGTGTTTGGTACCGCTCAGGTGCAGGATCCCACTTTGGTCAATGCTCGAGAGCAGGTGTCAGTTATTAATGGAGATCCACAGGTACCTGATGGGGACCAAAGGTTTCTGCACTTCGCATTGAATGGGGACTTGCTTTACAGAGTAATTGAGAGCTGAGGGGAGACTGTAGAGCAGTTGCTGGTCCCCCAGTCGTATCGGCGGATGTTCCTTGATTTAGCCCACAACGATGCACTGGGGGGACACCTGGGGGCTGAAAAAACGGAAGCCAGGATAACCGACCGGTTTTACTGGCCAGGGGTAAAGGCTGAGGTAAAAAGATACTGTGGGTCCTGCCCCACTTGCCAGTTAACCGCCCCAGTGACACACTACAGAAACCCCCTGGTACCCCTGCCAATAATTGAGGTGCTGTTCGAACGGATTGCTATGGATCTGGTGGGGCCCTTGGTGAAATCAGTAAGGGGACACCAATACATATTAGTGGTACTGGATTACGCAACAAGGTATCCTGAAGCGATCCCTTTGAGGAAAAGCTCCTCAAAGGCCATTGCCCGGGAGTTATTTCAGATGATCTCCCGAACCGGGTTCCCCAAGGAGATCCTGACGAACCAGGGCACTCCATTTATGTCGAAGGTGATGGCGGATATGCGAAAATTGTTTCAATTAAGAAGTTGCGGACGTCCATCTATCACCCGCAGACTGATGGACTAGTGGAGAGGTTCATTAAAACCCTTAAGTCCATGTTAAAAAGAGTAGTCCAGAAAGACGGGAAAGACTGGGATATGTTGCTCCCTGCCCTGTTGTTTGCCATCTGGGAAGTGCCCCAAGCATCCAGGGGCTTCTCGCCCTTTGAGCTAGTGTATGGACGGAGGCCCCGGGGTTTGCTTGATCTAGTGAAAGAAACGTGGGAAAGTGAATCCTCACCACACAAAACCGTAGTTAAACATATCTCCCAAATGCAAGAGAGGATGGCTAAGGTTATGCCATTAGTAAGGGAACATCTGCAGAAGGCCCAAGAGGCCCAAAGAAGGGTGTACAACCGGTCTGCTAACGCTAGACAGTTTCAGGTCGGGGACCGGGTGGCTGTTCTGATCCCCACAGTAGAGAGCAAATTTTTGGCCAAATGGCGGGGTCCATTTGAGGTAGTGGAAAAAGTAGGTGAGGTAAACTACCGGGTACACCAACCTGGGAAGAGAAACCCCTATCAAATCTACCATGTCAACTTGTTAAAACCCTGGAGAGACCGCAAACAGGTGTCCGCTGTGGTAGGTTTCCATGCAGGGGACCCTGCAGGAGTTGACCTGGTGCACGTTGCTACTACCCTGTCCAAACCACAAACCCAACAGACAAAAGTGTTTCTTCAAAGAAACAGGGAAATGTTTTCAGGGTTGCCGGGTCTCGCCAATGTCATCAAGCATGACATTATAACAGAGCCCCATGTCAAGATCCGGTTAAAGCCATATCGCATCCCAGAGGCACATAGAAAGGCAGTATCTGAGGAAGTGAAAAGAATACTCGAACTGGATGTCATTGAAGAATCGCAGAGCGAGTGGTCAAGTCCAATCGTCTTGGTGCCAAAACCCAATGGCACCCTGCAATTTTGCAATGACTTCAGGAAGCTTAACGAGGTTTCAAAATTTGATGCATATCCGATGCCCCGGGTAGACGAATTAATTGAGAGGTTGGGTCTCGCCCGGTACATCACCACATTGGATCTGACAAAAGGGTAGTGGCAGACTCCCCTCACCAAAGAAGCCAGGGAGAAAACAGCTTTTTCCACTCCAGAAGGCCACTTCCAATATAAGAAGATGCCATTTGGCTTACACTCTGCCCCAGCCACATTTCAAAGGTCAATGGATAAAACATTGCGGCCCCATCAACAGTACACCTCGGTCTGCCTGGATGATATTGTCATCTTCAGTACCGATTGGGAGTCCCATCTTCCCCAGGTTCAGGCAGTCATTGACTCTTTGAGGAAAGCAGGGTTCACAATAAATCCCGAGAAGTGTACAGTGGGGATGGAGGAAGCCAAGTACTAAGGATACATTGTGGGTAGGGGGCTAGTGAAACCTCAGCTGAATAAGGTAGAAGCCATACAGAATTGGCCCCGTCCCCTAACCAAAAAGCAGATCAGAGCCTTCCTGGGAATAGTTGGTTACTATCAAAGGTTAGTCCCCAACTGTGCCACCATTGCTGCACCACTGACTGACTTAACGAAAGGCAGGAAGTCAGTAATGGTAAAATGGAATACGGAGGCTGAAGAAGCCTTTTAGAGGCTTAAGATGGCATTGTGCCAGCATCCGGTGCTGGTGGCTCCTGACTTTTCAAAAGAGTTTGTGGTGCAGACAGATGCCTCAAGTGAGGGCTTAGGAGCAGTGTTGTCTCAACTGGTCAATGGGGAAGAGCACCCCGTAGTTTTTCTCAGTAGGAAACTGACGGCAGCGGAGAGAAACTACACTGTGGTGGAGCGGGAGTGTCTCACCATCAAGTGGGCTCTGGACTCCCTGCGATATTTTCTTCTAGATAGAAAGTTCCGCCTAGTGTCGGACCATGCCCCATTGACCTGGATGAGACAAAACAAGCAGACCAATGCCAGGGTAACAAGATGGTTTCTTTCCCCTCAGGAGTTTAATTTCATGGTAGAGTACAGACCCGGGAGACAGCATCAAAATGCCGATGCCCTCTCCCGAGTACATTGCATGGTGTCTAATGGTGCCTCCAACACCTCCGCATTGAGGCAGAGGGGGGGTATGTACAGGGCGCCAAGGTTGGGTCCTGGACGGGTGCTATATAGCACCAATATTTGGTTTTTGGTCCCTTTAAAGAAAGGGGGTAGTGCTCAGAGGGTCACCCGAGAGGGGTGAGAAGTTCCAGGAATAGCAAGATAACAGAGAGGACTGACTCGCAGTCCTCCCTACATTGATAGAGAGGCAGTAGGGACCTGGAATTTCGGAGGCCCTGAAGTGATCTTTGGGGGGATAGGGCCTCCACCCCTGACTACAGGGAAGCCAGCACACACGGGGTTAATAGCCTCCAGGAAGCAGCTCTTAAGGAGAGGAAGTGGTGTTAGCTGGTGGGGAGGAGGAGCTGGGAGGAGACACCAGTGTTTGGAGAGCTGCATGTGTTAGGAGAGCTGCACATGTACTGGAGGCTGCAAAAACACCTAACAAGGATTGTGCAAAGTCCTGGGTTGAAGACCCTTCAACAAACTGTATGTTACTTTTACTTTTATTTTTTGTGCTGAAGACAAGCTGACTTTCTGTTGTTATGTTTCCGTTTATGAAATGCTGCTGGAAGCCTTATTTTGTTTTTCTTACTGGGAAATAAACAACCTCACTGTTTCAGTTTACCGGCTTTTACACTCAATTCCGTGAAGCTACATCTCCCCAACTTTACACCACATAAAAGCTTGATGTGCAAATATGTGCTAATAAATAAAGAAAAAATGGGTTCAATGCCCTATTGCTCCAGAACTGATGCAATAATACAGGTCCAGTGTAAAACACAATCCTATATAGCTATACTTAATACAGTGCAAATAATGTGCCACTAGTGCAACAATGGAGTAAAATATATACAAACTAATTCATATCAGACAATTGCAATACATAGTACAAGTGATAAACTAGAAGGTGCTAAGTGCTATTAATTATAATATGTCCAGTCCTTCTGGTGATCAGGGCTAATTATAGAACAGGAGACAAGACGCTTATTGCTGACACCGGCAAGTGCACGCTTTTATCCCTAGATTCAGTGCTATTTTATCTATTTTATCTTTTTTTGTTTGGAACGGCTTTGATAAACCTTTGGGAAATGTGTTGGAATACTACACTATTGGCCTTCCTTTTCATTTTTCCATTTGGTTGGAAGTGGAGGAGAGCACTAACCTGACAGGAGGTGTGCACCTCGCAGCAGAACACGGATTACCCGGTCCAGAGGAAGGACCTGCCGGAGTAGGCACCTAAGTGCTTTACCCCTGCAGGGGTGGCGCTTTCCGGTAAGTAGGGTGACAAAGGGTAGCACGTGTGCCCATGACTGAAGTGCCTAGAATCCACTGTCCACCTCCTTATGTTTTGTGGTCCCAGACCCGGAAATGGTCAAGCTGATTTACTGAATATCTCCAGGTCCATTTCTCATGGTTGACACTAACATTTGGACAACATACTTGACCCATTATATCAACAGGGTCAGACTTTGCCTGTTCTATAATTAGACCTGATCACCAGAAGGACTGGACATATTATAATTAATAGCACTTAGCACCATCTAGTTAATCACTTGTACTACGTATTGCAATTGTCTGATATATGAATTAGCTTGTACATATTTTACTCAATTGTTGAACTAGTGGCACATTATTTGCACTAAGCAAATAAGCTAAGTATAGCTATATAGGATTGTGTTTTACACTGGACCTGTATATTGCATCAGTTCAGGAGCAATAGGGCATTGAACACATTCTTTCTTTATTTATTATCACATATTTGCACGTCAAGCTTTTATGTGGGTATATGAATTAGAGTCTTCATTCACAATTTTTTTCTTTTTTAGTTTTGATATAGAGCCACAGAACTCACCATCACACAGAAACATATGAGGAGCTAAATATTGGATCAATTTAGTAGCGCCAATCCCAGTTATTTATTTCATTTACTTTCTTCCTTGCTCCACCATTCGGGTGCGAGGTTCCTGAGGGGCAGCAAGCTAGTTCTTTTAGTTCTGAGCGCAGTCTCCTACTTCCTTTTTTCCTGAAAAAACAAAACAGGACCATTACTAGAGATGGGCCGTACACCCCCCATTTCGTTTTGCAACAGAACTCCCAAACAGGGGAGAAGTTCTACCCCAAACAGCGAACTCCATTGAAGTCTATTGGAGCCAAACACGAGAAATCAAAAGTGCCCATTTTAAAAGCTTATATTCAAATAATTGGTCATAAAATGGGGACCCGGGTACCGCCCTGGGGGATCTGTTTCAATGCAAAAAAAAGTTTACCGTATATACTCGAGTATAAGCCGAGTTTTTCAGCACATTTTTTGTGCTGAAAAAGACCCCCCTCGGCTTATACTCGAGTCAGTGTCTGTGGGTGATGAGTAGTTTCACATTAAACAGAGCCGTGCTGCTTCTAAGAGCCGTTCTGTGCTTTGTAAGTGTGATTAAACACATTGGAATGCAGAGAATGCTGAGAGAGGTGTCAGATTCTCAGCTTGATGTCGGGAGGTGGGGGAGGTGGGCAGGACAGCTGATGTTAGCTGTTAGGGAAAGATTATTGTTCTAAAATCATCTCCTGCTGCTATAGGGAGAGGTTCCTGCTGGTGCTGTGAGGGACAGATTATTGTTCTAAAATCATCTCCTACTGCTATAGGGAGAGGTTCCTGCTGGTGCTGTGAGGGACAGATTATTGTTCTAAAATCATCTCCTAGTTCTATAGGGAGAGGTTCCTACTGGTGCTGTGAGGGAAAGATTATTGTTCTAAAATCATCTCCTACTGCTATAAAAGAGGCTCCTGCTGGTGCTGTAAGGGGCAGATTATTGTTCTAAAATCATCTCCTAGTGCAATAGGGAGAGGTTCCTGCTGATGCTGTGAGGGACAAAGTATTGTTCTAAAATCATCTCCTACTGCTATAGGGAGAGATTCCTGCTGGTGCTATGAGGGACAGATTATTGTTCTAAAATAATCTCCTAGTTCTATAGGGAGAGGTTCCTGCTGGTGCTGTGAGGGACAAATTATTGTTCTAAAACACTCTCCTAGTGCTAAAGGGAGAGGTTCCTGCAGGTGCTGTGAGGGACAGATTACTGTTCTAAAATCATCTCCTAGTTCTATAGGGAGAGGTTCCTGCTAGGGCTGTGAGGGACAGATTACTGTTCTAAAATCATCTTCTAGTTCTATAGGGAGAGGTTCCTGCTGGTGCTGTGAGGGACAGATTATTGTTATAAAATCATCTCCTACTGTTATAGGGAGAGGTTCCTGCTGGTGCTGTCAGGGACAGATTATTGTTCTAAAATCATCACATACTGCTAGAGGGAGAGGTTCCTGCTGGTGCAGTGAGGGACAGATTATTGTTCTAAAATCATCACATACTGCTAGAGGGAGAGGTTCCTGCTGGTGCTGTGAGGGACAGATTATTGTTCTAAAATCATCTCCTAGTTC
>BLSH010082672.1:128685-143687 GCA_018402905.1 Glandirana rugosa
ACTAAAATCTTGTTATTAGACAGGGAGTGTCGTGGTCGTCCTTGGAGAGGGAGATCGTCATACACTACTAACATCTTGTTATTAGACAGGGAGTGTCCTCGTCGTCCTTGGACAGATTATTGTTCTACAATCATCACATACTGCTAGAGGGAGAGGTTCCTGCTGGTGCTGTGAGGGACAGATTATTGTTCTAAAATCATCACCTACTGCTAGAAGGAGAGGTGCTTGCTGCTCTTGTGAGGGACAGATTATTGTTATAAAATCATCACATACTGCTAGAGGGATAGGTTCCTGCTGGTGCTGTGAGGGATAGATCATTGTTCTAAAAACATCTCCTAGTTCTATAGGGAGAGGTACCTGCTGGTGCTGTAAGGGATAGATTATTGTACTAAAATCATCACATACTGCTAGAGGGAGAGGTTCCTGCTGCTCCTGTGAGGGACAGATTATTGTTCTAAAATCATATCATACTGGTGTAGGGAGAGGTTCCTGCTGTTGGTGTGAGCGGTGCATTTCTTGCACAAAAATAAAAAGTGTGTCTATGTTGTTGTTTTCCAAAAAAAAGAAGAATTTATTATTTTTTTTTGTATTAATAAATAGTGCTACGTAGCACATTTGTGGCCAGAATGAGGAGAGCGTCAAATAAGGGACGTGGTCGTGGTGCTCCTGACGCTGCTGGTGTTGGTGGTGTTGGTGAAGTTCCTGTTGCAAGGAGAGGACGTGGTCGATTTGTGCCAGCTACACGCATAAGTGAAACACCTTCTTCAGGTGCGAGTAGCCGACAGAATCTTCAATGTTATATGGTAGGCCCGAATGCCGTTTAACGAATGGTGAGGCCAGAACAAGTACAGGCGATAGTAGATTGGGTGGCTGACAATGCCTCCAGTTCCTTCACATTGTCTCCCACCCGGTCCCTTGATAAAATCTCAGAGTGTGCACCTGAACCCCATGGCCATCTGTCTTTCACCTCAGCCCCTTGTAAATCAGCCAAGCAGTCTGAGCCCCAAGTCATGCAGCAGTCTCTTCTGCTTTTTGATGACTCTCTTGGTGTGCTTTCCGTGGCCCATCCACATAGCCCTGCCCCAGAAGTGGAAGACATTGAGTGCACCGATGCCCAACCACTTCTGTTGCAGGATGAGGACATGGAAACACCAGCGCAGCACGTCTCTCACGAAACACAGGGGCCAACTGCTGCAGCTTTTCACATTGTGCAGACTGACAAGGAGGGCAGTGGTGAAGGGTGGGTGGAAGATGATGTGGAGGAGGAGCATGATGAGGTCCTAGACCCAACATGGACTGAGGGTCATGCGAGTGACGTGTGCAATTTGGAGGAAGAGGTGGTGGTCACACAGAGGCATCAGCACAGCAAAAGAGGAAGCAGGTTGCAAAAGCGGAGCGAGCGTCCCCTAGACAGTACGCCTTCTACTACCCATCGCACCCAGGGACCTAGCACACCAAAGGCAGCTCAAAGGTGTTCCCCGGCATTGCAGTTCTTCAGACAATGCGCTGACTACAAGACACGAGTGGTTTGCACGCTGTGCAATGAGAGCCTGAAGCGAGGCATAAATGTTCTAAACCTGAGCACAACCTGCAAGATCAGGCATCTAAATTCAAAGCACTTGCTGCAGTGGACTAAGTACCTCAAAATCCAAGAAAGGTCTCGGCCTCGTCCTGCTTCCTCTTCTGCTGCTGCCTCTGCCTCTTCCTCCATCTCTACAGTGCCAGTGTCACCTGCCACCCAGCAAACAGAGCATGTGACAGCAACGCCACCATGTCCACCACCGTCCCCAAGCATTTCCACACGGTCCCATGGAAGCTTACAGCTCTCCATCTCCCAAACACTGGAGAGAAAGAGGAAGTACCCCCCTACCCACCTGCGATCCCTGTCCCTGAATGCCAGCATTTCAAAATTCCTGGCCTTTGAAATGCTGTCATTCCGTCTGGTGGACACGGACAGTTTTAAAAACCTGATGGCTGTGGCTGTTCCACAGTACGTGGTTCCCAGCCGCCACTACTTTTCCAGGCGAGCCATCCCTTCCCTGCACAAACAAGTCTGGGAGGAGATCAAGTGTGCACTGCGCAATGCTATCTGTGGCAAGGTCTACATAACCACTGATACGTGGACCAGTAAGCACGGGCAGCGACGCTATATCTCGCTAACTGCACACTGGGAAAATTTAGTGGCGAGTGGGCCTGAGGCGGCTTGCCATTTCTGCCACCCAGGATTGCAGGGCATTTCTCTTTGCCTCCTTTTGCCTCCTCCTCCTACTGCACTTCCTCCTCCTCCTCCTCTACCCCCTCCTCATCCGCTCAGCGTAACACCTTCACGACCAACTTCAGCACATCCAGGGGGAAACGACAGCAGGCTGTTTTAAAACTGATATGTTTGGGGGATAAACCCCACACTGCGCAGGAGCTGTGGACGGGCATTGAATAACAGACCGATGAGTTGTTGTTGCCACTGAGCTTCAAGCCCGGCCTGGTGGTGTGCGATAATGGGCAAAATCTTGTAGCAGCTCTGGGCCTAGCCGGTTTGACTCACAACCCTTGCCTGGTGCATGTGCTCAATTTGGTGGTGCAGACATTTCTAAAAAATTACCCGGATATGTCAGAGCTGCTGCAGAAAGTGCGGGCAGTCTGTGCGTGCTTTCAGCGTTCTCACCCTGCTGCTGCTCGCCTGTCTGCGCTGCAGTGGAACTTTGTTCTTCCCGCTCACCGCCTCCTATGCGACGTGCCCACAAGGTGGAACTCCACCTTGCACATGCTGGAGAGACGGTGCAAGCAGCAGCAGGCAATAGTGGAGTTTCAGCTGCAGCACGCACCTGTCAGTCGCTCTGCGGAACAGCACCACTTCACCACCAATGAGTGGGCCTCCATGCGAGACCTGTGTACCATATTGTGGTTTTTCGAGTACTCCACCAACATGGCCAGTGCCGATGACGATGTTCTCAGCGTTACTATCCCACTTCTATGTCACCTTGAAAAAACACTTGGGGCGATGATGGAAGAAGATGTGGCACAGAAGGAAGAGGAGGAGGAAGAGGGGTCATTTCCACGGTTATCAGGCCAGTCATTCACAAGTGGCTCGAAGGGTGTGTTCCTCCACCTGCATAGGCCAGGTAAAAAAATTTCAAGCCAGGGCACAGTTCTGGAGGATGAGGAGGACGAGGAAGATGATGAGGAGGAGGAGGAGGAACCGTGTTCACAGCAGGGTGGCACCCAACGCAGCTCATGGGCATCACTGGAGTGTGGCCGGGGGGATACGGAGGATACAGATGATACACCTCCCACAGAGGACAGCTTGTCTTTGCCTCTGGGCAGCCTGGCACACATGAGCGACTACATGCTGCAGTGCCTGCTCAATGACAGCCGAGTTGCCCACATTTTAACTTGTGCCAATTACTGGGTGTCCACCCTGCTGGATCCCCGTTACAAGGACAACGTGCCGTCCTTAATTCCCTCACTGGATTGTGATCGGAAGATGCGCGACTACAAACGCACGCTGGTAGACGCGCTGCTGAGGGCATTCCCAAATGACACAGGGGGCTCTGTGGAAGCACAAGGCGAAGGCGGAGCAGGAGGAAGAGGTCGCCAACGCAGCTGTGGCACCACCAGCACCTCAGAAGGCAGGGTTAGCATGGCCGAAATGTAGAAAAGCTTTGTCAGCAGCACGCCACCACAAACAACACCACCAGCTGATAGGCAACGTCTTAGCAGGAGGCAGCATTTCAGCAACATGTTGGAACAGTATGTGTGCACACGGCTACATGTGCTGGCTGATGGGTCTGCCCCATTTAACTTCTGGGTCTCCAAATTGGACACATGGCCTGAGCTTGCCCTTTATGCCCTGCAGCCAGTGTATTGTCTGAACGTGTGTTTAGCACGGCAGGGGGCATTGTCACAGACAAGCACAGCTGCCTGTCCACAGCCAACATGGACAAGCTAACATTTATTAATATGAACCAGGCATGGATCCCACAAGACTTGTCTGTACCTTGTGCAGAATAGACATTTAGACTGGCCTCACACAGCCATTGGTATACTTGTTTTTTTTTTTAAAAAGGTCTTAATATTTTTGGGGCTACCCCAATTAGAAAAAAAACAAAACAAACAAAAAACAGTGTTGGCTACCTCCTCCTCCTCCTCCTCCACCACTGCCACTTCCACCTACACTGCCACGGTCATTGCCTAGTCAACCTCTAGGCTCCTACTCCACATCCACCTCCTCCTCCCATTTTTATTTTTTTTATGTGATTTTAAGTTATTTCCCTATCCACATTTGTTTGTAGGGCACTTGCCCTACTCTTACCCCCATTTTGCTTCCTTTTGCAGCCATCTAGCCCTTTCCATGACTTTTTTACCGCCATTTGTGTGCCCAAAAGTTTGGGTCACCATTGACTTCAATGGGGATCGGGGTCAAGTTCGGGTCAAGTTTGGTACCGAACCCAAACTTTTCCGCGAAGTTTGGCCGAACCAGACGAACCCGAACATCCAGGTGTCCGCTCAACTCTAGCCATTACTATTACCCTGAAAGAGAACATATAATCGCAGACTAAAGCTGAGACTTTGCAACCACTTTAATGTGGTTTCAATCCCAAAACCAAAAATATATTATATTATAATATATTCCTGCTTACCAATCATTACATGTGGTGGCTGCATTAGTTTTCTTTTGTTAGGCCATTTATAGACCTCCTGTATTAGAGTGCCTACACTTTGGATGAATAAGTAATAGAGACACCTTTGGACAGCAGCATTGGCTGTTGGGGGGGGGGGGGTGGAGTGTTAGATGTACAGTGCCTTGAAAAAGTATTCATACCCCTTCAAATTTTCCACATATTGCAACCAAAAATGTAAATGTATTTTATTAGGATTTTATGTGATAGACTAACACAAAGTGGTGCATAATTGTGACAAGAAAAATGATACATGGGTTTAAATTTTTTTTTACAAATACATATCTGAAAAGTGTGGCCTGCATTTGTATTTAGCCCCCTTTACTATAATACCCCTAACTAAAACCTAGTGGGACCAATTGCTTTCAGAAGTCCCCTAATTAGTATATAGAGTCCACCTGTGTGTAATTTAATTTCAGTATAAATACAGCTGTTCTGTGGAGCTCTCAGAGGTTTGTTAGAGAACCTTAGTGAACAAACAGCATCATGTAGACCAAGGAACACTCAAGACAGGTCAGGGATAAAGTTGTGGAGAAGCTTAACCACATGCCAACCAGCCACCGTGATTATACTATGGCAGGTCAGCTCGTTCCTGCAAATTGCCATAGCTGTACGTCGGCACGAGAACGGGCTTTTGTGGGCTCGCGCATGCTCCTACCGGCCGGCGGGGGAGCCAATTAGCGGACTCCCATGGCCGCTCCCTGCAAAGAATGGGGATTTGCCTGTGTAAACAAGACATTATGGCAGGATAGAGATCACATAGATCTTGCACAAAAATTTCTTGCACAAAATTTCTTGCACAAAATTAAAAAGTGCGTCTACATTGCTGGTTTAAAAAAAAAATATATTCTAAATACTATATTTGCTGTCAGTGGTGCACTTCTTGCACAAAAATAAAAAAGGGGGCCCACCTTGTTGGTTTAAAAAAACAAAATATTCTAAATACTACATTTGCGGACAGCGGTGCATTTCTTGCACAAAAATAAAAAAGTGTGTCTACATTGCTGGTTTAAAAAAATAAATAAAAAAAAGTGCTGCATAGTACATTTGCACCTTGCTGTGCATTTCTTGCACAAAATTAAAAAGTGCGTCCACATTGCTGGTTTAAAAAAAAAATAGTGCTACATAGTATATTTACACGTTGCTGTGCATTTCTTGCACAAAATTAAAAAGTGCGTCTACATTGCTGGTTTTAAAAAAAAGAATAATAAATAGTGCTACATAGTACATTTGCACCTTGCTGTGCATTTCTTGCACAAAATTAAAAAGGGCGTCAACATTGCCGGTTTAAAAAAATGATAAAAATTTGTGCTAAATAGTACATTTGCGTCCAGAATGAGGAGAGCGTCAAATAAGGGATGTGGTCGTGGTGCTGCTGGTGCTGCTGGTGTTGGTGGTGTTGGTGAAGCTCCTGTTGCAAGGAGAGGACGTGGTCGATCTGTGCCAGCTACACGCACAAGTGAAACACCTTCCTCAGTTGCAAGTAGCCGACAGAACCTTCAACGTTACATGGTAGGCCCGAATGCCTGTGCTAGGACATCTCTGGGCTTATCTGCAGATAGTGATCTTTTTTTTTAATATGTCTCAATAATTTGTAGGCTACCCCAATTAGAAAAAAAAACCAAACAAACAAAAAACAGTGTCGCCACTTCCACCTACAACGCCACGGTCACCGCCTCCTCAACCTCCTACTCCACATCCACCTCCTCCTCCATTTTTTTTCTCTTACAATATTTTATTGAATTTTAAAGCATGTAAAAACAACCGATACATGTGTCAGAAATCATGGTTAGGAAAAAGGGATTTTTTGTATAACTTACCGTAAAATCCTTTTCTCTGAGTTCACTGACAGAAGCAGCAATTCTTATGACACATGGGTTATGCTCATCCTACTAGGAGTAACCTAGGCTAAACAAACAAAAGTGTAGGTTGGCCCCTCCCAGGGCGCCGTCCTTACCTTAGCATATAATCCCCCTGCTCTGTACAGCACACCAGTTCGTAACAAGCCGTACAAAACCAACGCAGAGGGGTGGGTGCTGCGTCTGTCAGTGAACTCAGAGAAAAGGATTTTACGGTAAGTTATACAAAAAATCCCTTTTTCTCTTCCGTTCACTGACAGACGCAGCAATTCTTATGACACATGGGGATGTCCCAAAGCAGTGCCAATCAAGAGGGGTGGGCAAACCATAACAACTGTACCCAACAGAAAAACGCCCTCTCAGGCGGCGCTAACCGCGCCTATACTGCCGCTTGTAATACCTTGCGGCCAAAAGCAGCATCCGAGGATGCTGCAACATCAATTTTGTAAAACTTAGTAAACGTGTGCACTGAGGCCCAAGTAGCCGCTTGCACACCTGAGACACCGAGGCTTGATGTCTAAACGCCCAGGACATACTAACTGCCCTGGTGGAATGAGCCATGACTGGAAACGGAGGAACCTTACCCCGAATCTCATATGCATGGGTCACGGTCTTCCGTATCCAACGAGACATGGTAGCTGACGAGGCCGCCATACCTTTGCACGACCCTTCCGTCAGCAAAAATAAAGAATCAGACTTCCGAAAGGAAGCTGTAGAACTTAAATGCACCCGCAAGGCCCTCACCACATCCAAAGAATGCAGCTCAACTTCTTTGGAATGTGATGGGTGCGGGCACAATGAGGGGAGAACAATATCCTCATTTAAATGAAAAGAAGAAGCCACCTTCGGAAGAAACGAAGGGGAAGGTCGCAAAACTGCCTTGTCCTTATGGAGGACAAATAAGGTGACTTGCAGGATAATGCTGCCAACTCAGACACCCGCCTGGCGGATGTGATAGCTACCAGAAAGGCCACCTTCTGCGACAACAACTGTAAGGGAGTGTCCCTAATCCTTTCATATGGCGATTTCTGCAACACAGAAAGCACCAGATTCAAATCCCACGGTGCCAAAGGTGACCGTATCCCAGGAGCCACATGACGTACCCCCTGTACAAATGTACGGATCAATGAATGAGACGCCAAGGGCCGTTGAAAAAGAACCGCCAGGGCCGAAATCTGCCCCTTAAGCGTACTTAACGCCAGGTACTTGTCCAGACCTTGCTGTAAAAATGCCAGTACTCTGGATACTCTATAAGAGCAGGGGTTCCAACCCCCTGCCTCGCACCAGGTAATGTAGGCCTTCCAGGTCCTATGATAAACCTTACATGAGGAACCCTTACTTGCTTTTATCATAGTAGGGATTACGGAGTCAGAGACACCCCTCTCCCTCAATACCTGGGACTCAATAGCCAAGCCGTCAAAGCCAGCGAGGGTAAAGCAGGGTGCAAGATGGGCCCCTGAAACAGCAGGTCCCCGTGAAGCGGAAGCCGCCACGGAACCTCTGCTACCATCCGTACTACGTCGGTATACCAAGAACGCCGGGGCCAAGCTGGAGCTGCCCGGATTGTCGGGATTTCCTCTGCCTCTACCCCGTGTACGACCCGTGGTAGAGCCTTTAGAGGAGGAAAAATGCACAGCAGCCGATACTGCCCTCGAGGCCTGTGAAACACTGCCCCCCGACAGATCAGAGCCGCCTCCGCGGCTGTTGCTGTGCTTTTTGTTCCGCCCTGATGGTTTACGTACACCACCTCCGTGGCATTGACCGACTGAACCAGAACCGGGCGGCGCATCCCTACTGTCCCACGGGACAGTCAGAGCTTGATCGCTCTCAGTTCCGGTACCTACATTGACCAATTGAGGGTAAGAAAACTTCTCCCCCCTTTTAGGGCTGGAACCTGAATCCCCCAAACCAAGGGTCCCCGGGACTGACACTCCGACCTGATCGGCCTGTCCAGGGATAGAGGAGATTTGTCCCACTGCGACTAAATTGCCTTCCGCAGGAGCCGAGTGTTCTGGGCGTAAGGTATCGATTCGCAAGTCGACCTCCTGAGCCCCAACACCCGTATACAGAACCATAAGGAGAACCACTGGCGCGATCACAGGGTTCGCCCTGCCTAAGCATTAGAAGCTTGCTCGGTGTTAGGAACACCCCAGCCTGTACCGTGTCCGGCATCAGACCTAGGTACTCCAGCCGGCAAGCCGGCGTTCAAGATGACTTCTGTCTGCTGAGCGCCTGACTGGCGCCTCCTGGCGCTTCTGCGGAAGCCTCCCATTTGAGGGGAAGGACTTTTCTGGGGGCAGAGAGCTGCTTGCAACCCCCAGATGCCGGCCCCCCACCCTTGAGGCGGGTGGGGGCCACCCATCATGCGGAGGCAGACTTGTCCTCCGCTTTTTTGGGCTTACGCTGCCAGGGCCCCTTGCTGCAGCCCGTAAACACCTTCCCGGCCTTGCCCGCTGGGCTGGGCACCCAAAAAACCTTCTTCTGACCAGAAGAGACAGGACCTTGCCTACGACAGTGATCTCGCCACTTCGGCTCTGGAGGGAAAGCACTCTTTCCTCCCATAAATCCTTAATATTTTTATCCAATTGTGGACCAAACAGACGCTCTCCCTGAAAGGGCAGGTCTGCCAGAGCTTTCTTTGAAGCCTGGTCGCCCGACCAAGAGCGGAGCCACAGCATCCGCCTGATAACAATTGAAAAAAACAAAACATTTTTTTTTTTTTGACAATATGGGAAGAAGGTCCAAAGTCGCATGGCATATGTAGCGGAGACCTTCTTCCAAATGTTGCATCCGCTGTACCTCAGCCTGTGCACATTCACTAGACAAACTAGTGCACAGAGCGGCAGCGTGCTCGCGAAGAGACTGTGCCGCCATAGCAGTTGCTAGCGCCGGCCGCATGGCTGACCCAGCCAACAAGAATAGTGCTTTAGATACTGTCTCTGTGCGGCGATCGGCCGCCTCTTTAAAGGATGGAGACCCCTCCAAGGGGATGGTGGTTGCCTTATTCACACGAGCCATGGCAGGGTCCACCACCGGGGAAGCCCATCTCTTAGTAAAGCTTTTCTCAAAGGGGTAGCGAACAGCAAAGCTTTTAGGCAAAGCCAAGGAACTTGGTGGCTTCCGCCATTCCTTGAACACTGCCTGTTCAAACACCTGATCATAAGGGTAAGCCCTAGGGGACCTAGGGGGTCTAAGCGGTCCACAAACATATGCGGACTCATGCGACTCCCCTGTTTGGTCCAGTCGCATAGAGTCGCGAATATCAGTGATCAGTGCTTCCACTATCGCTTTATCCCGCGAACTAGGAGCCTCCTGATCCTCTTCACCCTCTGAGGGCGGCTCACCCTCTGAAAGATCCACAGGTGTGACCACTGAGGTGCTTTCTAGATCTGAATACTCCCCTGAGGAAAGAGGAGGGGGTGGGCGCTTCTGGGGGCCCCTCGGAATGGAAAGAACTTCCCAAACACCGCCCTCAGCTGTTCCAAGGACACTAATGATCCTGGGGTGGACTGTAGATCTGCAGGTATACCTGCCATAGAATTGCCGGCCTCTGACATCTCAGCCCGGCACCCCCGCTGTGTAACCACCACCTCTACCCCACAAATCAGCCAGGGAGACCCGGGCGGATTACACCCACCACTACCGGCACCCAGGAAGCGCCAGCTATACTTGCTGTTTGATGCCTCAGCAGTCCAACCGAAGAGCAATGCCCACGAACTGCTGCACGTCAGGAGCTTGTTACAGTGTGTCAGCCATGCTGTCTAAGCAAAAACCGGAAGCCCACACCCGTTTTTAAGGACTTCCTGCACAAGGACTGCAGTTCTCCCAATCGACCACTGGAGGCCTCCAGAGAGCAGGCTGGAAACCACATGGTTCTCAAACAATGGATGCTGCCATTACACACGTGCGGTCGGCCACAAACGAGCGGTGCTCCAAAATCCAATGGCTATGACCCACCTAACACATTGCTCCTGACGGTCGGTGCAGATTCAAACGGTTAGTGCAAAGGTGCCTGCGGGGGATTGAGGGGAAGGCCTCTAACAGACCCCCACCGGCTGGCCGCCACAGAGCTGCTCAGGTGCCCACTCTCCATGCCTCTGGGGTGGAAGAGGGGTTCACTCACCAATCCGACGGGCGCAGCGGGTAGCCACCCGGAGCAGACCTACCTCCCCGCACGGAGGCATGCTGCTGGCCAGGCCACTGGACAGGCGAACCAGTCACTGGGCTCTAGTGGGTTTTAGCCACTGGCCGCCCGCACGGAACGGGTGCTATGCGGTGGGCCCCCCTAAGGGGGATCGCATAGTGTCTGCCGGACTGGGGAAAGATTAGGATTCGAGATATCCTCTATACCACCAGCCAGCTTCTTGATAGCAGTCTTCCTTAGATTAATCTTCAGGAGACCGCAGATCCCATAGGGAACCAGGTCTACTCCTTGCACTAGGCAAATAAAAACTGGTGTGCTGTACAGAGCAGGGGGATTATATGCTAAGGTGAGGACGGCCCCCTGGGAGGGGCCAACCTACACTTTTGTTTGTTTTGCCTAGGCTACTCCCAGTAGGATGAGCATAACCCATGTGTCATAAGAATTGCTGCGTCTGTCAGTGAACGGAAGAGAAATAGGCATTACAGCTTGTAAAGCAACCGAAGACTGACTCAGGGTCTCGTTTATACCCTAGGGTCTTTTTCCCAGGCTTGTGCGTAGGACAGTTTAGTTTTCACATCTTCTAAGGCTGAGTAGATGATGGAAATTCCGCCCCTCTGATCCATGAAATAGTTACACCAAGCTTCATAATTCGTAATTTTAGGGGGTTCAGGTCTATTGGGCCAAATGGAGTGACGTTATAATGTATAAAGTGTAATATCTGGAATAGACGGAGTCGTTCAGAGGAGGGCATGTTGTGTTTGCTAACATAGTGTCCAATGGAGAATGGGCCTAGGGAGGAAAAAAAATGTCCTATTCTAAAAAAGCCCTTATTGAGCCACCATCTAAACATAATAATGTTTCTGGGTTATGGAATAGGTGTCTCAGGGGGCAAAGTTCAGAGACCAAAGAGGGGTGCTTATGGATTTGGTCGCAGAGCGCCAGGGAGTGAGATAAGGTCGGGGACAGGACCGGTGGCCTGAGTTTGGGGGGGACCATAAAAGGAAGTCTATTGTGTGGTGCGGGGTAGCTTGTCTTTCCATGTTTAGCCAGTCTGGTTTTGGCCCCCGTGAATATGCTACGGAGATCTGTGCTAATTGTGCTGCTTGGTAGTACCACCAGATATTTGGAAGGGAGAGTCCCCCTTGCGATTTTTGTCTGAAAAGGATATGCTTGGAACATCTACTACCCTTGGATCCCCAGATGAACTTCAGAATCCTAGACTGTAGGTGTGATAACTGTGCCCTCTGGATTGCTATGGAAAGGGATCTGAAGAGATATAAGAGCCAGGGTAAGAATGTCATCTTGACCGTGTGAATACGACCTAACCAGGAGAGGTCATGTTTGTCCCACAATAGTAGGTCATTTGTTAATTTTTGAAACATAGCTGGATAGTTATGGGCAAACAGGAGGTTGAATTTTTGGGGGTAGTTTAATCCCAAGATAGGGGATAGAGGTTGTGTTCCATGCAAAGGGAGAGTGTTCCTGTAAACGCAACGCAGGGGGCACAGTAATATTCATTGCTGTGGATTTGGAGAAATGTACATGAAGACCCGAAGCATCCCCAAATTGGTTAAGAAGCTTAAGAATATTAGGGGTCGAAATGAGGGGGATGTGATAAAAAGGAGGAGATCGTCCGCAAATAAGGCAGATTTATGTTCTTGGGGCCCACAAAAGACTCCCCTGATGTCCGGGTGCTGTCTAATTGCGATTGCCAATGTCTCTATCGCTATTGCAAATATCAAAGGAGACAGTGGGCACCCTTGTCTAGCACCCCTTCCAATGGAGATGGGGTCAGAGCAACAGCCCTGCAGACGTACTTGGGCATAGGGATTAGAGTACAGTGCCCATAGGATTCCCATAAATTTGTTACCAAATCCCCATTTCTCTAGGACTGAGAAGATGTATGGCCAAGTGACTGTGTCAAATGCCTTCTGAATGTCTATGGAAAGTAGGTACCCGTCCTGAGGTTGGCCTCCATCCCATCTGGAATTCAGAAGGGGGATGATGTCAATGGCTCTTCTTATCTGGTCAGGTCCCTGTTTGCCTGGAATAAACCCTGCTTGGTCTTTGTGGATATAGCAAGCGATAAAAGAAGAGAGTCTAATAGCCAGAATCTTAGTAAGGATTTTTAAATCGTTATTTTTTAACGGAATTGGACGGTAATTGCTTACAGAGCTCAGGTATTTTCCTGGTTTGGGAATCACTGAGATAAACGCCAGATTTAAGTTCCTTTCAATAGGGGATCTTGAGGATAGCGAGTTAAAGAACATGACCAGATAAGGAGCCAGTGTGTTTGCAAATTTTCTATAATAGCCTACGGAAAAGCCATCAGGGCCTGGGGCAGAGTTTTGTTTAAGGGATTTAATGACACCTAAAACCTCTGCTTCAGTTATCGGGGACTCGAGGAGTTGGGAGTGTTGCTCCAGGAGCGAAGGGAGAGGTACGCTGTTAAGAAACTCATCTATTGGGGGGCCTGCAATTGAATTTTTGGCCTTGTATAGATCAGCGTAAAAGGCGTGGAAGGATTCCATAATTCGTTCCGGATTTTGTGATAGGGAACCCGATGGTGTACGTATTTTAGGGAAGGCTATTGTTTGTGGTTTAGGCGATAGTTTAAGCGCTAATGTGGGTCCTATTTTGTCTTTACATGAATAAAGGCGAGCTCCAGACCACCTAAGCTGTTTTTCCGCTTCGGTGGTTAGGGCTAGGTTCAGGGCTAGGCGGGCTGAGTCCAGTAGATTCAGAGTTTTGTCGGTGGGGTTGCGTTTATGGGCTATGCGTAGTGTTCAAAATTCTTCGAAGAGATTGTTTACCGTGGCCCTGCATTCCTTTTTTTTTTTTTAATGATTTTTATTGTAGTTTAAAGCAAATACAGGGTCAATCCAGAACATTTGTGGATTACAACGTCAAAGGTAAAGATTGTAGAGATACAATGCACATTAGAATATTAATAGGTCAACCGTATAGGTGCAAAAAAGGTTAAGCTATAGAAGCAGAGAGCATTAGGAAATATTCTTGACATTTAACTGTTATCTTTGCAGGGATCCCTCCCCAGGGCACCCCTATGGGAACAAACTGTGCACCTTAGGGGGAGACCCTGACAGAATATTTGCTCTATTAACTTGGGAGGCTAGTGTTTTAAAGTAAACGAAAACCATATGTGTAACATTAGATACCTTGCTTGTGGGTTATTAGAGCTCTGGAGTAGTTAGAGGGTTGGAAAGGAGGAAAGGGGGAGGAGGGGGGAGGTAGGGTAGTGGTGAAGAATTGGTGTGGGAGGAGATGTGGTTGAGATGTTTGGCATGTAATCTTGAGGGGCTTAGATTAAGACCTTGATGTTTGTAACTTGTTGTACCATGTTGACCAGAGTGTCCATGCGGGACGCATCTTGTCTGTAATGTGGTTGATTGTTGATAGCATTTTCTCATATTGGTAATGGGTGTTTACAGATGAGATTAGCGAACTGGTGGAGGGTGGTTCAGGGTTTCTCCAATTTTTAACAATGTTGTGTCGCGCTACTAGTAATATGTGTGAGGTGATTAGTCTATGTTGTGGGGGAAGATCCTCTATGGTTAAATTTAATATTGCTAGATTGGGTGTCAGATTAATTTTTGTTTTAATGATCTGATTTAGCAGGTCAGCTATTTGGCTCCAATATGTTGAAAGTTTGGGACAGTCCCACAGGATATGTTTTAAGGATCCCAGTTGCCCGCATTGTCTCCAGCAATACTGGGAAGATGAAGTGTTGAATTTAGCCATTTTGTGAGGGGTCATATATCTTCTTTGAAGTATGTTCTGGGTAGTCTCCCATAATGATACGCATTTAGTGGCATTGTACGAATATTTGATTGCTTTTTCCCATTTTTCTGAGTCAATATGTAGTGTTGAGCGAACCCGGACTGTAACGTTCGGGTCCGTACCAAACTTTCGGGTGTCCGTGGCACGGACCCGGACCCGGACATTTCAAAAATTGTTCGGGTTCGGTCCGGGGTTCTGCTATTTTACTCCACGTGTTGAGAAGCTGCAGGGCAGCCAATCAACAAGTGTTTCACTGGTTTGCCCTTAGAAGCCATCACAGCCATGCCTACTAATGGCATGGCTGTGATTGGCCAGTGCATCATGTGACCCAGCCTCTTTATAAGCTGGAGTCACAGTGCTGCAGTCACATGCTCCTTGGGTTAGTGTAGGGAAAGGTAGCTGACTGCGTGAGGGACAGATTTGAGACATTTTAAGACCTGATCCTGCATCCTGAGATAGATTACTTTACTACTGCTGTCTGTGCTGTTGCTCTGAGGACAGATAGCAGAAATTAGAGATTTCACA
>BLSH010082672.1:167414-191236 GCA_018402905.1 Glandirana rugosa
GGCGTGTCGGCGCTCCGTTTGCCGGCAGATTATCGGCTGGTCTCCTGGGCTTATGGCCAGTATTGACGGCGGTTAGGTGGATGATATGGGCGACGGAGCTGGTTATGAGGCTGGTACCAGCGTTGGCCCTACTTCGGGTTCTAGGCCTGCTTTAGTTATGCGCTCCGGGACCGAGCCCGGAGCAGGTTCTACCGAGGCGGCGTGCGCTGGTTCGGTCCATGTGGCTCTTGGGGATTTGTCGCCGGTGAGTCTGTGGGTCTACTTCCTCTT
This sequence comes from Glandirana rugosa, assembly GCA_018402905.1. Taxonomy (NCBI): domain Eukaryota; kingdom Metazoa; phylum Chordata; class Amphibia; order Anura; family Ranidae; genus Glandirana; species Glandirana rugosa. The sequence continues at coordinate 167,685 of BLSH010082672.1, forward strand.
AGTCTGACACTGTGGGATCGGAGAGGGGATGAGAGTGTCAGTCTACTGTACGTGGGCCCAAACGAGGTCGTTAAGCTTTGCTACGACGTCGCACGGAATTTCGTGTGTAGTCTCGTCTAGTGATTGTTTGAGTGTTCTCTCTATTCCCTTGATCCCGTTGCATGTCGTCTGGACCTTGTCTCCCATCTACTCTACCTTGTAGCATGTCATCTGACTGTGAGAGTAGGGGAGAGGCTAGGGTGTCACAGTCTGATTCTCCTTCATCTGGGTGTCTGAGTGGCCGCTGTTTAGGGGTTCTCGGTGTACCTGGCTTGGTCGCGTGCGGCGGAGCCATCTTGGACGAGGCCCGAGCCAGGGCCTCGCGTATTGATTTCGTCCGGATCTTGGGCTTCATCCCGGTTGCGACCATGGTCGGAGTATTGGTCGAGGCAGCGGGTATAGTAGGTGGATTGGCGGCAGTTATGACCGGTATTCGGGTCCTCTGGTCGGCTATTAGACGGCCGTTTGCCTCGCGGCTGTGCGGAGCTCTAGGCAGGCATGACCGTCTCCTCGAGCTGCGCGCATGCGCCCCCCTATCTTTTTTTTTTTAAACATTAGTTTTTTATTGATTTTTTCCAACAATACATAGGTAAGCAGTAGAATATGAATGAGAATTAGAAGGGGGATATAAAGGAACGTGCAAGTTCCGATTATGCAAAGTAGCACATGGTTTGTTAAAAATAACATCATTAGAAAGTACTTTGATTCTAGGATCATCAATACTATGCACTTGGTTGATAACTTTGCATAAGACAAGGAAGTGTGACATAACGAACAAGATAGACAGTAAGGTAACTTTTACAGTTCCAGTTTAGTAACAGATTAATGTAACTGCTAGAAAGGGTAAGGGTAGAAGAGGGGGATAGATAGGAGGAAGAATAATAGGAACATGTACGCCATATAGATATTGCAGGGGACCATTCAGCAAAATATAATAATGCTATTTTGTCTGACCACGTCTACTTGGTTGAGAATAATCAGGTATCATTGAGCTGTTCCCTCCAGACTTCCCAGTGTTTGTTGAAAAGTTTACGTTTTTTTCAGGTTGTTGATTAGAAGGGATTCGTATGTGTAATGAGTATGAACTAAAGGTAGGATCTCTGAAGGATTAAGGGCTTTATCGGATTTCCAGTTTCTAGTAATTAGGGATTTTGCTGCAAGAAGAATATGTGTGATAACCGCTCTGAAGTCTGGGGGGAAGTTCTCCATTCCTAGTCCAAAAAGGGCCAGGGCCGGGTCTGGTCGTGTAAGACACCCCGTGATTGAGGAAATTTTCCTGAATACACCTCTCCAAAAACCAGGTTTCGGGATAGTAACAATGAATGCTTTAAGCATTTCTGAAGGGAATGATTCTGAAGTCATGGCTTGTGAAAATGTATTTACTAGTTTAGGGGTCAGGACTGCGCGGAAATTCTTATAGTATTCGTTGGGAAGGCCACCTGGGCCGGGGGATTTATTTTGTGGCAGGGACGAGATAGCGTTTAGGATTTCAGAGGGAGTAATAGGTGCATTTAGGTGGGATAGCTGTGTCTCCGACACAGTTGGAAGCTTGATTGAATGAAGGAAGTCCTGAATCAGGACATTAGAGGGTTGTTCTAGTGTGGGGTCCTCGCTGAGGTTGTATAGTGAGGAGTAGAAATCTGCAAATGGGTCAGCAATGGCATCTGGGTGTGTTATTTTAGTGTGGTGTGGCTGGTTGTATAAAAAGGGGATTCTGGAGTGGGCATTCTGCTCCTTCAGTCTAGCCGCTAACAGTTTACCCGCACGATTGTTGGATGAATAGTAGGATAGTTTAAGTTTGTCTACGTATTTGCTATATCGTTCTAGGAGTAAGTTTCTGAGGTTGGTGCGCAGTTTTGTTAGTTGGGTGGCTAGGTTTGCAGTTGGGTCGGTTTTGTTCTGGAGTTCTGTTTTCTTGAGGTTCGCTAGTAGATCATCTAGTTTGCGCTCCTTAAGTTTTTTTTTCCCTAGCACTCATTTGCAGTAGGATGCCTCTAACAAAGGCCTTGTGAGCGCACCACAAAGTAAATGGGCTTGTCACAGAACCTTCGTTGGTAGTGAAGAATTCATGGAGCTGTTTAGCAATCGTGTCCACAAGGTTAGGTGAGTGAAATAATCGAGAATTAGCACGCCACAGCATAGGGCGCCCCAAGGTGTGGCCCTCCACCATCGATATTGACACAGGGGCGTGATCTGACCACAGTATATCGTGGATGGTGGAGGAAGACACCACGGCCAAGATGTTTCTGTCAACAATTATCATGTCAATGCGTGAGTACGTATTGTGTCTGGAGGAGTGAAACGTGTAGTCTCTCAGACTTGGGTGTTGACACCTCCAAACATCATACCACCCCTCAGCATGTAGTAACATTTGTAATGTAGGATGGGGACGCTTCGTCACTGCTGTGGAGTCTATCTCAAAGTCGTTAGTGATGTTGTAGTCTCCACAGATGACCAAGCCTCCCTCCCTCACTTTGTTAATTTTTTTAAACAATCTTTTCAGAAATCTCAGTTGGTGCTGGTTAGGTACATAAGTATTGACAATTGTAAAAGTTCTGTTGTTAAGGGATCTAATAAGGATCAGATATCTGCCGTCTTGGTCTGAGATGACTTCCTTCAAGATGAAGGAGACAGTGTTCCTGATTGCGATAAGAACTCCCGCATATTTTTTCTGTGCTGAGGCTTGATACACATGAGAAAAGTTAGGATGCTGGCACCTTGGAGGGTCAGAGGATAGAAAATGAGTCTCTTGGATGCACAACACGTCCGCATGCAGTCTGTTAGCCTCTCTCCACAGTGATGATCTCTTGGCCGGATGATTTAGGTCATTTGCATTTATAGAAATGATATTAAGGGCCATGAGGGTCTGGTAGAAATGTGGATGGCGTTAAGACCCATACAAAATAGTCACGCATCTTACTGAGGTTGGACCAAAGAGTGGGTGTGCGGGGAGGCATGTAGGTCAAAGTTTTGAGGGGCCAGTCATCTCTGGGATAGCGGTGGTTGTGGATATCCATAAGCATACAAGAAGAAGAGCGAAAGAAGAGTGTAAAGGAAATGGTATAACAAACAGGTATCAAACGTATAAAACGTAAAAAAGAGGGGACCTTATCGGACCCGGAGGCAGAATTTCTGCTCAGCATTGTGGGGGGAAGGGTTCGTGGACATTTGCAGTCCACAGCACTGACTGTGTAGGTTTGAGGATATAAGTCGTCAAGCCAGAGATGATTGGGTCGCTTGCTTCTTAGGAGGTTTTTTGCGTGACACTATCTGCCAATCATCATTGGTATTTACCTTGGTTGGAGGGTATGGAGCTTATTTTGTGTGATCCGGGAGTATCTCCCATTTGGTTAAAAGGGCAAGTCCCTCTTCAAGGGAGGAGATTGTGGTGGATTCTCCTTCTCTAGTGATAGTCAGCTTGGAGGGGTAGCCCCATTTGTATGTGATATTGTGGTTGCGCAAGGCTTTCGTGATGGGCACGAGTGCTTTTCTTTTTTTGCATTGTGAATTGGGAGAGATCCGCGTAAAGTTGAAGGACTGAGTATTTTTCAGTTGGGCAGGGTGTCTTACGGAAAGCCACCATGAATCTCTCTTTCACATGGTAAAAGTGAACCCTCATTAGTACATTGTTAGGGATTTGTCTGGCAAGTGAGAGGGTTTGGGTAGGCGGTGGATTCTGTCGATGACCAGGTCAGAGCGAGGTAGTTCCGGTAAATACTCCTGAATTAAATCAGTGGAGTATTGTAGGAGCTGGCCTGGTTGGACAGATTCTGGGAGGCCTCTGATTTTAACATTGTTTCTGTGAGATCTGTCTTCCAGGTCAGCAATTTTTGCTCTCAGCCAGGCCACCTCGTCAGATTGATCATTGTGGGAGTCCACAAGCGAGTTGTAGGAGGTAGCATATTCCCCCATTTTCCTTTCTACATGGTCCATTCTCTCGCCAAGCTCCTGAATTTCCCCCTTAAAGCTTCTCATGCATTCCATCATGTCAGCGTGCAGTGAACTGCGCAGGGAGACCAACATGTCTCATAGTGTAGTGTCCGAGATAGGTTGGTTAGAGGTGGGGAATGTGTTTATGGTGTCAGCTAGTTCCCTGGTGTCTTCTAGAGAGTCATGTGGAGTGCTCACCTTATTCTTGGGGTCTTTCTCTGAAAGTCGTGGCCTGGATTTCGCTGGACTTTGGGTCGTTGGTGTAGATGCTTCTGGTGATCGACGAGTAGATCCCCCTTGGGAAGCAGGACTAGGAGACTTGGAGGTGGAGCCAGATGAAGAGGTGGGAGATCCATTTGTGCCAACCTGTGGAAGATCTCTAGAGGCTGGAGAAAAAAATCTTTTAGTTTTTTTGGTTGTGTTGATTCCTTCCTTTTGCGAGTCATGGTGCAAGTAGTGTTCAAGAGTTAATTCAGATAATTCTCAGGGCAGTGAGTTATACAGTGCTGTGGACATAGGTAATTCAGCTATACATCGGTTGTGAGGTTACTTTCTAGGTATCAGTCAATCTTAGGTGGCTTGCAGTAGAGCATTGTTTAGTTAGGCCGGTGGTTGAGGCAGAGCAGGGCATATGAGGCCAGAGAGAGAGCGGCAGCTCTTGGGCAGTAGGCCTGGGTGTACCAATATGGCCATCCGGTTTAGTTTCCTCAGACTTCACAGGCCGCACAGTCAGCACAGGTCCCCGGGCTTATGTGTAGTGGTTCTGCTAGGCAGTTGCTGCTGGGGGGAGCTGTGGTGGGTCAGAGAACGGGGTATCTGCCAGAGGGAAGCCTCCGTAGGTGAGAGGGCGGGTTGGGGTGGCTGAGGCCTTGCAGTCCCGGTCCTATTTTAGGTTGTTGGGCTGGGGTCGGAGTGTCCGGGATCACCGGGATGGGTCCCTGAGTTGAGGAAGCAGGTCCCAATACTGGGGGGTATCTCCTCAGGTTAATGTCCCCTCTTACCAGTCCCAGGCTCTGGAGATGGTGCTCCGATCGGTCTGGAGGTGGGTCCAAGATGGCGCCGGTCTGAGCGAGCCGCGCTGTCTCCGGGCTGGTAGCCACAGGGTCTGTTTGGAGCCTCGGTTCTGCTCGCCACTGGGCTCAAAATGTAGGGCAAATTACCAGCGATGGAGTGCTGGATGTGTGAGGGTTTGTCCACTGTACAGCGGTCGGATGCCTTCAGATGGGATCGCAGGTGTCCGGAGCTGTGAAAGGCATGTCCGTCCTCGCCGGCGTCTAGCCACGCCCCCTCCGCTATTCTATCTTTTTCAGCCTAGGGAGCTGCTATCTTAGCCTTTGTTTGATTTGCAACTGCCATGGTGCTGCACATGTGATCTGCTATGACACCAGTGATTTGATAATTTGACAGATTGGTTGAGAGCAGAAGAAATTGTTACAATTAGCATTCCTGGAAAGCTGGGAATGTAACTGCATTTTGAAACTGTTACTCGATGGGTTTAGTTCCACTTTAAAGAAAAAATAAATCTGGAGATTTGGGTTTTTAAAATAAAAATAAAAAAAAGATATATCTCTACGCTGTGGCAGAGCGGCAGCTGACACAGATAAGTAATATACCAAACTTATAAATAATCTTAAGAAAAAATGTGTAGCACCAAAAGTAAATGCACAGCGATGAGATGTGAATACTGTGTTATATATGGACAGCACATTGAAATAATATAGAAAATACTAAAATCCCCTAGGACAATTGGGACTTTATAGGCTCAAGGAATGTACAAAGGTGGTACTGTAAAATGTTCAAATATTTATTAATATTCAAAAAAATAATGTAGTTTAAAAATGTATGCAATTAAAATTGATACATACAGGGGGCGTGGCCTGACGCGACACCGAGCAGACGTCTCCTCACAGAGCTCCGAGCCCTGTCTAAAGAATCCCTGGTAATCCACCCGGTGTAAGGTCCGGTAAGAGACTTACACTTTGCCCCTCTGCTCCTGGGACATCCACAGCCCGGAAAACCCCGCCGTTAGGGCGGTGGAGCTCCGATCGGAGACATAATCCAGACCACCACCACCTCCAAATGAGGCCTAACAGCCGGCTCCCTTGACCGAACGCCATCGCATCCAGGATTGGCATCCATCCATACTAGGCATATCATTCACTGGAGACTCAAAGCAGCTGGCGCTCTCCGATCCTTTCCGGCCGGAACGGTAATACCGGCCGAATTAGCCGGCTACCCGAGACCGGGGTCTGAGCGCGGCCTACTAATAAAAGTGGCGGCCGCCATCTTAGTACACCCGGCGCTTACACAACATCAAGGCCGAGGGACGAAACACAGTGCAGCAAGCCATAAAATAGCCATATAACTACACAGCAATCCTTTATACACAAAACTAACTGTATGAGGAAGTCCCCTGAGAAATTGGCTTTAAATCACCACCCACACCAGTTCTGGATCACCTCAATTAGACCTTACTACTTAACTAACCAGAGAGCAGAGGGATGAACACTTAACCCTCCAACTGTACACCTGCTCGGAGAGTTTTTTTTTTCTTTGTTTAACGTAATCCTCTAAACCTTATCTATCTAGTCTACAGAAATACAAATACACAGAAGGAAAAAACCCATACAATGGCCACATCTACACGCAAAAGAAAAGAATACAGACCACCTAAAAAATTAACAGAATTTTTTTCCCAGCCTCAGAAAGACAGGTACCCAGCGGATAAATGTGACCCAACCCAAGGAAGTGGTGCGTATACTGATCTTCCAGATGCTGGAGAAACGGAAAGACCCACTTCGCGGAATCTATCTCAAGACCCCCTTTCTTCACCAGCATCTTCCACAAGCAATAGCCCAGCACTTAGACTGGACTTAGTGGAACGAGGATCTGAACCGGACAATAGTCAGAATAATCACTTCTCCCCAATTGCAGAATTTCCCACTTCCGGTCAACCGGTGCTTGACACCACCATGAAAGACATGCTGGTCTCATTACAGTCATCTATGCACAATGACATCTTGTCGCTATTCAACAAATTCACAGTAGAAATCCACTCCATCTCTAGGAGAGTGCAACATACAGAGAATCAAATGGGAGCGATGACTGAGACGGTCAATGACGTTGTTGACGCAATCGAAAACTTACGCGATGAACAACAGTGGACGAAAGCCAAAATGACGGATCTGGAAGACAGGTCCCGTAGAAATAATGTTAAACTAAGAGGAATTCCTGAAAACATTCTCCCCAACTAACTAAACGCCTTTGCAAGGAAATTGATAACCACAATATTACCAGATATACCACCCTCGGAATCAGTCATTGACCGTATCCATCGTCTTCCTAAACCCCCTCACCTCCCTGCAGTTGTACCTCGTGATGTACTAATGAGAATTCATTTTTACCACATGAAAGATCAACTGTTACACAAAACAAGACAATTGGGTCAACTACCAGCTCCCTACACCAGGATCCAAATGTATGCAGACCTGTCTCAATTTACCCGTCAGTTGAGAAAATAACTCAACACGGTTACAAAAGCTCTCAACAACCACAAAATACAATATCAATGGGGCTTCCCCACTAAAATAATGGTCACAAAGAATGGAGTTAAACATCACATTACCACGATGGACCAAGGCCTTCACCTACTTCGGACCTGGGGAATAATTCCGCACCCTCCAATTGGACCTACCTACAACCACAAAAGTAATACTTTACCTACGTATGGGAGAAAAACCTGAACCCTTACTATACATGCTCGATATAATGTTAAACACCTCATCTTCAATCTCAACATACCTTCCGATACGGTGTCCAGTATGTCTCTGTCATATATTCACAAACTTTTCCCCTAGTTGAACAGCAGCACAGTTGTTCTTTATTGCTGCTGAACTCACTACTTGCTCTTATAGCAAACAAATCTCAAATTTTATGCTACCCAAAGGATATCCTTAGCTACCGTTACCTAGCTCATTGACTTAAATCTTTTTCTTTCAGCACTTCAGTCGTTTGACATCATCACCTGATCGTATCCAGAACCTTGGGGCTCCGTACCCCAAGTGCTACATTCTGACATACCGGACATCAGCATAAAAATTCCTAACCGTGAGTACACCTTTTTTTTTTTTTTAACAACATTTTATTGGGTTTTAGGGAGTAACAAAGTGGGGGAAGGGGGTAATTTGCAATACTAAGTACACTCTCGATATTGATATAGATAGGAGGGTTGAGGAAAGAAAGAAAAGAGAAGGTAGAAGGGAAGTATTTGTCACGAATGTATGGAAGAAAACATGAGTATGAGTGGGGCCGGTCGAGAGAGAGGGCTCTGTGAGCCTCCCCTATCGAGCAGCCCTGGGGTCCTGAAGAGAAGGGGTCTATCACCCTGGTAAGTTGAATAGGGACATGAATCAATAGCATTACACTGTAGCTAATCGAAGGTGAGAGAAGAGTCCGCTTACTTGACCATTTGCAGGTATTTGTCGCATAGAGGAGGTTAATGGCAGTTCTTGTGGGGTGAGTCCTTAGTAGAGAAGGTGGAGAATAGGTAGCCGCTCCGTCTGAAGGCTCGTGGGGAGAGAAGGGCTGTTTGTTCTGAGTGGGATAGGCATTTTTCGATGAAGGCGGACCATCTCTTGTGGAGTTTCTCAGAATGCCAATCCTCGTGTGTTAAGATATCTAGGAATTCTTGGCATAGTAGTGCTTTAAGTTTGTGTTGGATCTCAAGGAGAGTCGGAGGGTGTAAGGAAATCCAATGTTGTAGGATGGATCCAATGGCTATGTTGTCGTAGCTTAGGTGAGGGGAGTTTGGACGAGAGGGATAGTGAGGTGGGGTTCCCAAAAACGATAGTCACCGGGTTTTTTTCTATTTGACAGCCTGTCACTCCATGTATGAAGGACAGAAGTTGCGCCCAGAAGTCTGCAATAATCGGGCAGAGCCACAGTCTGTGAAACAGTGAGGGCTTCGCTGTAGAGCACCACGGACATGACGATGTTCTATTGGTGGGATACTTAGTTGAGAATGGAAGGTATGCCCTGTGCATTATCTTAAACTGAGTCTCCCTCCATACTGCGTTTGTGGTCAGTTTGCATACATGGTTGTACCCTTCCAAAATGTTGTCCACTGTAGTGTCTGGCGGGAGATCCTTCAACCAGGTGAACTTTGGTGAAAGGGTTTCGTGAAAGCCAAGTTCAGAGGATAGTACAGGTCTGAGATAGAATAGCTGCGTTCGGCGATGAGCTTGTCCAGGAAGGAGGAGCGGAATCTTTTATCTTTGTGAGGACAGATTTTGTTTATGAAGGCCGAGATCTAGGATATTTGCAGAAAGTGAGTTTGAGTCCAGTTGTAGGCCTCAGCAATTTCTCGTAGCGGCTTGAGGGTACCTGTATCAAGGTGGTATAGGGGAGCCACAGTGATCAGACCTTTATCTTTCCATTTGGAAAAGGGTTCATATTGTAACCCCTGCGGAAACATGGGATTACCCTGAATGGGTAGATAGTTGGAAACGTGTGGGGAGAGTCCCAGTTTTTTCCTGGATTCCCTCCAGGCGATTATAGTGTCTCTGAGTAACAAGCTGTGTTTGATATGACCCGGCAGGGTTTTCAAGGAGTTGTGTAGGAGACCTGCCAGGTTAAAAGGGTGGATTACAGCTGATTCTAACTCATAGTTTGTATATTTAGAAGCGTGGAGAATCCAGTACAGCCCTGTCCAGAGCAGGCAGGCCAGATTATATACTCTAATGTTGGGGAAGCCCATCCCTCCCTCCGTCTTTGGGAGGCATAGCTTCGCTGCGGCTATCCTCGGTTTCCCGTTGCGCCAGAGGAAGGAAGAGGCTGCCCTGTTTAAATTCTGTACATCTTTGTGTTTTAGCAAGATTGGAAGTGTCTGGAGGGGGTATAGCAATCTGGCAAAACTAACCATCTTGAATAAGGCACATCTCCCCGATAGTGAGAGGGGTAATTTGGTCCAGGATTCCAATTCACCTATTATTTTAGCTATTAGTGGTGGGTAATTGAGTGAGTATAGGGATGATGGTTCTCTACCAAACCTAATGCCTAGGTAGGTAATCGCATGGTGGTTGACTGGGAAGGGGGAGGAAGTGAACCAAGGCTTCGTTTGATGGGAACCTAAAGGTAAGACTTTGCTTTTGTTGAAATTGATTTTAAGACCCGATCAATCTCGAAATGTGGTAAAGGTGGATTGTATGCATTGCATGTCGGCCTGCGGTGAAGAAGAGAATATTAAAATATCCTCAGCAAAGAGGGCTACTTTAAGTTCCTCCTTGCCGAAGGGGATGCCGTGTAGTGGTGCGATTGAAATTAGGTACCATGAAAGGGGTTCAATAGCTAAGTTGAATAAGAGTGGGGAAAGTGGGCATCCCTGCCTCATCCCCCTGTGGAGGGCTATGGGATATGTCTGGAGGCCCGCTGCCAGGACCCTGGCCATAGGAGCGGAATATATAGACTGGACTAAGTGTTCTATTTGTCCTGTGAGGCCAAACTTCTGCATGACCAGAGAAAGCCAACGAAAACTGATGTTGTCGAAGGCTTTCTCGGCATCCAACGTGATAATTGCAAGGTCTTGATCGCCCCTGGACTTAGCATATTCCAGAGCCACCATTACCCTTCGGACGTTGGACGTCGCAGACCTCCCTTTGGTGAAGCCCGCTTGGGCTGGGTGGATGATCGAGGGCATAATGTTGGCAAGTCGTGAGGCTACAATTTTGGAAATAATTTTGGAATCCACATTTAGTAGAGAGATCGGTCGGTACGACGCTGGGTCGGTCGGGTCTTTGCCCTTCTTAGCCATGAGTTTAATATGGGCCTGGTGGCCTGTGGGGAGGTAGGGGCCTCCTTCCCATATCGCGTTATATACATTCAATAGCGTAGGGGCGATCTCCTACTTAGTGATTTTGAAAAACTCCGGAGTGAGTCCGTCAGGACCCGGGGCTTTACCAGATGACAAGTTGCTGATCGTCCCCAGGATTTCATCCAGGGAAATCGGGGCATTTAATGCCCGCAAGGTGTCTGGGTCTACTTGGGGAAGGGTGATTTCCCTTAGCCATTTAGCCGCAGCCGCCTCATCTACAGGGACATCAGCGTAGAGGTTGGCATAGAATTTTTCTAGGATGGTTATTATGTCCTGGGGGGTTGTGGCCGTTGTGCCCTCAGAGGATTTTAGCGATGTAATGTGAGTGGGTCTGTGTGGACCTTTGCACAGTCTCGATAGCAGTTTACCTGCTTTATTGCCGAATTTGTGATACTGAAGTTGTTGGTGGGAAGATTTCATATGTTCCAGGGTGGAGGCCCATACATCAAACAGGCGTTTGGCCTCTTTCCAGGCTTCCAGGTTAGAGGGGTTATGTTGGGCGTTGAGGGTGGTTTGGGCTGACCTTAATCGTGCACTAGCTTCCTGATATTTCTTTAGGGTGGACTTTCTAAAGTGGGTCATGAAGGATATGATCTTACCACGAAGAAAAGCCTTACCCGCTTCCCAGAAGAGGGTGGGGCTGGTCTCATGAGCGGCGTTAGTTAAGGTGTATTCTGACCAAGCATCTGTCACCATTTTTTTGAAATCAGGGTTGTGTGTCAGTACGCTGGGAAATCTCCACTGGGGGATTCCTCGGGGGGTTTGGAGGTCGTCCAGGACGACCGAGATGGGGGCATGATCAGATATAACTAGGTCATGAATTGTGGACTGCCTGAGGAGTGGGAGGAGTGAGTGGGAGCACAGCAGGTAATCCAATCTAGCAAAGGATCCATGGGCTTGGGAGTGAAAGGTGAATTCCCTATCCCCTGGGTGGGAGAGGCGCCAAGTGTCAATCAGGTTTAGTGCTTTAGTCATATGATAAAGGTGGGTGGGGGTATCGCTGGAGGGGCCGCTGGGCCTCCCTGCGTTAGTGTTCCTGTCCTCTCTGGTGTTGAGGACCGTGTTGAAATCCCCGCCTATTAGGTGGGGGGTTTGAGGGGAAGATAAGAGGTGGGGAGATAGGCTCCCAAAGTATTGTTTATCTGGGGAATTGGGTGCGTAGATATTGGTTATCTGAATGACTTGCGTAGGAAATTTTATTAGTATGGAGATCAGTCTGCCTGAGTCGTCTGTATGTTCTGAGAGGATATCATATATTAGGTTTTTATGGAGTAAGATAAGGACTCCTGCCTTACGGCCCTTGGGTGGCGAGCCTAAAACTTTGCCCACCCAGAGCTTCTGCATTCTGGGGAAGTCTGCTTCGGTCAGGTGGGTTTCCTGCAGTAGGGCTATATCTGTGTTTAATCTTTTAAAATGTCTCAGAATTAGCATTCTCTTTTGTGGGGATCGGAGCCCCTTAACATTCCAAGAGACTATTCTCATAAATTGATGGGAATTTGGTGATTAAGGTAATGAATTGATATGTGGTGGAGACATGGAGGGTTTTGAGAGTCTGGTGTAAAGAGCGTTGGACTGGATTCTCCACGTCCCCCATTTTTCAGTGACCCCAAATATTGCAGATAAGAGGGAGGGAGGAAAAAGAAAAGAAAAGAGGGGGGAAACATAAACTAAACCAAGCAAGTAATGACTTCACTTTTTTCCGCATGACCCTCCACTGCCAGTATATCCGCCTACCCGCAACGTTGGCATTTCAAAGAAGGGCAAGCTTCACCTCTATACCTCCAGTTGTAATAGGGGGTGTGATTTTAGCACCAGGTATAGGCCTAGGTCGGAATAATAATAGCTGCCAGTGGAGCGATCAGAGTGGCAAAAGTATAATAAACGAGTAATAAACATAATAAACCCAGATAGGGCTAAGTCTGGGTGCCAAGATGATAACAAAAACAGGTAGCAGGGTTTCCAGAATACGATACCCAACAGCGGTTCCAACCGATGACGAATGTACGACTTAGTCTGGAAGGTATTGAATTGTTGTGGACCAGCCGATGAGTTCGCTTCTATGCTTTCACCTCCTTCAGCGAGTTTCCATCCCATCTTCCGTGAAGGTGGATTTCAGCCTTTTTGGTGCATCTTTCCTGGGGCTACATTGCTCGCGGGGTCCTTGCTTGACCTTATCTGCATAGGTTTCAGGTGGATCCTCCCTGGGCTTTAGGGCGCGTAGAAAGGAGCTTGCCTTCTCTGGGGCCTGGAAGGTGTACTGTTCTCCGTCCGGGGCTTGGAGTCTGAGAACCGCTGGGTAAGCCAAGGTAAAGCGTATCCCTCTCTTGAATAGCTCTGAGCAAACCGGCTGGAACTCCTTTCGTTTGCGTGAAACTTCGGCTGAGTAATCAGCAAATATCAGCAGTTTATGTCCCTCAAGTGACACTGACCTTGCTTTTCTGAAGCTTTGCAGCAGCTCCTGGCGGTCGGTATAATTCAGGTATTTAACTATAACTGGTCTGGGTTGCTTGCGATCGTTGGTAAGAGTTCCAATACGGTGGGCCCTCTCTGCAGTGCATTTGTGGCGGATGCCCAGTGCCTCTGGGAGGGATTTGGTACAGATGTCCATCAGAGAATTGGGCTTGTAGGATTCAGGGAGGCCTATAATTCTTAAGTTGTTCCTCCTGGATCTATTTTCCAATTCCTCCATTTTGTCATGGAGGTGTTGTTGCACCTGGGAATATTTTTCCATGGAGGCTTGCAGCTGGTACTGGTCATCTTCCAGCGAGGAGATGCATTGTTCGGCCTCATTGAGCCTCTGCGTGTGTTCGCCGAGTTCCCGGCGTAGCTGCATGATTCCCGCCGCCACAGCCCTGTCGACTGCGGCGGTGATGGTGGGGGATAATATGGCCGCTACGGCCTGGGCAATTTTTTCATAAGAGCCCTGCTCCTGATTGCTCCTATCGATGGGATCCAGCGGCTCTCCTACATCTCCATGTCCGAAGAAGGTATCGTGGTGGCGGCCGTCCCCCCTCTGAGGAGAAGTGGGTCCCGCGCCGTTTTGGCTGAGGAGAGGGCGGGTGGTGGAGAGGAGCGTCTCGTCCGAGATCCTGATCTGGAGCGTGGCTGGGAGAGGTACCGCTCCATGCAGCGAGGTCCCGGGATGTTGTGGCTGTTGGCACCGACCGTGCTGAGGTGGCTGCGGGGCTTTATATGCCGATTAAAGGCTTCGGGGATGGCGGAGCATTGGCTTCACCGTCCTCTACATGCGGTGCCGGAACCGGAAGTCCTCTACACCCTTTAACCATTCTCCTAACTTCTAACTACACACACCATGATGAACTTTCTCTCGTTGAATGCCAGAGGGTTGAACCACCCAGCTAAGAGATCTTCCCTCTGGCGTACGGTTAGGGAAAACAACAGTGATATCATCTGCATCCAGGAATCACACTTCAAAAATGACAACGAACCTATATTACACGACAAAAGCTTTCCACACATATTCATGGCCTCAGGCCCTCATAAGAAGAATGGAGTAATGACTGCATTTAAGGAATTGAATACCTTTCAATTCCACAAATCCTTGATTGACCAAGAAGGAAGATACCTAATAATAGACTGCACCATAAATAACACCAGATTCACAATTGCTAACATATATGCCCCTAACACGAGACAAATTAAATTTCTGAACAGACTCATGAAAAAGATAAATAACTTCAAAAATGGTCATCTCATTATCTGTGGGGATTTTAATATTGTACCTGATAACCACTTAGACACCTCCTCCAGCTCAACGAGACATTCCTCTCCGATGGGCAATTTCAAAAGGAACAACAATCTATTTGACGCATGGAGGTGCCACCACCCAACAGAACATGACTACACCTTCTTCTCCAATCCTCACAATTCATACTCCCGCATAGACTTTTTTCTGGTAGATAAGTGGACCCTACCCAACATAATGAAATCCTCCATTTTAACAATCACTTGGTCGGACCATGCCCCGATCACTTTGTCCATTGAAGCTCCTTCAACAAACCCTCCAACGAGATTATGGAGGGCAAATGCCTCCATTATACAGTCCCATCTTTACTCAACCCACATCCAGGAACAGTTGGAGAATTTCTTTGCAACAAATGCAGGATCATTTAGCGAAAGCGCTACCTTATGGAATGCCCACAAAGCGTTCATAAGAGGAATATTGTTACAGCTAAGTTCTAAAGAGAAGAGGAGGAGATCACAACATCTAGACAATCTCACGACCGCTATTAGAGACAGGGAAATTTTAAACCAATCCAACCCCAGTGAGGCCCTAAGGGACCAACTAATACAACTTAGACAGGAATTGAAAACGTTACTACTCGAATCATTTAACAAAGCTCAAAAGAAATTTAAGGCAAACTACTACTCAACAGGGAATAAAGCAGGGAAAGCAATGGCCAATAAAATAAAAGGTCCATATAATAAATCAAGAATTCCCTTTATCTACCACCCAGCTACTAAAGAAAAACGTATTGACCCCCAGAAAATAGCCGACGCATTTAGTCATTACTACAGCTCTTTATATAATTTAAAAGATGATCTAACAACTATACAACCAACAGAAGCTGAAATTGAAGCCTTCCTACAAAAAATTAAACTACCCAAAATATCCCCGGAACAACTGGCTATACTAAATGCTCCTTTCACCAATCAAGAAATAATTAATACCATAGTCTCCCTCCCTTGTAACAAATCACCAGGTCCTGATGGTCTCACTGGGGAATATTATAAACAATTTAAAAATACCTTGTCTCCATTCTTGACACAAGTATGCAACGATGCTGCCTCCTCCTCTTCTCTGCCTCCTGAAATGTTGAAAGCTATTATCATAACACTGCCGAAGCCAGGAAAAGACCAATCCTCTACCCAAAATTTTAGACCTATATCCCTACTCAATATAGACACAAAAATCTACTTCAAGCTTATCGCGCTCAGACTAATGGACCTAATGCCTCTTCTCATACACAGAGACCAAACAGGTTTTACAAAAGGGAGACAATCCTCAGATGCCACTCGCAGACTGATCAATATCATCCATAATGCAGAGACCTCCAGAACGCCTTCTCTGCTCCTTTCATTGGATGCAGAGAAGGCGTTCAACAGAGTTCATTGGTCATACCTTAGTGCAGTGTTAAATAAATTTGGTCTACAAGGCAATATACTTTCGACCATTATGGCTTTATATACCTCCCCGTCAGCCCAGGTATATACCTCAGAAATGCTATCCAAACCATTTGGAATCACTAATGGAACTAGACAAGGTTGTCCTCTCTCCCCGCTGATTTTCAATCTAATAATGGAAACACTGGCAGAACATATTAGAACAAATAACCAAATCACAGGATTCCACATTGGGAAGATAGAACATAAAGTATATCTCTTTGCAGATGATGTCGTACTAATGCTTACTAATCCACATGCTTCCCTGGCTTCGGTACAAAACACTTTACAAGCTTTTAGCAATGTTTTTTTATTACAAAGTGCACAAAACTAAATCCTCTATATTAGACCTAGGAATGGATGGGGTAACTAGTAATCTGATTCGTAATACATATCCCTACTTTTGGGCAGACTCGAGTATCACATACCTAGGAACCACTCTTACAAAATCTACAAGAACACTCTTTAAACAAAACTACATTACAGCTAAAACAATGTTAATACAGGAGACTGCGAAACTTTCCAAATTAGAATTCCCCTGGTCAGGCCGTTTAGCAGCTTTCAAAATGATGACTCTACCAAAACTACTCTACTTATTTCGTACACTACCTCTGCCACTCTCGGCAACTTTCCTCAAATCTTTACAGTCCATACTACATCATTTTATATGGCAAGGGAAAAAACCTTGAAGCAACCATACGAAATTAATAAAGCATCGTTCAGCAGGCGGAACAGGAAACATAGATATCCGAGATTACTACCTTGCCTCCATACTAGCCCAAATGAAAGATTGGATGCAGCAAATACCCAAAACACTATGGGGTGATATAGAAAACACCGCGACCCCAGGTATTAACCTTAGGAACTGGTTTTACAGCACCACAGTAAAAAAACACCACTCCCGCATTTCTCCCACACGATCCAAGCATCCATCAAAGTATGGTACATGTTACACCATACTAAATGGATATCACTTCCCAACAAACCTATTCCGATACCTACAAATGTCCTCAAATTTTTATCTTCAGATTTGGACATACCTAGATGGATTACTGACCAGGTCCAGAATATTGGGGAGCTTCGTACACTTTTACAACACAAAACTAAAGCCCCTAACAGCGATTATTTCATGGTTATCAGAATACAACATTGCTTGACTACATACCCCAAAATAGAGACTACAATGCCTATAGAGCTATGGAATTATTTCTACACTAGCAGTAGCAAACACAAAGGAATATCCATCATTTACAACACCTTACAGGAGAAAAAATCCTTCTCGGGGTCTAAGCCTTTTAAGGACTGGGAAAGGGATTGGAATCTAACACTAAACGAAAATCAATGGCTAATGGCCCTTCGATCGATATACAAATCCACATGTTGCACGGCACTATGGGAAGTTACCCAGAAAATAACTCTGAGATGGTACTCTATGCCCCAAAAACTGAACCTAATGTATCCAAACAAGTCTGCCAACTGTTGGAGAGGCTGTGGACACGTAGGAACACTATCCCACATATTTTGGTCATGCCCGAAGCTAGCCAGCATGTGGCATGGGGTTTCCAACCTGATTGACGACATCACCAACTGTAACATCACCCTGACTCCACAACTCGCTACCCTAAATTTAAACATAGACCAAATTCCTCAAGGTTTTAGACAAATAACTACACACATTCTATTGGCAACTAGACTGCTAATCACTAGAAATTGGAAAAAAACTTTCATACCAACAATTGCTGGCATCATCTCCCTAGTTCAAAGGCACTACACCTATGAACACACGTTGTCTTTCAACAAACCCAATGGACAAAAACTCATTAAGTCATGGCAAACATGGATTAGGTGGTATAACAAATATACCAACGTTCCATAAATGATCCCGTCATAAATGACTCAGTGCTATCATTTCTTACTTCTTTACTCTTGACTAATAGACACCAATCAGTTCTATCAAAAGATACTCTCTTCTGATATTGTAATATTAAGAAAAACAACACTGTATGATTACTATCTACTTTTATTAGCTTATTGCTAAACCAGGATACGCTCAAGGAATCTACTTGTTAGGTTGTATTTTGCTATTCTCGCTTCTTACTGTCTTTCGATAGTGTAACATTAAGAACCTAATACTGTATAACTAATAACTAATTACATTGTTCTCATCGAGCTGGGGTATGCCCAAAAGCTCTGTTTTGTTATGCGTTATTGAAAACCAAATAAACAGAATTATAAAAAAAAAAATTGATACATACAAAACAGTAAAGAATATGTGGTAAGTTTCCACAAAATTTACAAGGTATTAAATATCAAGTATACAGGTAATGCACAAACCAAATGCCAACAAATTTTGGAGTCCTTTAAGCTCCTTCTTTAGGGAAGGTTTCTAGCATTCATAACACTTGTAATCTAAAAAACAATGTACATATGGCTCAGTAGCGGGAAAGGAGGTGTATTTACTCACAATGCCCAGGCAGAAACAGTGGCGCGCAGTTAGAGTGGAGTAAAAACGATGGTAAACCGGTAGAAAAATAGCAGAGATGTACAGAGAAAAGGGTGGCCTCCTTAAACAGCAGAGCACTCAACGAGATGTACATTGGGATCACCTAGCAAGGACGCAGAGGGAAGGGTAAATGTCCCATGAGTATGATAGCATTACAGTATATATAAAGTAGTATCTAAACATAACAATAGTGAAATAGAAGAAGTGAGAAGTGAAAGAAGAGTGCCTACAGCTTACAATGGTGTTATTAGTATATGGATGAAAACATAAGTGGCATGAGTTCAAAAGAATCATGCTCCCAATGTTGTCATAAAAGGGAATGTGTAGGCTGTATATAGTGTATATGCACATGCACACCGCGTCCTTGGCAAAAACCACTTCACCCTAACAAAGCAGGATATAGCTGGATGTAGAGAGGAAACAAACAAAAGCCTGTCATCTATCTTCATCACATGTGTGTCAAGGAGCATTGTAAAGATTTCAAATGGATAAAAACGTACCTGATGGACTGCACTGTGCAGCCTGCCATGCTCTGCTCTAATGAGACTGGACTGTCTTGAAGGTAAGTAAGGTTGTCCATATATAGACCACCAAAATGGGTGATTATCAAATTCTGCCCAGAGAGAAGGGGACGTGGCTTGCGGGACTGCGCCATGCATCCAGAGCCCACCAACACGCGAATGTTGGTCCACCCAGTGGGCGTGGGCAACTTCGCCTCTATACAGGAAAACGTCAGAATAGAAGCAACACCCAGGGAAATCACAGATGGGAGGAGTAACTTCCAGACCCAGATGGACACAGCAATAAAGGAGCCAACAGGGTGTAAAAATGAGATGACACCGGGAAAAGAATTCTCACCGTGTCTACATCCACCACTGCACCCTGCCGGGCGCACACCAAAAAGAGAGCTCCCACAAGGGGCCATGGAAAACGATCAGGGAAAAGTAAGAATATAAACTGGAATGGTGATAAGGCAAACAAAAAAAAAAAAACAATACAAAATAAAACAAGAACTCTGACTCTATGAAACACAGTTGCAATACGGGCATGGGCAATACCCAATATAAGATGGATGGAGCAAACATGGGATTAGACAAGGGGGGCATGGAGGGAGAAGAAGAGTCACATCACTTCTCCATTCCTCCAGAGGTGAATCCCTCCAGAAAGGGTGTGTAATTTACTGCCTCATTGAGGCCCAGTTAGACAGTGGCCTTAAGTGAATGGATCCACCTCAGCTCCCTCTGGAGGAGAACCTTGTTCCAGTCTCCCCCTTGGGAGCTGGGGTGAATTCTATCCAGGGCCATAAACCTGACCTTTGGGAAAATTCCATATGCATAATCTTGACATGTCTGCCAAGGGGTAGCTCATGTTGCTGGTTTCCATGCTGAGTATATGTCTGTAAATTCTCTTACAAAATTCATTTTTGGTTTTCCACACATAAAATCCATCCACAGTCATATAGCAGAAGATAGACCACACCACAAGTTTTACAGTTTACAAAGTGTTTGGCTTTAAAGGAATGTCCATTTGGTAATGTGGTAGATGGACCTGTCTTTATAAACCTACAGTGATTACATCCACCACATGTATAGGTACCATTGTATTTGCATGGGTCTTTCTTTTTTCCCTTTTGTATTCACTTTGAGTTATGCAGTCCGTTAGTGAGCTGGCACATCTATATGTTATCTGACGTTTGTGGGACACAAATCTGCCTATGTTGGAATCTAACAGATGCCAATTCTTTTGCATAATGTGCCTAATCTTTGAGTGTTGATCCGAGAATCTCAAGATTATTCTGGTAAAGCCATCATGTTGTTTAGGTGTTTTTTTACCATACAGAAGTTCACCTCTGGTGATTCTTACTGTCTTCTTATAGTTTTTTTTTAAACAAGTATTGGTGTAGCCTCTCTCTAAGTTTATGAGCTTCCTGTTGGAAAGATAATTCATCCGAACGGTTTCTTCTAGTTCTGAGGAACTGGTTGTATGGAATGGATGGCACTAGTGACTTGGGTTGGAAGCTGGAGGCATGTAAAAGAGAATTGCCAGCTGTCAGTTTACAAAAAAGGCAGCTTTTAAGCGTATTGTCTGTGTTGCGTAAAACCGTGACATCCAAAAAATTCACCTCGTCAGAGTGGTATGTCATGGTGGTCATTAAGTTGAATTCATTTTTGTTGAGGCTCTCCAACCAGGACTTGAGTAAGTCCTTGGGACCATCCCCAATAATAAAAATATAATTGATGTAAAGGTACCACATGATGATATGGTCCTTATACTTCGAGAACATCTCATCAGAAATGTTGGTACGTTCGCACTCCCCCGAACAGACACTAGTGCTGACGTCAGACCACTGTCCAATCCCGGGTCAGCAGTAGCACCCATTGTCATATGTTTTTATGATTCATTTTATTTTGGCTTTTAACATACAATTCCAATAAATACTACACTATGGAGACCTCATCTGGCTCCTGGCGAGCATTTTTTTACTACAGCTACATCTGGATGGTGCGAGTTGCTGAACAGCCTTCCTCACAGCAGATGGTGGATTTACATTGAGTGTGTGTTTGCTGCTGTAACGGCAGCCAACTTTTCCGGTGAGTGTCTATTTCACAGGGGTACAGTGGAGGAATCTCGAGCACTGTACTGTATCACCTCTTCACTTTTCAAGTCACCACCACATTTTTGTGCACATCTTTGTACGTAACTATTGTGTTTTCACCAATAAGTTTATATTGCTGATCCTATCATGGGACTGTGCATTCAAATCTATATTTTTTTTGTTCACTTTAGCATTTTTTCACTTTAACACTTTTTTGGACTTCATTTATATGTGCTGTCCATTTACAACACAGTATTCACATCTTATCGTTGTTCATTTACTTTTGGCGCTACACACTTTTTCTTAGGGTTTTTAAAATATTTGTCCCCCCCAGCAGGCAAACTAAAACCTGCTGTTTAGCTGCTGTCACTGAGAAAGCAGGGAGAACAGATCCAAGAATGCAGAGGAGGGCGGATCGCGATCCCGAGTGTGTGCAGGCAGTGAGCACTGACACAATTTCTGGGGATTCTTATTGTGATCACTTGAACCAGTGCTGGGAGACATTGTTTTGGCCACTGATGCCAATGCTGGTGGTTATTATTGCAGCAACTGACACAAATGCTGGTGGTTATTATTGTGGTGACTGACACCAATGCTGAGGGTTATTATTTTGGTGACTGACACCAATTCTGGGGGGTTTATGCAGGCATTGACACAAATATTGGGAGGAACTATTACTGCCACTGACACCAACAATGAGGCAAATTTTACACACACTTTAGCTGTAATTGTACAGGGATGCATGAGGAATCACACCTGCTAATGGTAACTCGATCGTAAAAACAAACCAATTCTGAGGCACAGTGTCATCAGAAGGAGAAGTATAATAATTCACACATTACACTAAAGGCTTCATGGAATTTTGATAGTTACATAATTGCATAATTAGTCAGGTTGAAAAAAGACACAAGTTTAACTAATGAAAAAAAAATTATACATTCCTATATACACAATCCTATATCCACAGTTGATCCAGAGGAAAGCAAAAAACACCAGCAAAACATGATCCAATTTGCTCCAGCAGGGGGAAAAACCCTTCCTGAGAGGCAAATGGATATTCCCTGGACCAGCTTTACCAATAAATGTTAGTACCCAGTTATGTTATGTACATTTAGGAACTAATGACAGAATATATGGTAGGTGGAGGCTCCTCGAGACTCAAATTAAAGAACTAGGTTGCAAGTTGAAGGGAAGAACCTCCAAGGTGATATTCTCTGAAATATTGCTTGAGCCATACCAACACAGGAAAGACAGGGGGGATTAGAGAATGGAATGCATGGCTAAAGACCTGGCGTAAAAATGGGGGATTTGGGTTTCTAGAGTACTGGGCTGACTTTTCATAGGGGTACAACCTATATGCTAAAGATGGTTTGCACCTAAATGAAAGGGGATCTGCTGTGCTGGGGGAGAGGTTTATGGGAAGGCTGGAGGGGTATTTAAACTGGGATTGAGGAGGGAGGGTGAATTAGATTATAATGGAGCAGACAGGGCAGACAGGGGTCAGTCCCATTTGGTGGGTGGAATGGGGAAAGATGGGGGGAGGGCTATGGCAGAGGATAAGAAAGTTCCCATATTACAAACAACCATTGGAAATGGTACTATTTGTACACAAATAAAATAAAAAATAAGCAAATTAAGTAAGCAAAATGTTATAATGAATTAAAGAGTTTGTTCACCAGAAGTCTGCCAAGCAAAATAGGTAAATTGGAAGCATTGGTGCACAAAGAGTACTATGATTTTTTTTTTAATTGTTTTAAATACGTTTTTATTAAAGTTTTAGTTCAGTACAGAGAGTAGCAAGGCATTTACATTGCATTAGACAAAAGTAGAAAGAAAAAAAAAGTGATGTGGACAAATATGCAGATACAGTGAACAATTTGTCATTCAGGCTGGGAGGAGGGAAGGAAAAATAATAGGAGGGTAGAAGGAGGGAGGGGGAGTGAGGGGTATAGGAGAGTGAAAGAGAAGAGAGAAGGGGGGGGGAGGGGAGACCACTATCAACACTGGAATCATTATCAACTGTGATTATAGATACCACATTTCGATTACAAAACATTAATCCAAACTTCAGAATACCTGCATGCAGGCACTAGGTAATATTAACAGTTACAGTCTTTTCCTAAACCATCGGAGAAGAAGAGGGGAAACCCAGTTCCGTGAAGGATCCCTTAGGCCCTGGGGAGGGGGGTATTGGGTGATTGTAAGAGAGGGTCTGGGTAAAATGTGCTATTTGTTGCTCCACCCGGATCAATAGTTGTGGATGGGATTGTGGTTGCGAGTGGATGGTATACACGTGCTGAAGGGGTTTCGCCAAAGATCCCGATGAAGGCTCCCCAGGTTCTGTTAAATTTGGACCTGCAGCCTCCAGTTAGAGTGATATCCAATAGTTCTTTGTGGTAGAGACCCAACAGCTGGGATACTACCATAGATAC
>BLSH010082672.1:198073-228604 GCA_018402905.1 Glandirana rugosa
TCCCCAGTTGTCGTGGAGCCACTCCGTCGGTTAGTGGGGGAGGGTCTTTCAGACATAAACCTGCGTCAGGGTCTTATACACCATGCGACAGCGACCGGGTTCCCTTGTAGAGGTCGTGAGCCCCCTTTGGCAACCCATTTATACACGGTTGGATCGACCTCACATTATCCTTGCCACTTCTTTAAACTTAACTTAATTAAACAGGGACCGACTATGGTTCAAAAATTTACCAAATAGGGTATCAAGGAGGGTCAGGAGAGGGACCTAGAGGCCCTGGAGGCGGAGGGTAAAGAGAGATGTAGAAAATTCACGACGACCCCACCAAAATTTATTAAGATAGAGAGAAATGGGAGGCGGAGGTCCCGGAGATCCAGGGAGAGGACTGGGAGGAACTATGGGATAAACCATTTAAAAACTTGGTATCAGCCAGGGACAAATTAATTCAATTCAAATTTCTTCACCGTTCCTATTACACTCCAGCTAGGTTGGCACATATTTACCCAACGGTTTCCCCCGAGTGCTGGAGATGTTCCCTTGGGCCAGCGACAGCGTACCACATATTCTGGGACTGCGTCCAAATACAGACTTTCTGGGAGGGGGTGATTGGCTGCCTCACCGAGGTGCTGTTGACCCCTATTCCCAAGACAGTCAGGGTGTGCTTACTGGGCCTGGTGGATGACATTGTAACATCAAGGGCACATACTACTTTACTCTCTATCCTGCTCTTTTACGGGAAAAAGATCATTCTACTCCATTGGAAAAAGGCTGCACCTCCTGAAGTGGCTCAATGGAAGGGGCTGGTCAATCGTATGATGCCATACTACAAATCGACCTACAGGGCTAGGGGCTGTGGGAAAAAATTTGAAAAAATATGGAGGGCGTGGATTGAGTCTAGTTGCTCTGCGGGTTGAATGCACTGAAATGTCAATGTATATCTTGTGTGGGCCAATTACAGGCTATGGGAAGGTATAGCTAACAAGTGGTAGCAGTCACTTTGACGGCCTGGGTGAGACGGAAATCCTTGACACACTGTCAGATGACCATGTAAGAGTACAAAAGGGGGGAGGGGGAGGGAATCGTTATTGTTGGGGGAGTAAATTGCTTAAGGGAGCAGACAGGAGATTCTATGTATAGATAGTTCAGTTTTCGAAGGGGAGCCATGGGAATTGGCCCCTTGATTACTCTGCTGTAATTGTATTACTGTTGTTTTCATTGGAAAATCAATAAAAATAAGTTTTAAAAAAAAAAAAGAGAGCTGTGCGGACTTCATGTGTGCCGATTTTGATTCCGTGAAGCCTGGGGTGGTCTAGCAAGTGCTTGGATAGAGGTTCAATGGCCAGGTTAAATAGCAAGGGAGATAATGGACATCCCTGTCGGGTTCCTTTATGGAGGGGAATTTTGTTGGAACTGATACCCGTCGCAATAACATTGGCATATGGGGCTGAGTACATTGTGGTTATAAGATGGAGAAAGGGGCCAGAGAATCCAAATTTGTGTAAGACAGGGTTAGCCAGCGGAAGCTCACGTTATCAAACGCTTTTTCCGCGTCTAGTGAAATTATGGCGCATTCATTAGGGGAATTGGATTTCGCGTGTTCCAATACCGCCAAAACTTTGCGGATATTGGAAGTCGCTGAGCGGCCCATCGTGAACCCCGCTTGTGCCGGGTGAATCAAGGTGGGCATGATTGATGCGAGTCTTTTGGCCATAATTTTAGAAAGGATCTTGGTGTCAAGATTTAACAGGGAGATGGGTCGATAAGAGCCAGGGTCGGTCGGGCCCTTGCCTAATTTGGGGATTATTTTGATAAAGGCTTGGAAGCCAGAGGGGAGGTATTGCCCACCATCAAGTATCCGTTGGAAAAGGGAGCTCATAGTTGGGGCAAAGGTGGAAATGTTGTTCTTGTAAAACTCAGACGTGTATCCATCTGGTCCCGGGGCTTTATTGGGGGATAATGAAGCTACCACCTGTTTGATTTCCTTAATGGAAATTGGGGCATTTAAGGAGTCTAGTTGGGCCTGGGTGATTTGGGGGAGGTTTAGCTGTTTGAGAAAAACTTGTGCTGCCTCCTCATCAATTGGATCTTTCCCATACAGTTTGGTATAGAAGTTTTCGAGAATACTGTTAATGTCTTTGGGGTTTGAGGATAGAGAGCCGTTGGGGTGTTTAAGCGCGTGGATGGGGATGGGTGCATGTTTTCCTTTGCATAGACAAGACAGTAACCTGCCAGCTTTGTTCCCATACTTATGGTATTGTAAATCTAGGTATGCCTGGTTATGACGTTCCTGCGCAAAGGCCCAGTGGTCAAATTGTCTTTTAGCCATCGACCATTTTTGCCTGTTCCCGGGTGAATTTTGGCTGTTGAGGGCAGCTTGGGCTTCCCGCATGGCTTTACTGGCTAGGTTATAATTGGCACTCAGGTTCCTTTTGAAAGCGGCGCTGAAAGCTATTATTTGGCCCCGAAGAACTGCTTTGCCTGCTTCCCAAAGGAGGTTGGGGTCAGTGGCATGTTCTACGTTTGCCTCAGCGTAGTCTTCCCATGATTTTTTTATTAGAGATATCAAGTCTTGATTGTGAGCTAGATTGGCTGGGAAGCGCCAGGTTCTAAAGGAATCCAAGGGGTCAAGCCCTGTTAGGACTAGTGATATTGGTGAGTGGTCGGATATGACTGTGTCTAGGATCTGGGGGTCGAGTATTTTTTGGAGGATAGAAGGTGAGCATAGGAAATAATCTATCCAGGATAAGCTATGATGAGGGTGTGAGTAGAAGGTGTACTGCTTGCCCAGTGGGTTGGTCTGCCTCCAGATGTCCGTGAATTTAAGTGCTTCCGCGAAGAGGTGTAGAGGGGTGGGTTGGGAGTCCCTGAGGGGGGCGCGATATTGTTGTAGGCCTGCTTCCCTGTCTTCCTGAGTATTCATGACTGTATTGAAGTCTCCGCCTATAATGTTTGGAAGGTGTAGGTATGGGGCTAGTTGTGCCGTAAGACCCTGGAAGAAGTTGTGTGTTGGGGAGTTGGGGGCATAGACATTTGCTAATATGACCTCTTTGGATTTGATTTTTAGTTTGAAAATAAGAATTCTGCCTTCCTCATCTCTGCTTTCAGATAGTACCTCACATTGGACCTTCTTGTGAATGAGTATGACCACCCCTGCTTTGTTTTTAGGCGAGGGCAAGCCAAGGACCTGGCCTACCCATAGTTTATTTAGGCGGTGATAATCTATGGCCTGGAGATGTGTCTCTTGCAGAAAGGCTATATCAGCCTTCAATCGCTGGAGGTGACGCAGGATGGCCATCCGTTTGTTAGGGGATCTGAGCCCCTTAACATTCCACGATACGCACTTCAGGGCGGGTGGCGTTGGGGTGGGTCAATATGATTTGTTCCTGTATAGTTTGAGGATGGTAAGGTTGGTCGGATTAAATAATAGTGGGTAGTGAGTGGTAGAGCTGGGGAAGTGGCGTGCCAACTCAGGTTGGGCATGAAGCGGGTCAGAGTATTTCCATAATGGTATAAGTGGTCGTAGGGGAAGAATAAAACACTAACACAAAAACACAATAGTTCAGACTTCACCTTTTTCCTCATGAGGAAACCTACCACATGAGCAGCGTTACCGGAGATATTCAGGCGCTGCCGAGATCATGGGGGCTAGACATCTCCGCCTCCTCCCGATTATCTCTGGTAAGACAGTGTGAATAGCTAACGGCATGTGTAAAAAAGAAAGGAGCAGGGACCTTGGCATTTCTATCTAGCGATAGATAAGTCATTTCGTAGACAAATGTCTTACATAAAGAAATTCACCTTTTAGGATGAGTATGAAGAGAGCCGTGAGGTGAATGATCAGGATGGGTCGAGGGCGCCCGTTCGGGAAAGGCGATTTAGGAGCGGTCCTCTCTGGGTGATCTGTTTGCGTATCGTGGTCGCTTTGGGGATTCTTTCCTTGGACTCCGGAGGTCTCGGTGTCCCGGGGACATTTGAGAGGGTGTTGAAGGATGGGTGTCCATCGGGATTTGCAGGTGAGCTTGGACGAAGTTGGCCGCTTCTTCAGGGTGGTTGAAGACTTTTGCGTTTCCAGCAGAATCGGTGAATCTCAGAGAGGCCGGGTAAGAGAGCGTAAATTTGACACCTTTTTGGTAGAGGGCTTGGCATATCGGTTGGAAGGCCTTGCGCCGACGAGAGGTTTCCTGCGAGTAATCCGCGAAGATCAAAAGTTTGTGTCCCTCGTATTGCAGAGACTTTGCATTTCTAAAGGATCTGATGATGGCTAATCTGTACGTGTAATTCAAATATCGCACAATGACTTGTCGAGGAGACCGACGATCGTTGGAGGGAGCTCCCATGCGATGTGCTCTTTCTACCGTACATGGTTTGCTGATTCCTAGTGTCTGGGGCAGGCGGGTCTCGCATATCTCATGTAGGGAGGCAGCACCGTAGGATTCTGGATGGCCCACAATTCTGAGATTGTTCCTACGTGACCGGTTTTCGAGATCGCCGATCTTGTCGAGGAGATATTGTTGTGTGTGCCGGAATTGTTGCTCGCAGGTTAGAGAGTTTTGCATCTCGTCTTCTACGTTGGACACGCGGTTTTCCAGCTCTCCTATGCGTTGAGTGTGGTCGTTCAGCTCTTTTTTGAGTTGTGCCATACCCGCCGCTATGGCTCTCTCCACCGTCAAAGTAATGGTGGGGTTCAGCAGGGCTGCAACCCCCTGTGCTAGTCTGGTGTACTGGTCTTCGAGAGTCTCTGCTGTCCCCACAGTCGGATGGATAAGGGGGAAGGCGCCATCACTGATGGTGGCTGTGTTGGATTAGTGCAGGGCGGCTCCCCGCACGAGGCTTCCGAACGAAGATTCGTTGCAGGATTATTCTCCGAACGAAGATTCGTTGCAGCGTTATTCTCCGAACGAAGATTCGGTGCCGCGGCGTCAGTTCGGGAGGTCGGCCCCATGGCGGGCCCGCCGTGAAGTACAAATTTGTCCATCGCTGGTGGTAGCCTGCATGGTCACTGGATGCCGGGGAGGCGGGTTGGGGTCCAGCGGTCATCTGATCCGGCTTAAAACTGGATTTATAAGCAGATGAGGTCCGGAGCCGTTGCTCTTCACTCCTTCCTCATCAGGCGCCGGAACCGGAAATTAAGAGTACTATGATTTAATTAATATTGCTTAATCTAGGCTTCATTTTTCACATCACAAGGCTATTAATATTCCTGGCTATGCTCTTTTTCGGAAAGACAGGCTAAAACGGAGGGGTGGTGGTGTCTGTCTCTATGTGAGAAGTGATCTCAAAGCAAGTGGGAAAGAGGACCTAGTTGATGGAGAGTGTGATAAGGGTGAAGCATTATGGGTGGAACTGCACATGGGTTTGCATACTACAAAAGTAATTATTGTAGTTTTTTTTTGAAGGAACACTATCATCATTTAAATGTTACAAAGAATATAACAGCATTTGTAAAAAAGGAAATCAAGGATGCAAAAGTTCAAAATGAATGACAGATTGCAAAAGATAGTAGGACAAACCCCCAAAAAATTCTTCAAGTACATGAATAGTAAAAAGGTCAGGTCTGAGCATGTAGGCCCTTTACAAAATAATCTAGAGTGGGTGACTGGGGACAAAGCAAAAGCAAATTTATTAAATACTTCTTCAGCTCTTTGTATACAAAGGAGCATGGGGGAGCTCATGGCCATAATGGGGATGGTATTGACACAGCCCCAAATGATCCACAATGGCTCAAAAGTGATATAATCCAGAAATGTTTAGACAGAATAAATGTTGATAAGGCAACTGGACCAGGTGGCATACACCCACATATGCTAAAAGAATTAAGCTTTGTTATTTCAAAGCCATTGTTTCTGATTTTTAGGGACTTTTAATGACTGGAATATTACCATTGGATTGGTGTAAGGCCAATGTAGTGCCTATATTTAAAAAGAGATCAAACTCTTTACCAAGTAACTATAAACCTGTTAGTTTAACTTCTATAGTTGGGGAGGTACCGGAGAGTTTAAGAAAAGACCACATAGATGAGTTCTTGCTGGAAAAAAAGTATTTTAAGCAACAGACAGCAGTCAGAAGTTGTCAGACAAATCTGATATCTTTTTATGAAGAGGTAAGTAAAACCTTGGACAGAGGCTGTGTGTGTGGTATACTTGGATTTTGCAAAAGTGTTTGACACAGTTCCCCACACATGGCTAATGTGTCAGGTTAGGTCTACAGGTTTGGAAAATAACAGCCTGTAAACAGACAGAAAACTGGCTAAAAGAACAAATTCACAGAGTAGTGATTAATGATTCATACTCTGGTCTAAGGCTATCATTGGTGTACCCCAAGGTTCAGTGTTGGGACCCTTACTTTTTAATATATTTATAAATGACATAGGGTCTGGGATTAAAAGTACCATTTCAGTGTTTGCAGATGACACCAAGCTGTGGCAAATGAGGTTTAATGTTGATAAATGTAAAGTTATGCAAGTTATGGGGGCTAAGAATATGCATGCACCATACATACTAGGGAGAGTACAACTGGTAGAATCAATGGCAGAGAAGGATATGGGTGTTTTGGTAGATCATAAGCTTAATAATAGCATGCAATGCCAAGCTGCAGTTTCCAAAGCGAACAAAATCCTTTCTTGTATTAAGAGAGGTATAGACTCCAGAAAGAGAGATATAATTTTGCACGGTACAAATCATCAGTAAGACCTCATCTGGAATATGCAGTTCAGTTTTTGGCACCAGCTCACAAAAAGAATATTGGGGAACTGGAGAAAGTGCAGAGATGGGCAACCAAACCATTAAGAGGCATGGAGGAGCTCAGCTATGAGGAAAGATTGGAGGAACTGAAGTTATTTTCTCTTGAGATAAGGAGATTAAGGGGGGACTAAGACTTGGATGCCATTAAAGTTCATGTGTGTGTAAAGGCAGGCATACCAATACTTTTACAAGGGGGGACACATACAAGGGGTTCTTCCAAAAAAGTGGAGTTCTTTAAATAAGTGGGCACTTTTGCTCTTGCACTATTCATCCATCCATCCATTCATCTGAACATCTCTCCTCTCTTCACAGGTAAACCTACATTTATACTTCATCCATTTACCTCAAACTGAACTTTGAATGACTGCTCATGACTTTTATAAACCTGCAGTTATACTTCACCCATCTACGCAGAATACTGACACTCTGGGCACGACTCACAATATTCTTTGACATCTGCATGTAACTCAGGCCAATATAATCTCTGGATTATCCTCTCCTTAGTTTATCCAGAGAAGCATACCCCTAAAGGTTGGGATTTTTAAGAAAATTTATGGAAAAAATCAAAAAAATCATACTTAAAATATACATTCTTTTATTTTGATAAGGTTAAAAAGTATCAACCATTGTTCTAAAAACACAATACTCAATCGTGAACAATGTACAATTTGGAGTGTAAGAAATTCACAAAATGGTGGTATCCCCTGACCTGGGTGGGAGCCCGTTATAAACCAGTGACCAATCCTGGGTGGGGTTAACCAACGCGGTTTAGAATGTAATCTGTAATACTTCTTTCTTCAGGGAATGATACCGCCATCTGTAATACAGAAAGAGTGTACAAACGAATGCCTTATATATGTGGTACAATCGCTAAATCCTGCTCATATTCATTCCACAAATTGTATATACTTTATATTACTTACAAAGATTCAATAATATAATAGGGGTCTTGTTAACCAGACCCTTCTGGATTCTCCCCACCTACTGCTTAAAGTACACTTCCCATCACGCCGGGACAGTAGGATGACTACAATCCAACGACAGGTGCAAAATCCGTAAAAGAAATGTCTATGGAAATATATCTAGTGAGAAGAAAAATACTCTCAATAAATCGGGCTGGGGGCGTGGCCTGGCACAGGAGCAAGATGGCAGCGTAATAAAGGAGCTCAGCCATCCCGACACAGCCAGCAGCCTCAGTTGAGCGATAGAGCCATCACCAGAGCACCTAACAGCTGCGATCTGCAGTGGGGCACCTGCCTGCACCTGGATGGATCCCCCCACCCAGCTCAGCCGGACCATTCCAGCGATGTTCTGGACCCAAATCTCGGAGTCACAGGCCGCATCCCAGACCACGGACTGTAGTGCGGCCCGCCTACCATACAGCATGGAATGGAAACGCCCGGACCCTCGCACACAGGTATGCAGTCTCCCACCACCCCACCCCTCTTATGCCCCTCTTATGCCTGACGGACTTGCAGCACATAGCTGCGGACATAAAATCTACACTTTCAGACTATCAGACCTGAAAAGTGATCTCAGGGCTGTAGCTTCCAGGTTAGAGACAGTGGAAGTGGCGGCCATGATGCAGGGCAAAGCCGTTCAGCATATTCAAGGAGTATCCTCTGTGCATACACAACACATCATCGACATGCACAGGCACATGGAGGATCTGGACAATAGGGGCACAGGCACAATTTGCGGGTGAGGGGCATCCCCGAGTCAGTGGAGGGACTGCAACTTCAATCTGTGGTCTGGGCCATTTTCAACACTGTCCTGGGCAGGCCTCCTGACACCCCTATTGAAATGGAGAGATGTCACAGAGCGCTGAGACCGAAGGGGAGAGACACTGACCCCCTAGGAATGCAGTTTGCTGTCTGGTAAATTTTGCTCAGAAGGAAGACATACTGCGCCAGGCACGGAATCATGGGAACCTGATGCATGAGGGAGCATGCATACAGATATTTCAGGACTTGTCCACCATAACCCTGCAACATAGGAGGGAGCTCAGGCCCCTTTTACAAGCGCTGAGGGACCGACACATTGTGTATAGGTGGAAATTCCCATTCTGCCTGCAAGCAACAAACGGGAACCGCATTGCCTCACTAAGGGTTCCAGAGGATTTACAAGTATTCTTCTCCACTTTGGTCATACCTGAAGTGCAAGTACCCAAATGGTACAGCACATTCATGCAGCCGGAGCCCTGGATCGCAGTTCACCCTGATGAATCTCCACGAGGGCAGAGAAGCAGACAAAGGCGCAGGCGGCTCTCCTTGGGCTCTCCCCAAAGAGCCAGTGGAGACATGGAAACGGATGAAAGCCCACGAGTATCACCATTGTCAGTCAGACGTAAGACTGGGATTTAACAGGAACTTCATACAGGTGCAAGCAGCCATTTTGAGTCCTGGCTAGGCCTAGCCGGCACAGGTACCACTATTGTTGCCTTCCTTTTCTTTTTTCTTTGTGTTTCCACTTTTTTTGCCTTTTTATGCACACTGAAATTACCATGGAGCGGATCCACTTGGGTTATATTTTCCCATCGTTTATTGGGCCTGCTACAGCCAGATGGAAATTGTATACAGGGGGAAAAGTGGGTATTCACGCCAGCTCTGATATTACTTTATGTGACAAGGATTAAGCTGCCTGATCCACAGCCCTCTGAAGGGAACATTTGATATGCCTGGCTCCTATGGTGTGGACAGGTGCTCATGGGGTGAAATTGGAACCCATACATGTTTCTATATAAGCACACTATACCATCCCAAGACTATGGGAAATATCCCAGTTAGGACAAGTTCCAAGCTATACCACTTGGGGCCATGGGTGGAAACCTACCCTCGCATATCTTGGGCTCATATGTACCCCCTGGCCAACTCAGATACCCACTCAAGAAGGCTTGATATACTATGGAACTTCGCATTGCCTCACTCAAGTTCCCCTAGTACTAATGCTGGCCCTCTCCCAAGTGGCCTACAGGACAATCAACTCTACAGGCTTGCGGGTTTTACAGTACTCCAGAGGACCCGAGTGGGTGGAGTGCAGGGAGACTTTTGTCTGGCAATACGTAGGGGAAGGGGACTTTAATAGGCCTTAGTCAAAATCCATGGCTACAGTGGACATAAGGTTCCGGAGCCCCCACTCGAGATGGGAGGGGGATATCTGGGCCTGTCATATATCCCAAAAGGTTTCAAAAGTTCTTTCTCTTGCAAGTTGATATTGTGTGCTACTGTTATTTTACACTGGTGATAGTATTGGGTGCGGTGGACGGTGGCTTCACGGGGCCTGGGCCTGAGGTTGCTTGCCAACACTCGGGGGCTCTCAGTAGTTTCTAGTGCCTAAAAGTGATACACAGCTGACTTTGGCGCTCGGCTGGAACTCTGTCCCGGGCGGCATGGAATCCCTGGAAACCGAAACCTATGACTTGAAGCATTGTGCCTATGCATGTGCTGAACATTACATGAGTAAGTTAAACTGAGTTCTTGTGGGCTAGACCACACTGTTATATGCATATTTATGGTCTTTCTTTCTCTTTTTCTCCGAGGTTCGCAGGGAGTGCTCCTGGGTCGAGTTGCATCAGGGCTTATGTCCAGTGAAGAGAGTGATGCATTGGGGCTTTCGGATTTTGCCCTCGGTCCCTTTTTCAGATGCAAGAGGTGGCTGGCTATAGGTGCCAGGATTAATAGTGCCGGTGCCCTGGTGCAGACCCGATCCAAGATACTGTGTGAGATAAGTCAAGGGGTAAGAGAACACTCTGCTCTAGCTTAACAGTTGTGTTGTCTCAATAGAGAATGATACGGAGGGGCCCAACCTTTATCTCTATTGAGAGGGGAACCAAAGTCCTCAGCCCAATTTTACAGGGGCGGCCTGAGGGTGACGGCTCCCCTTCACTTAGGCTATAATAAATGGAGGGAGGTCTAGGATCATGAGAGTCCAGTACTTTGGTAAGACTCTCGGTGTCAGTTACTTCCCCAACATCAGCGAGACAGGTTTCTCTCTGTAGCCATACTGGTAACCTTCTATCTTCTCCCCATTGTTACCATACTGTATTTGTTGTATCTAGGTGTCTGAGCAGGCTGACAGTCACCTCTGGTTACTTCTACCACGTTCTGGTCAGCGGAGGTCTTCCAGATTACTGAGTAACTGGAAAGGCTCTACGGCTCTTAGGATCTTCAAACTCTGCAGTGACACAGCCAGCCATAGCGTACTCTGATCAGGTTTTTTCTCCTTTCTCTCTTCCCTTTTTTTCTTTGCCCCCTTCTCTCTTCCCTCATGGACAGCCCTCTCCACAACCATTTACTCGACTTCTGAACTTGCAGACTAGCAAGACGTAAATATGGCTTCCACTAGGACATGCGTAACTAATTTCTCCCTTAAGATCTATTCACTCAATGCGAAAGGCTTAAACATCCCAGAGAAGCGAACCATGGTCTTAGTGGGAGCGCACCGTTATAGAGCGCAGATCATTTTCTTACAAGAGACCCACTTCAAAAAAACACGATCCCATGCATAGGCAACAAATGATTTCCCGTAGTGTATCATGCAACCTGTGCAGAATCAAAAACTAAAGGGTTTCAGTGCTGTTCTCAGGATTATGTCAGTTCACCGTTACAGACCAGGTCTCAGACCCAGAGGGCAGATATTTGTTTCTTAAAGGTACATGGAAAGACAAGCCTATCACACTAGTGAATATATATTGTCCAAATTCTAAGCAAGTGCCCTTTATAAGGAAAGTATTACTGAAACGTAGTTCCTTTCGGAAGGATCTCTTGATCCTGGGGGGATCTCAATGTGGCTCTTAATCATCTTCTTGATACTTTGTACGGTGTGTCAGCACTTTCATACATGGCTTTACGCCAGTTTAAATTACAACTAGCATCCCTGACACATCACGACGCATGGCGGACTCTCCACCCACAGGTTAAGGATTTTACATTCTTCTCCTCTCCGCATAACCACTACTCGAGATTGGACTACCTATTTGTGAGTCAAGCGGATCTGCAATACATCCAGAATGCTACCATAGAGAATATGGTTATTTCAGATCACCACCCGATCAGGTTGACTTTGAGATTTCCCCATAAAGAATTCTCCTCAAAGATGTGGAGATTAGACACTTCCCTCCTGACTGACGTAGGGGATCTGGCTGAGATCAAAAAGACTATAGCGGAGTATTTCCAGTTAAATGACACTCCAGATACCTCCCCAATGACACAGTGGGAGGCCCACAAGAGCGTGGTGAGGGACCACCTGATGGCTCTGGCTGCCAAGAAGAAAAAAGACAGGGCTATAATAGAGCTGTCAGAGAAGATAACCACTGTTGAAGCCCAACACAAATGCTCCTTGGCAAAGGAAAAAGCAAGGGATCTGGCGGATACTAGAGCATTGCTCCTGTCGGAACTGACAACTAGGGTTAAGCGTAGACAGACATAGACTAACCGACTGTTCTATGAACAAGCCAACAAGCTGGGGAAACTCCTAGCAAGGTTTACCCAAAACAGAAATCTAAAGTGCACAGTTCACCATATTACAGATTCCACAGGTCTAAAACACGCCAATCCGACAGTATAGCCAAACAATTCCACAACTTTTATGCCAAGTTATATAATATCAGGTAGTCTCGGTTGACAATGATGAGGACAAAGCTTGCAGGTTTGCAATTACGGACTTTTTAACCCTTTATAGCCCTGAAACACTCTCTATAGCAGATAGGTTAGAAGTAGAGAAACCAATCTTGGAAAAGGAATGGGAGGAAGCAATAAAGGGTATGAAGCCCGGCAAAAGTCCAGGCCCGAACGGTTTCCCGGCATTATATTACAAGAGTTTCGCAGACATCTTAGCCCCAGGTTTCCTTAAAGCCTTTAACATGCTAGCAAGTACCTCCTACTCTTCAAGTTCTCTTTTAGAAACCTACATTGCAGTGATTCCCAAAGAAAATAAAGACCCAGACAGAGTGGCCAACTACAGGCCGATATCTTTACTTAATGTTGATGTCAAGCTATTCTCCAAAATACTGGCCAATAGATTGTGCTACCTTATCCCAACGTGAAAAGGATTGGACCAAGTTGGGTTCCTCCCGGGTAGGGAAGCCAGGGACAACACAACAAAAGCATTGAATTTACATTTCTGGCTCGTCTCTAACAATCGGGAAGGTTTTTTCTTTGCTATGGACCCAGAGAAAGCATTCAACAGGGTTGCCTGGGACTACATGGAGGAAGTCCCGAAAGCGATGGGTCTGGGAAATAGAATGCGAGCCTATAAAGGGACCCTCTATGCTAGACCTACAGCCAGAGTCAAAGTCAATGGGTACCTGTCAGACGCCTTCTTCATGCATAATGGGAAGAGGCAGGGATGTCCTTTGTCCCCGCTTTTATACATTTTGACCTTAGAACCCCTCCTGAGATGTATTTGTGCTAATCCTGCTCTTAGTGGAATTTGCATTAGGGACAAAGAATTTAAAATTGCGGCCTTCGCGGACGACATTTTGCTATTTCTATCGTCCCCTTCCATGACTTTACCTAATGTCATGTCGGTGCTTGAAAAATTCAAATATATCTCTAATTTACAAATTAACTACTCAAAGTCCTTTCCATTGAATGTTTCTTGGCCAATGAGCTTGGTGCAGCAATGCCAAGCCAGTTTCTCCTTCCAGTGGAAGGCAGATGCTATCACATACCTGGGCATACAATTAACGGGTAATTTTGAGGAGCTCTATAGGAAGAATTTCTTAGTGGAGCTACAGAACATCCAACAGGACCTCAAACGGTGGGATACCCCTGCCATCTTGTGGTTCGGCCGGGTCTCGCTTATAAAAATGAATGTCCTCCCACACTTATTGTATGAAATGCAATAGCTTCCCATTCCTCTACCTCCTTCCTTCTTTATGACATACAAGAAAACATGTAGAACATTTCTATAGGGAGGCAAACCAGCCCGAATAGAATGGCACAAACTAGTGATACCTAAACTGGACAGAGGAATAGGCCTGCCTGACATACAGCGCTACCACTGTGCGATACATCTTTCTTGAATTCTAGACTGGAAAATACACTCTCGCTATAAGGGATGGGTCACTTTGGAGCATCACATTGCTGGGGGTTGACCTTGGAACTGTGCCCTGGTTCCCTCAGAAGGACATTCCGGCCTATGTGGTGAAACACCCTCTAATTGGAACTACTTTACAGGTGTTCTGGAGGGCATGTAAAGCCTATAGCGTAACAGGGAATCTCTGCCCCATAACCCCTCTTAGGGGTAACCCAGCCTTCCCACCAGGTATGCCCAAATCTTTCTTGAAAGCGGAGTGGCCTTGTGCAGAGATGCAGGCCAAACATTTTTTTCTAAGGGAGAGGTTTAGGTGTCAATCCGAACTAGCTGAAATCTCGAATACATCCACATCCCCCACATGGATCTACACTCAACTAAAACACTTTTTAGACAAGCCCCATCACAGGGACCAATTGACGAGACCCCCTACGGTGTTTGAGGCTCTATGTTCATGTGCCGCTCCTCAG
This sequence comes from Glandirana rugosa, assembly GCA_018402905.1. NCBI lineage: Eukaryota > Metazoa > Chordata > Amphibia > Anura > Ranidae > Glandirana > Glandirana rugosa. The sequence continues at coordinate 212,316 of BLSH010082672.1, forward strand.
AACCATGTTGTCTCAGCCTTATATTCCTCGATGTTTGGCAATGTGCGTAACCTTCTGAAAACCGAGCAAGACTTCTGGGAGCAGTCACTTGACATAGAAGTGGATGAGTGTCACGTACCCGGTGGTAGAGTCTGACTTAGGTAGTAGGCAACCTCTCTTACGGCCCTGGTTCCAGAACCCCTGGTAGAGCAGACAGGGAGCGCTGGAGCACGGGGGGGCACGAGGGCTGGATAGGACACAGATGGTAAGACATCCTCCAGAGAGTGCGTGCAAGACTGAAGAGTAGTGGTGCAGGCCAGGTCGGTAACGTGCGGGCAAAGCAGTGCAGGAGGAGCAGGCAATCGGGTGGTCAGGTGCAGGCAGGATCGTTAACAGGCAGGCAGGTGAGGTACACAAGGTTCAAACAGAAGAGTGGTCGTAGACAAGCTGGGGGTCGGTGCAGGCAGAGTTCAGGCAGAAACAGGTACAAGCCGGGTCACAGGTAAACAGGAAAACTCAATTGGGTCGCAGAAAGTACTGGTAACGCTGTAGATCAGACAGCACTTGCTACAGGAAGCAGGAAGTTCAAATAGAGCTGCTCCTCCAGTAGAGGAAACCACAACCAAATGCAATTAACCCTCAGCACAGTCTTCTAACATTGCCCCCGCCAAGGGGCAGCCTCCGGATGCCCAAACGGGCTCTCTTGGTCGGGTTCCTTATCCAGAAGGTCCTGATCACTGCTTCCGCATGTAAATTCTCTTCGGGCTCCCAAGAGCTCTCTTCGGGCCCATACCCCTTCCATTTAATCAAGAACTGGGTAGATCCACCCCTCTTCCTGCAGTCGAGGATAGCTTCCACTTCAAATTCCTCCTCACCATCCACAAGGATGGGTTCAGGTGGGCCGTCTTCCGACCAGGAAAAGGGTCCTGGGTCACGGGTTTCAGCAAGGAGACATGGAACACAGGGTGGACCCGAAGGGATGGTGGCAGTTCCAACTAATACGCCACCCTATTAATCTCCCTCTTCACGGGGAACGGACCTATGAATCTAGGGCCCAGCTTCTTCGATGGGCAAGACAGCCTCAGGTTTTTCGTGGATAACCAGACTCGGTCGCCAGGTTGTAAGACCAGTTCCCCACATTTTCTCTTGTCAAAGGCCTTTTTATAATGTTCCTGTGCCCGGGACAATGTTTCCCGCAGTAACTTACTGTTTCTTTCAAGGAATTTGGTTGTCAGTTGCACCGCCGGTACCATACTTTCCGGGGCCAGGTTGGGTATGAATGTGGGATGGTAGCCGAGGTTCGCAAAAAATGGCGATTGCTTGGTCGCTGAGTGAACAGTGTTACTATAAGCAAACTCGGCTACGGGCAGCAGTGAGGTCCAGTCATCCTGGGCAAAGGAGGAGTAACAGCGGAGATACTGCTCTAAGGTCTGATTAGTCCTTTCTGTCTGACCATTTGTTTGCGGGTGATAGGCTGATGAGAATGCTAATTCAATTCCCAATGAGGTGCACAAGACTTTCCAGACCCGGGACGTGAACTGCACCCCACGATCTGAGACTATATTGACAGGAACCCCGTGTAGGCGAACTATTTTTTGATGAAGGTTTCTGCAGTTTCAGCTGCAGTAGGCGTCCCCTTCATAGGGACAAAATGCGCCATTTTGGTGAGGCGGTCAACCACTACAGGTAAATCCTTCGGATGGGGGTAGCTCAACTACAAAGTCCATTGAAATGTGGGACCAAGGGCGCTCCAGAATGGGCAATGGTTTTAACAGACCCCAAGCTTTTGCCCGGCTGGTTTTGTTTTGGGCGCATATGGGACAAGCACCAACATAATCCCTGCAGTCCTATTCGGCAGAGGGCCACCAAAAGGAGCGCGACAGCAGCTCCGCGGTCTTGTGACCCCCAAAATGACCCGCCAGCTTGTGGTTGTGGTTACGCTCCAGGACTGAGAGGCGTAATTCCTCTGGGACAAATACTTTGTCGTGGTACCACCAAAGTCCATCCTTTACTGTCAGTCTAGGGTCTGGAGACTTATTGGCTTGGGCCAAAGATCGTCTTATCTGAGACAATAAGTCCTCTTGAGTTAGCAGGAAGTTTTGTGGAGACAGGATGGTATCAAGGGGCGTGGGCTCTCCTGGTTCGCTGAACATTCTGGACAGAGCGTCGGGCTTTGTGTTCTTTGACCCGGGCCTGTAAGTGATGTGTAACATGAAGCGAGAGAAGAACAATGCCCAATGCGCCTGACGGGGTCTAAGTCTTTTGGCCGTGCTGAGGTATTCAAGGTTTTTGTGGTCGGTGAATACCATGACAGGGTGAGTAGCTCCCTCCAATAGATAACGCCACTCCTCTAAGGCAGACTTGATGGCTAGAAGTTCCCGGTCGCCTACGTCATAGTTTTTCTCTGGAGCAGAGAGTTTACGGGAAAAGAAGGCGATAGGATGGAGGGCAGCCTTTGGACCTTGTCCTGCAGTCTCAGACGCATCCACCTCCAGGATATAGGGTAAGGTGGAGTCCGGGTGCTTTAAGACAGGTGCAGAGGTGAAAAGCCGTTTAAGTCTTAGGAAGGCTTCTTGGGCTTCGGGGGTCCAACGGAAACGGGTGTTCTGTTTGGTAAGCTGGGTAATTGGGGCAATTACCGCGGAGAACCCCTTCACAAACTTCCTGTAAAAATTGGCCAAGCCTATAAATCGTTGGACCCCTTTTCTGTCTGCGGGGGCTGGCCAGTCCAGGATGGCAGACACTTTTTGTGGGTCCATAGTGATTCCAGTAACAGAGAGAATCAGACCCAAGAACGGGATGCTGGAGCGTTCAAACTCACTTTTCAACCTTGGCGTAGAGTCTATGTTGTCGGAGGCGTTGCAGCACACACTTGACGTGTCTGCGGTGCTCCTCTAAGTTGGCTGAAAAAATGAGAATGTCGTCCAAGTAAACGATAACGAACTGGTCCAGGTAATCTCGAAAGATATTGTTTACTAAGTGCTGGAAGGTGGCCGGAGCATTACAAAGCCCAAAGGGCATCACGAGATATTCAAAGTGGCCGAACCGTGTTCGGAAGGCCGTTTTCCACTCGTCACCCTCCCGGATGCGAAGGAGATTGTAAGCCCCGCGTAGATCCAACTTAGAAAATATGGTAGCTGAACCGAGCCTCTGAAATAGTTCCGGGACCAAAGGTAAAGGGTATCGTTTTTTAATGGTGACTTTGTTAAGGTCCCTATAATCAATGCAGGGTCGTAGAGATTGGTCTTTCTTCTCTATGAAGAAGATCCCTGCACCAGCTGGAGAAGTAGAGGGCCGAATGAATCCTTTCTCCAGATTTTCATCAAGGTAGTCTTTGAGAGCCTTCAGCTCTACTTCCAAAAGGAGGTAAATCCTGCCAAAAGTTATCTCCGCACCAGGCAATAACTCTATTGGGCAGTCATAGGCCCTGTGTGGTGGAAGTTCATCTGCCCCCTTCTTACTGAATACATCGAGGAATCCGTGGTATGCAGATGGGACAATGGTGTGGGTTTCCGAATCCGGGTCTACGTCTAGACAGAGCACGGAAGGGGAGTCTCCCGACCCTAGCTGCAGACAGTGATGCTGGCAGTAGACGGAGGGAAACAGGACTTCCCCGGTGGACCAGTTGATGGTGGGACAATGAGCTCGGAGCCAAGGTAGTCCTAATATGATGGGAAAAAGCGGGGACGCAAAAATGTCTAACCGTAGATACTCTGTGTGCCTTTTGGGGGTCTGAGCCAGCAGCGGGGGTTGTCTCGTGGGTGACGGCCCCTGATTTGATGGCGGATCTGTCTGCCAAGCGGATGACCATTTGGTGGGCCCTAGGTTCAAGCGGGATGCGGTGCTGAGCCGCGAAGGTTGAATCCAGAAAGCAGCTGCATGCTCCAGAATCGATAATGACCGAGGTCAGGATGCTCCCACTGGGAAGCTGAAGTGAGACAGGCAGAACCAGGTGGGTTGTCATGTTGGGCACTGACAGAACTTCTCCCTGTATGGGACGGAGGTCCTTGACCTGTTTGGCCGGGCAGGACTTGACGAGATGACCCGGGCCTCCACAATAGAGGCAGAGGCTAGAGGTCAGACGCCTCTGTCTCTCCGCTGGGGAGAGTGAGGGTCGTGAGAGTCCAGGTCTAATGCAGTCTTGGAGGATAGGTTCTGGGTAATGGATTACCCTATGTAATGTCCCGGGCACTCGGACAAGACCCGTAGACCTTTCCGCTCTTCGTTCCCTCAGGCGGCGGTCAACCCGTATGGTCAGGCTAATCAAGGCATCCAAGGCTCGGGGAACCCCCACATGAGCCAATTCATCCTTCACCTGATCTGAGAGACCCAGCCTGAACTTATGGCAGAGTGCCGCCTCATTCCATGCCGTATCAGCGCTCCAGAGCCGGAACTCAGCCACATAGTCCTCTGCCATATGGTGGTCTTGCTGGAGCGCATGAAGAGCGGCCTCTGCTGTAGCAATCTGGTGGGGGTCCTCATAGAGCCGGGCCATAGACTGGAAAAAGAGGGTAAGGTTGGTGGTTTCAGGCGCCTGTTGATCCAATAGTCGGTGAGCCCAGGCCTGAGGGCCATCACGTAATAAGGAGATGACCATCCCAACTTTGGTTGTTTCCAGGGTGAAGGTGCGGGGTTGCAGGGCGAAGTAGAGTTCACAGGCGCTCCGGAATGCCCGAAACTTCCTACTGTCCCCCGTAAACCGTTCCGGCAGAGGTACCTCGGGCTCAGTGGGCAGGGTTACCATGGTACTGGTGGCTGACAGGCAGGGGGATGAAGGAGCTGACAGGGAGAGCTCCTGAACCCTGTTTTCCAACTGAGTGTACCCACTTGTTAAATCCTTCACCGCTTGGGTGAGGCCGGAGAGATGCAAGCTGATGTCTTCCATCGGAGAGGGCCACTGCGCAGACTCGGACTGGCTATCTGATACTGTCACGTACCTGGTGGTAGAGTCTGGCTTATGCAGTAGGCAACGTCTCTTACAGCCCTGGTTCCAGAACCCCTGGTAGAGCAGACAGGGAGCGCTGGAGCACAGGGGGGCACGAGGGCTGGATAGGACACAGATGGTAAGACGTCCTCCAGAGAGTCCGTGCAAGATTGAAGAGTAGTGATGCAGGCCAGGTCGGTAACGTGCGGGCAAAGCAGTGCAGGAGGAGCAGGTAATCGGATGGTCAGGTGCAGGCAGGGTCGTTAACAGGCAGGCAGGTGAGGTACACAAGGTTCAAACAGAAGAGTGGTAGTAGACAAGCAGGGGGTCGGTGCAGGCGGAGTTCGGGCAGAAACAGGTACAAGCCGGGTAACAGGTAAACAGGAAAACTCAATCGGGTTGCAGAAAGTACTGGTAATGCTGTAGATCAGACAGCGCTTGCTACAGGAAGCAGGAAGTTCAAATAGAGCTGCTCCTCCAGTAGAGGAAACCACAACCAAATGCAATTAACCCTCAGCACAGTCTTCTAACAATGAGGCTAAATAGGACCTAATACACTTGTACTTACATAAGGGCTCACTAAATGTCAGTGTCCAGGAAAATGGGTATAAATTGAAAACGAGATGGTATAGAACCCCTGACATGATCCACAAATTCATGTCTTCAATCTCAGAGCAGTGCTGGAGATGTGGGACAGACAGGGGAACATTCTTACATATTTGGTGGCATTGCCCCCTGATCCAGCCCTACTGGCTGATGGTGCGTGACGTGATCCTGAGGATAACCTCGACCCAAATAGGATTCTCACCAGTGCAATTCCTTCTGCATCTTTCCAAATTCCCCAAGAAATCATACTTTAAATCACTGCCTATGCATATGGTCAATATGGCGTGTGTTTGTGTACCGAAACATTTGAGGTCGATATCCATACCCTCTTTGAAGGAATGGGTCAATCGCTTGAACCACATAGAAACCATGGAGGAGTTAATTCACAAAACTCAAGACGACCTTATTCGCTTCTCTGACACATGGGCACCATGGTGCGAATATAAGCAATCTCAAGAGTATAAGACTTTATTGTAAGTAAGGGACTATCCAGTCCCTCACTAGACAACAAACCCGGGCTAGCCTGGATATCAGACATCGTGGAGAGGAAGCTGGCAATGGGTGGAGAGGGTGGAGGGGGTTGTTGGTGGTGTCCCCATCCCCTCCCTGCCCTAATCATCCTCTCTCCCCTGTAGTCTTTTTTTTCCTCCCTTTTCTATTCTCTCTTTCTTTTTTTCTTCTTATCGTGCATTACCTTAACCTCTGTAAGTAAGGGCAAACATACAAAGTCGGAGTCAGACAGTTGAGACAGAGAGATTCAAATAATCCCATGTTACAGGATGTTATAAGATAGATTTTGGCTAGATGTGTGGTCTGTCTTTACGCTCGCCATCTATCGGAATGTTCTGATGTACCAGGAATATAACTGTATGTAAATTTCTGTTTGGAACTTTTTGTACGCTTTAAAAATGTAATAAAATGTTTATGGATAAAAAATAAATAAATCGGGCTGAACTCAGCAAATGCTGAATTCATTACACCCTATGAATCATAATGACCGCTTTATAAGCTTACCTTCAAAGTGGAGAATGACTATGCATAAATACCCCATAGAGAGGACGTTATCCAGGAAAAGGCTGCCATCCACTGGGTACCTGACAAATTTAAGAGTAAATCACACAAATTTCCCCCATTAACACAAAATCCAGCATTAGCACTATTTGTACGACGAATCACAAAAGAAATTGAAAATATGAAAAAGGAGAGCCACAGTAACAATTTGACCTCAGAACAACAATTGATATTAAAATCTCTTCAAAAGAACACTGATATCACTATTAAGATGGCGGACAAAGGGGGCAACATTGTCCTGATGGACAATGATCAATATAAGTTAATGTGCCAAAAAATTTTGAACAATAAAAAGTGTTATAAAAAGATCTCAGCCGCAATGGCTGATAGGTTCAATCATGAATTTTATGCACTAGTAGATGAAGCTAGACTAGAAGGTATCCTCACACAAGAACAATGGGAATTTGTACGCATAAAACATCCCTGTACTCCAACCTTTTAAGCACTTCCCAAAGTGGGTTTTATTGGGGAATGGCTAGTTCAAAGCGAATATAGGGGCAGCATACGAGGAGATCCATGCAAAATCAAGGGCACCTTTCCCTGCGGGTCTTGCTCAAGTTGCCCCTACATTGATGGTAAGACGCATGTGGCACTGCCCAATGGCGATGATTACATTCTCCAACATTTCGCCAATTGTCACACCAAAGGGGTAGTTTACCTCATGCAGTGCCAATGCGGATCCTTCTATGTGGGGAAAACAAAACAGGAGTTCCAGACACGAGTGAGTAAACATCTTCAGGGCATGCAGATGGGAAATTTATACCTTCCTTCAGGTAGACATGTAGCTAAACATCACAAATACTGTATGCCATTGGTTAATTTTACGGCCTTGGATAGAGTGCATATTCCCCTTAGGGGTGGGGATTGGAATAAGACTCTGCTCCAGCACAAAATGCACTGTATCGGGTGCCTTAATGCCACCACACCCCCCAGTTTAAATGAAACTGAAAGCTTTAGGCCCTTTTTGGAGGGCTATAGCTCTAGCAATACAGACTAAACAGAGATTTTTCCTCCGCCTGGCCTTCCCCCACCCTGTTATGGTAGAAACCCTCCTAGCCTTGGATCGAGTCCCATAGGTCTTGGCATAGGTCAGATTTAGAACCCTGACTCTGGTGTCCTGCCGGGGTGTCATTTGCTCCCCCATTATTAGATTTAGCAATATACCTGGGGGGTTCTCAATTTCTAATTATTAATGTTATTTTTGTATTTAAAGATTTCTATGTACTGTCTCCTTTCCTGTGTCTCCCTGATGTTTAGGCGATTAGTGGAGGTCAGGGGTTGGGGAAACATAGGAGATACAGACAAGTAGTTATTACCATCATCATGGTTTAAAAGCCATCTTGTATTTATATGTGGTTACAGTATTCATTGTAAGGTCTGTGTACCCAGATTCTCTAGAGATGACCCCACCTCTTGCTTTTTATTCCTCCATTGCACCCAACACAGAGGGGCCACAGTGGAGGTAATTCGGCTTCCGCTTTGGGGCTCCTCTTTTCAATGCCTTGTGGTGGTGGAATTTGTTCCCACTACATTGCATGGCATTGTCCTAGTGCTGTCGGTTATAGTGCCTATACAAGGGTGCCTTCTGGTCTCCAGATATTACGTATCCCAGAAGACCGGAAATTATGCCAGCTCCATGACACAACCATTTCCGGGTATCCAGAAGTTGCACATGCGCAATATATAGAGGACGCCAGGGATAGTGGCGACATTCCTCATCCCTTTGGTTGTACGCACCGGATATAGGACAGAAGCCTGGACCTGGGAATTTACACCGTTATCGCAGGCAGGCCATTCTCTGGCCCTAGGTACCCAGTGGATGGTAGCCCTCCCCTGGATAAAGTCCAACGTCCTCTTTATGGGGTATCTATGTGTAGTCATTCTCCACATTGAAAGTAAGCTTATAAAGCGGCCATTATGATTCATAGGGTGTAATGAATTCAGCATTTGCTGAGTTCAGCCCGATTTATTGAGAGTATTTTTCTTCTCTCTAGATATATTTCCATAGACATTTCTTTTACAGATTTTGCACCGGTTGTTGTATTGTAGTCATCCTACTGTCCGGCACGATGAGAAGTATAAATTAAGCAGGAGGTGGGGAGAATCCAGGAGGGTCTGGTTAACAAGACCCCTATTATATTATTGTATCTTTGTAAGTAATATAAAGTATATTTAATTTGTGAAATGAATATGAGCAGAATTTAGCGATTATACCACATATATAAGGCATTCGTTTGTACACTCTTTCTGTGTTATAGATGGCGGTATCATTCCCTGAAGAAAGAATTATTACAGATTACATTCTGAAACGCTTTGGATAACCCCACCCAGGACTGGCCACTGTTTTATAACGGGCTCCCACCCGGGTCGGGGGATACCACCATTTTGTAAATTTTTTACACTCCAAATTGTACAATGTTCACGATACAATGTTGATACTTCTTAACCTTATCAAAATAAAAGAATGTATATTTTAAGTATGGTTTTTTGATTTTTTCCATAAATTGTCTTAAAAATCCCAACCTTTAGGGGTATGCTTCTTTGGATATTCAAAAGGGATCATGGCAATTTACACCCCCTGATTGCGGAGGTATTTATTGATCCTCTGCTTAGTTTTCTCCATACACAGATGTTCACCCATTATATGACCATGGGCCAAATCTAATACCATCCAGCGATAGGGTTTGGGAACCACTAATTCTCTACCTTCTCCTCCCCTTGCTTTATCACTTGATACAGCAAGTCATTTTTAAGAGCCATGTAGGGAAAAGACATTGGGTTCAACAGGTTTGCCCTCAATCATTTTAATGGTTTCTCTGGCTCTAATGAGTTTGGAGTTTCTTAATTGTTCTGTAAAAAAGTAATCTTTCCTGACTTCTAAGTCAAGCACCACATTCTGTCCACTCTCACTATTAGAGTCACAGATAATTTCTCATTCATTAACCTCAAGCAGGGGGCTGGATTCTAGCTACTCCTGCTCTCCAGCCATTACAGGAAAAAGAAAAAGGACCTATGCCTTCGTTGGACACACCCACAGTTTAATTTTCAATTTTGCAATCAAAAGGGTCCGGAGCGAGTTCCAGTGTTTCCTCAGCAGGGGGAACTCTGTCCTCCCAACTCCTTTTGTTTTCCCATAATCTCCAAAAGTGTGGAAAATCTCTCCCCACTAGGACTTCATGAAGTAGTGAGGGTACCACCCCCACTGAATGTGTCATGGTGCCCCAAGGGGTATCAAACTCCACCACATCAGTCTGGTAGTCACATGTGTCACCCTGTATACAAATCACCTCAATAGTGCTAGGGTGTAACTTTGCAGGATTTACAAAATCACCTTTAACTAATGTCACAACACTACCAGAATCTAGCAGAGCAGTGACTGGCTTTCCATCCACTGAAATCACACACATTTGTTTTTCCATGCGTTCCTGACATGATGCAGTACATGCTACCTATGCAAAAAGAGACATGCATTTTTAAAGTAAGCATTATCACATTGCATTGGTTTATCGTTTAGGGAATAGTTAGCAGCAATATGACCTAACGCATGGCAGCAATAACATTTTATGTGTTCTCTACCCAGTCCTCTAAACAGCCTCAGAGACCTTCCTTACCTATTTGGCCAGTCTCCAGGTCCTAAGCCCATAGTCTTATTATTTGTGGCAACAGTCTTGTAATTTTTCCCCACACCCTTGAACCTTGGAACAGTCTTACCAGATCCTCCAGGTGATTTTTTACCCCTAGAGTCATTGGAGTGGGGCATGGATGAGTTCAACAAGACCTTAGCAGCAGTATATCTCTCCACCAGGTCCACCAGCTGGTTTGCAGTCTTAGGGTCCCCATGGCTGACCCACTTCCTCAAAGTGGCAGGGAGCGCATGTAAATAATGGTCCATGACTAGACGCTCCACAATCTAAGGGCCCGGCAAAGTCTCTGTCTGCAGCCATTTCTTGGTGAGGTGTATTAAGGTAAACATTTGGGTGCGGGGTGGCTTGTCAGTACTGTATGACCACCGATGCACCCGTTGAGCCTGGACTGCAATGGTGACACCCATGCATGTAAGCATTTCAGCTTTCAGTGTCTCATCCTGGGCAGCATCTGGTTCCAGGTCATAATAGGCTTTTTGGGGTCCTCCTGTCAGGAAGGGTGCTAGCAGTCCTGCCTATTGCTCTATTTGCCATCCTTCTCGAACAATGACTCTTTCAAAAGTTGCTAGGTAAGCCTCCACATCATCTGCAGGTGTCATCTTCTGTAGGTAATAGCTGGCATGCACCATTTTCTGTTCCATTGGCAAAGGACCTGCTTTAATTCCACCAGAGCCTCCGCAAACTGGCAATTTGCCTCCTGCTTGGCTGCAATGGCCAGGCAATTCGCCTCTTGCTGCGCTGCAATGGCCTGTATGACCTGGCAAATGGTCTCCTGCTGCTGGTGATTGTTCTCCTGCTGGGTTGCAGTGGCCTGCAGCAGGGCTTTTAACACATCCTCCATCTTTCCACTTGTTTACTGTAGGAAGATGTGCACCGAAAATCCACTGTGTGGGGGGTTAGCTCAATGGGGATCACCTTCCCTGGGAAAAGGGTAGTCCAAATGGCAGGTTTTCTTAAAAACTGACTTGTAGCCAGTTTTATTTTAAAAGGTTACATGAAAATCAAACAAAACAGAAAGTAAATCCTTGCCATCCAGGCTCTTACTAAACATTTCCAGTTTTCCTAACTGAACGGTGAAGGGCTTCTCCTAGTCACTCACAAAACAAAGATAATGCAAACCTTTTGTTTCAGTCATAAAGCAAACTTGAGTTCCCCAGTTCTCTCAGGCTTGATGGCTCCTGAGTCCCAGGCCAGAGAAAATCTTTGCTCTACATCTGCTGATTTATACCCCTTGTTGGTGGACATAAGTGTACCACAAAATCTGGTCCAGGACCAACACTGCTAAGGTGGCTGGTAACACCTGGACTGGATTTTGCCTTAGTTCACTGAAAATGAAAGCATGCAAGGTGAAACATAATGTCCATCGATCACCTCACCTTTTATGATGTCACAATAGAGTATCTCACAAAAGTGAGTACACCCCTCACATTTTTGTAAATATTTTAGTATATCTTTTCATGTGACAACACTAAAGAAATTACACTTTGCTACAATGTAAAGTAGTGAGTGTGTAGCTTCTATAACAGTGTAGGTTCGCTTTTCCCTCAAAATAACTCAACGCACAGCCATTAATGTCTAAACAGCTGGCAACAAAAGTGAGTACACCCCTAAGTAAAAATTTCCAAATTGGGCCCAATTAGCCATTTTGCCTCCCCTCATTAGTGTAACAAGGTCTCAGGTGTAAAAGGGGAGCAGGTGTGTTAAATTTGGTGTTATCGCTCTCACTCTCTCATACTGGTCACTGGAAGTTTAACATGGCACCTCATGGCAAAGAATTCCCTGAGGATCTGAAAACAAGAATTGTTGCTCTACATAAAGATGGCCTAGGCTATAAGGGGATTGCCAAGACCCTGAAACTGAGCTGTAGCACGGTGGCCAAGACCATACAGTGGTTTAATAGGACAGGTTCCACTTAGAACAGACCTTGCCATGGTTGACCAAAAATGTTGAGTGCACGTGCGCAGTACCATATTCAGAGGTTGTCTTTGGGAAATAGACCTATGAGTGCTGCCAGTATTGCTGCAGGGGTTGAAGGGGTGAGGAGTCAGTCTGTCATTTCTCAGACCATACGCCGCACACTGTATCAAATTGGTGTGCATGGCTGTCGTCCCAGAAGGAAGCCTCTTCTAAAGATGATGCACAAGAAAGCCCGCAAACAGTTTGCTGAAGACAAGCAGACTAAGGACATTGATTACTGGAACCATGTCTTGTGGTCTGTTTAGTCTAAGATAAACGTATTTGGTTCAGATGGTGTCAAGTGTGTGTGGCGGCAACCAGGTGAGGAATACAAAGACAAGTGTGTCTTGCCTACAGTCAAGCATGGTGGTGGGAGTGTCATGGTCTGGGGCTGCATGAGTGCTGCCGGCACTGGGGAGCTACAGTTCATTGAGGGAACCATGCATGCCAACATGTACTGTGACATACCGAAGCAGAGCATGATCTCCTCCCTTTAGAAACTGGGCCGCAGAGCAGTATTCCAACATGATAATGACCCCAAACACACCTCCAAGAAGATCACTGCCTTGCTAAAGAAGCTGATGTTAAAGGTGATGGACTGGCCAATCATATCTCCAGACCTAAACCTTATTGAGCATCTGTGGAGCATCTCAAACGAAAGGTGGAGGAGTGCAAGGTCTCTAAAATCCACCAGCTCCGTGATGTTGTCATGGAGGAGTGGAAGAGGACAGCAAAAACAAGGGCCAGGGATAAATCCAAGGCAAATACCAAGCTCTACCTACCGGCCAGCTGCGACTAACCAAATTAACCTGTCTAACAGTATGCTTTTAAAAACAGCGGTTTAATTGCACAAATTTGCAAATGCATGCGTAAGCTACAGGCCCCGCCAAGGCACCCTGCGATCTGTAGTCATATCTCTGTCTTGTAAGAGACTCCACAGTGGAAGCACATGCATTCTAATAAGATAGGTGAAGGCAGATGGTCTGGAGGGGGCCCCACCTCTCCTTAAAGGTGCAGGGGCACATTGAACACCCAGCATATAGCACAGTGGCAGTAAAGATGTCAATGCGTTGCCTGACCAAAAAATCAAACATACCAAACAATGACCACTGCCTGCACCTATAACTGGCCTTTGCAGCAAGGAGCATTGGAGGGCAACAAACCGCAAAAACAAGGACCAGGGATAAATCCAAGGCAAATACCAAGCTCTACTTACCGGCCAGCTGCGCCTAACCAAATTAACTTGTCTAACAGTATGCGTTTAAAAACAGCGGTTTAGTTGCACAAATTTGCAAATGCATGTGTAAGCTACAGGCCCCACCAAGGCACCCTGTGATCTGTAGTCATATCTCTGACTTGTAAGAGTCTCCACAGTAGAAACACATGCATTGTAATAAGATAGGTGAAGGCAGATGGTCTGGATGGGGCCCCACCCCTCCTTAAAGGTGCAGGGGCACATTGAACACCCAGCATATAGCACAGTGGCAGCAAAGATGTCAATGAGTTGCCTGACCAAAAATCAGTCATACCAAACAATGACCACTGCCTACACCTATAACTGGCCTTTGCAGCAAGGAGCATTGGAGGGCAACAAACAGCAAAAACAAGGGCCAGGGATAAATCCAAGGCAAATACCAAACTTTACTTACTGGCCAGCTGCGACCTACCAAATTAACTCGTCTAACAGTATGCATTTAAAAACAGGGGTAACCTGAGGAACTCCATAAACTACATTATATATATATATATATATATATATATATATATATATATATATGTATATATTAATGCACCGCCTGCACACCACTAACTAACTTGCCTAATCTAGCTCAAGTTAGCTGAAGTCTCCACTCTAACACACTACATACGGCCGTCGTGTAAGCGGCCTTATATAGTGTGGGGCTTGGACTTAGCCCCCAGAGCCATGAATGGTCAATCTTGGCTCTCACAGCAGATTTCTCTGTGATTGGCCAAAGCATGCAGGTCAGGTGCATGCTTTGGCCAATTATCATCCGCGATGCTCGATAATGATCGCTGTTCTGCAAACTAGTGAACACCCAATGTTCGAGTCGAACTTACGTTCGACTCGAACATCAGGTCCATACCTAGTGACAGCCTAAGCTTAGAGAAAATGTGTTAAATGATGCTGGATTCCATTCTGCCTAGAGGGCTGAAGACTGCATGTGGTGAAAAAAAAGTACTGTGGGGGCAGTTCTAGATTGAATGTAACTATTGCAGAAAAAGCAGATTTTTATTTTATCTTTGCATGGGTTATTAAGATTTTTTATTCATTATTAACTAGAGTTCTGTTTTAAGCTTTGTATCACTTTATTCTAATCTGTTGTATTGTTTTCTGAACTTGTGAGTGAGTTTAAATATTTGTATCCATTATCATTCTTACTGTCTCACAATCCTTAAATCTTCAAAAGCAAGGCAACCTTCCATAACTTGTTTTCACTATAATAAAAGATAATACCCATCTTTTTTTAGTTATGGTTTCTGATCCATACCTCACTTGATGATGGATGGAACTTATTCATTGAAATTAGATAGTGAAACATTGCAATATTTCCTTCCCATGATAAATGAAAGTGTAATATAATAAGCTATATGTATTAGAAAGGTCCTGACAGGATATAATGGGTTAATGAAAATAATTTGACATATTGTAAATACAGAATGAAAAAAAAGGATAATTTAGAAAGGATGATCATTAGTTAGATTTATGATTTCTTTCTTACAGGATGTGCTATATAACCATAATGGATAATAGAGCATAGCAATGTCAATCAATCAGAAAAATCTGCAGAAATCGTTTTTTTATTTTAAGAGTGGAAAAAGCAGTACAAAAAGATTTTCAAGTGATTTTCATGTTATGAGGGAGACATTCGGTCTGAACGAAAATATTATTTAATGGATTATCTCTTCCCTTATTTCCCACATAATTTCTACAATAAATCTTTTGGATTTTGCATCTAAATGGGCTTTTTTTTGTTTTCAGTGTGACTCACACCAAGTGTATATGTTCAGAAATCAATGAAGAACAAGTGCAAATTAACTCTTATTGATATTTTTCTATTTCTCTTTTTTTTCATAAATTCTTCATTTATGAAGAAATCTCAAGGATGAAGTTACAGCTTTGACAATGTAACATATACACCATTTTTTGAATTGACAATAGTTAAGAATAACATGTACAGTGTAAAGTTAAAGGGTAATTCCACTTTTGTGGGGAAAAATAGCAAATAAAAAAATAATATAGCATATACAATTGTGACACAGGTCCTATTGTTACTGAATATTCTTAAAAATTGCCTTTCCTTTTCAATTTGTAGCACTGTCATTTTGTGTAAAATTCAATTCAATATGGCGACCTGGAGGCTTCCTGTATACAGATGATGTACAGAATGCTCCCTCTAAATATAATTTCCTGCTTGTATGATTGGCTTACTGATTTTCCCAGAACTCTGCACTAAGATACAAGTTCTATTTTGGGCACGCCCTGCATCAAAATAAAAATTTTTGTGAGATTCTCCCAAAGGAAATTAACACAGCTAAAGGAATGGAAATCCTATAATTTTCCCCAAGTGCAGCAGCTGTTTGATAATTGTAAAATCACTACCATTCACATTATTTTTGCACATGGACACAGACAAACAAACAGCTATAACAAAAGGAAGGAATCTGCAACAAAGTTTGTTAAAATTCTAACAATATACAGTTGTGCTCATGAGTTTACATACCATGGAGAATATGAATGATAACACAAAAACTTTTCTTTCACTCATGGTTAGTGTTTGGCTGAAGCCATTTATTATCAATCAACTGTGTTTACTCTTTTTAAATCATAATGACAACAGAAACTACCCAAATTACCCTGATCAAAAGTTTACATACCCCAATTCTTAATACCGTGTATTGCCCCTTTTGTCTCTGTGCTGTTTGGCATATTGTAAGCGGGATACTTTGGGGCATTTGCATAGTAATGGCTTTCTTCTGGCGACTCGACCATGCAGCCCATCTTTCTTCAAGTGCCTCCTTATTGTGCATCTTGAAACAGCCACACCACATGTTTTCAGAGAGTCCTGTATTTCGCCTGAAGTTATTTG
>BLSH010082672.1:229801-244293 GCA_018402905.1 Glandirana rugosa
GTAAAGACGTTTTACGTAGTTTTTACGTAATAAAACAATTCTTAGAAATTTTCAAAAATTGTAAAAATGGATTAAAAAAAATATTTAGTTTTTAAGACACACAGGGGAGTGACAATAGACGGGCATAGGGAGGGGGGGAGAGGGTGGGGAGAATGGAAGGGGTCAAGAGGTTCAGGTCTGAAGGTAAGAGGCTGTCTGTATCTCAGCATGCTGCTACATAGGAGGTACAGTATATTCGAAAGTGAACTAACATCAGCAAAGCCACCTCTGTTGTGAAATCCTCCATGTGCTTGATGTTTTGTATCCTGGGCAAACCATTGTTCCATGGTCAGGAGCTCTGACTAATGCCAGAGAGCGGGAATGCATTTTCCTGGATATGTTGATTAAGGCTCGATTCAAAATAATGCATTTTTGATGCATTTTGCAGAAATGCAGGGAATTATTTTAACATGGGTTCCTATGGAAAGCATTCACATCAATGCATTTTTGTGCCTCAGAATTTTTGGAAAGGGTCAGGGACTTTTTTCCTGCAAATTGCAGCATTTTTCATGTAATAGACTTCAATGACCCAGGAATTCCAAGTTTTAGCTACAGCAAACATGGTGAGAACTGAGCATCTGATCAGCCTGAGGAGGCCAAGAACCTATCTCTACACTTCTGTTGTTCCACAACACAAGGATCAAAGGAAATGGGACCAGGGGTGACTTGAAATTGCCAAGGAGCTGTATCCACAATGGGAAAGTTTCTCCAAGAAACAAGCAAACAACATATGTAAGTAACTGTAGAGTGGATGGAAAAAGTTTACACATACCTTTTAATATGTCAGTTTTCTGTGATGTTAAACATTAGACAAAGAGAAATAATTTTAAGAACTTTTTCCAACTTAATGTGACCTATAAACTGGGAGTCAAAATAATAAACTTAAAATAATGTGGTTTCATAAGTGTGCACACCCTCTTATAATTGGGGATTAAGCAATCACATTCAAACTCATGTTAACGAGGAGTCAGTACAAACCTGTCATCATTTAAAGTGCCGCTGATTAACCACAAAGAAACTTCAGCATTAATAAAGGTGGAAAAGGTTCTGCAATTATTTATCTTTGTCTCATTTTTTTACATCACAGAAACCTGACATTTTAAGAGGGGTGTGTAGACTTTTTAGATCCACTGTAACTATGCATGCGTACATTTTTCCACTGTACACTTTTTGCTCTCTTTTTTTCACTATTAGACATGTGCAGAATGAAAAATGTTTGTAGTTTAGTTTTGTTTGATTAGTTATTTACCTAAATTAGTTTAGTTAAATGTGCTACATTTGTTGATTTTTTTAATGGAATTAGTGTAGTTTTGCCTTTGAATTCTGCAAAATACCACACAATTGGGCTGAATTCCCAACAAATTGGGCCAAATTCCCAACAAATTGGGCAAAATTCCACACCATTCGGCTGAATTCCCAACAAATTGGGCAGAATTCCACACAACTCAGCTAAATTCCCAACAAAAAGGGCTGAATTCCCAAAAAATTGGGCCGAATTCTCAACAAATTGGGCCGAATTCCAAACATATCAGCCGAATTCCCAACAAATTGGGCCGAATTCCAAACAATTCGGTCAAATTCCCAACAAATTGGGCTGAATTCCATACAATTCGGCCGAATTCCACACAATTCGGCCGAATTCCCCAAAAATCTTCCAAATTTGCGGGAAAATTCGGCCAAACTTTGTGGAATTCTACAGAATTTGTGGGAAATTCTGCCGCATTTTGTGGAATTCTACAGAATTTGTGGGAAATTTTGCATAATTTCAAACAAATGTATATTGTATTATCATTTTTTCAATTAGAATTTAGATTTTTTTGGACTTTGATCGAATGGTGTTGAATTTGGTTAAATTTTTCGCATGTGAATCTATTAGAATTGCAGCCGATTTTTGGGTTTATTATTTCATATTCATTTAAATTCGTTACTATTGGAAATCATGAATTCGGATACATCCGAATTTCCCATTTTCCAAAAATTCATCCAAATTTAGATTCTGAACAAAACTAACTGCAAATGTCTAGTCACTATCCAATAATTGTAGCCCCCAAAGTGTAGAAGAATAAAATGTCCCTTTATTTCTAAAGTTAATAGAGCTTTGCATAATGTGTTTTCAGCTCGTGGTCCTGATGCTGTTGCAGAATGACAAGTCCCACCATGCCTCAACCTTTGTCAGTGATGCTTGTAACTGTCAGTCTTGCAATGCTTCATGGGACTTGTATTTCCCTAACAGCTGTATTGCTCTGTGTCATGAAAATACAGTAAACATTCTGTCATGAAACCACAGCAAACATTCATGTCTTGTCTGTTGCCTACCTTTGCTGCATGTGTCCAGTTAAAGGCCGTACTTTAGTAGGCCCTCCTCAGCTAGTCTCCACCCCAGGCCTTAATTGGTAACAGGATATAACACCTGGCAGTTCAGGCCTGCATTGCTGATCAACGTTTGTCCGTGTTTGGCTTGTGTGTGGTTGTTCCTTTTGTTTGATCTGAGTCTTATTCCGTGTAACAATCTTTGGCTTGTCTTACTATCCCTGCCTGCCTGATACCTCGATCTTTGGCTTGTTCTCTATTTCTCCTGTCTGCTTGTAGCCTTGACCCTTTGCTTTTCCTCTGACTATTCTTTGGTGTTCCTGTGCTGCTGCTTCCTCTCTTCCACCTGTAGCCAGCCGAGCGTGAGCTAGGGGACCCCGGGGCCCCAACCTAGATCCAGTTGCAGACAAATCCATCCTCACCACCGTATCAATCGGAACTCATTAGCAGCAATCAGCCATAGGTCCACAACCTTTGTGGTGCGCTACACAAACCTCGGTGCGATCTGCACTCCATTGTTGCGCACATGTCACCAGACCCCAGGAGTTGTGACAGTTTGATCAGCCATGGACCCGGCTGATGTGCCGCTACCTGCAGATGATCCGCTGCAGGACATAGTCCACAGACTGGAGACACAAGAGTGTCTGCAGCCATATCGGTTCCAGTCACACTCGCAGCAGCTAACTCATTGCAATTACCGGCTCTGTCCCATTACTTTGGGAACTCTAAGGCCTGCAGGGGGTTCCTCAGCCAGTGCACCATTCATTTTGAGCTTCAGCCTCAAAATTTCCGGTCCGATCGGGCGAAGGTGGCCTACATTATTTCTCTCCTGTCCGGCGAAGCTTTACCCTGTGTTGCCCCTCTGTGGGACAAGAGTGACCCCGTGGTTTCTAGTCTGCCTAGTTTCCTGAAACTCTTTTGGTGCATCCTCGAGGAACCAGGTCGTGTCTCTTCAGCAGCCAGCGGCCTTTTACGCCTCCACCAGGAGTCTTTTTCTGTAGGCCAGTACGCCCTCCATTTTCAAATTCTGTCTGCTGAGTTGAACTGGAACAATGAGGCCTTAGTTGCAACCTTCTTACAGAGCCTCTCTGACAGAGTGAAGGACAAATTAGTGGGTAGAACCATTTCTGCTGATCTGCATGACGTGATCTCCCTGTGCAACCAGATAGACATTTGCTTCCAGGAGAGGACCCTAGAAAAGAGACGCCAGCACCTCTTGGTCCCCAGTCAGCCTGAGCTCCCCTCTCTGTGTTTCCATGGAGCATCCCCTGTCATCTGAGGAACCCATAAAGCTGGGCCGGGCCAGGCTATCCCCCGAGGAACGTGCTAGGTGCAGAGCCTTGGGCCTGTGTCTCTACTGTGGAGGCAAAGGTCATTTTTGTGACACTTGCTCTCTGCGTCTGGGAAATGCCGGGGTCTAATACGTAAGGAAAGTGGAGTATTGGACCCAAAAACCTCACCTTCACGTCTTCTGCTGTCGGTGTTCCTTCACACCGACACTTCTTCTCATTCGGTCCTAGCATTCCTGGATTATGGAGCTGCTGGCAACTTTATGGACTGGAGAACGGCTTCTCCCATGAAGCTTGCCCATTCGCCTCTCGCCACTCCATTGGTGGTCTTGGCGATCAATGGCACTGTTCTTTTAGGAGGGCCTATCTGCTTCAAGACCCTTCCGGTTAAGATGTCGGTTGGAGTACTCCATCAGGAGGAGATATCCTTCCTTGTTCTACCTAAGGCCTCAACCCCCATTGTATTAGCCCTTCCCTGGTTACAGCTCCATTCCCCACACATTGAGTGGACTTCCGGGCAGATACTGGCTTAGAGTCCCTCTTGTTTCTCATCCTGCCTACACAAGGTTGCTCCTAAAGAGAGACTTCCCATTGCCGTCACCTCAGTTTCCTCTGCTCTTCCCACTGCATATAGCGATTTCCAGGATTTCTTCTGTAAGAAATCAGCTGGAGTGCTTCCTCCTCACAGGTCCTTTGACTGTGCCATTGACCTTGTTCCTGGAGTGACTCTGCCCAGGGCTCGTGCCTATCCTCTGTCCATCCCTGAGACCCAGGCCATTTCAGGGTATGTGACTGAAAACCTAGAGAAAGGGTTTATACGGAAGCCCTCGTCTCGCCTCGGGAGCAGGATTCTTTTTCGTTGCCAAAAAAGTTGGCACTTTAAAACCTTGCATTGATTATCGAGGTTTAAATGTGGTGACAATCAAGATCCGATATCCCTTACCCCTAATCTCTGAATTATTAGACAGATTGAAAGGTGCCTCCATCTTAACCAAGCTGAATCTCAGGGGTGCCTACAATCTGATCCGGATAAGGGAAGGTGACGAATGGAAAACCGCGTTTAACACGAGAGCCGGCCATTTTGAATATGTGGCTATTACAGTTGAGCGAACCCGAACTGTAAAGTTCGGGTCCATACTGAACTTTTGGGTGTCCAGGACCCGGACCAGAACCCGGACTTTTCAAAAAAAGTCCGGGTTCGGGTCCGGGGTTCTGGTATTTTATTCCACGTGTTGAAAAGCTTCCAAGGGCAGCCAATCAACAAGTGTTTCACTGGGTTTCCCTAGAAGCCATCACAGCCATGCCTCTATATGGGGCTGGAGTCACCATGCTGCATGTCATATGCTCTCAGGATAGTTTAGGGAGAGGATGCTGCTGGCTCTGTGAGGGACAGATTGCAGAACATCTCATCCTGCATTACTG
Organism: Glandirana rugosa; assembly: GCA_018402905.1. Taxonomy (NCBI): domain Eukaryota; kingdom Metazoa; phylum Chordata; class Amphibia; order Anura; family Ranidae; genus Glandirana; species Glandirana rugosa. Next base: position 234,862 of record BLSH010082672.1, read on the forward strand.
AACGATCTGATTGTGGACTAGGGAGAGATACTAGTACTGGTGCTTTGAGGGACAGATTGCACACCTCATCCTGCTGCACAGAACGATCTGACTGGACTAGGTAGAGTCTGTTGCTTTAAGGGAAAGATTATTCTTCTAAAATCATCATCAAGTTGTACAGGGAAAGGTTCCAGCTGTTGCTTTAAGGGAAAGATTAGTGTTATAAAATCATCACCAAGTTGTACAGGGAAAGGTTCCAGCTGTTGCTTTAAGGGAAAGATTATTCTTCTAAAATCATCATCAAGTTGTACAGGGAAAGGTTCCAGCTGTTGCTTTAAGGGAAAGATTATTGTTCTAAAATCATCTGTAAAGTGTGTGGGAAAAGCCTATTGCACACACTTTGAAGATGATTTTAGAACAGTAATATGGCTCTATGCGGCTGCAACAGGCTTTTCCCACACACTTTGAAGATGATTTTAGAACAGTAATATGGCTCTATGCCCCTGCAATAGGCTTTCCCCACACACTTTGAAGATGATTTTAGAACAATAATCTTTCCCTTAAAGCAACAGCTGGAGGCTTTCCCTGTACAACTTGGAGATGATTTTAGAATCTAAAATCATCTCTTAGTTCTATAGGGAGAGGTTCCTACTGTTGCTTAAAGGGACAGATTATTGTTTCTTGCACAAAATTAAAAAGTGCATCTACATTGCTGGTTGAAAAAAAAACAAAAAAATTCCAAAAATAAAAAAACAGTGTTGGCTACCTCCTCCTCCACCGCCACTTTCAACCTCCAACTCCACATCCACCTCCATTTTTGATTTTTTTATGTGATTTTAGCTTAAAAATTATTTTAAGTTATTTCCCTATCCCCATTTCTTTGTAGGGCACTCGTCCAACCCTTACCCCCATTTTCCTTCCTTTTGCAGACCTCTAGGACTTTCCAGGACTTTGTTACAGCCATTTTTGTGCCTAAAAGTTCGGGTCCCCATTGATTTCAATAGGGTTCGGGGTCCGGGTCAAAGTTCAGGTCAAGTCCAGACCCGAACCTGGACTTTGACCCGAAGTTTGGCCGAACCTGCAGAACTCGAACTTCCAGAGGTTTGATCAACTCTAGTGGGTATGCCTTTTGGGCTGTGTAACTCCCCAGCGGTATTTCAAAACTTCGCCAATGTGGTCTTTAGGGATTTGCTGTATCAATTTGTGGTCATCTATCTGGATGACATTTTAATCTTTTCGGAAGATTTGCTTGTCCACAGAAACCATGTCCAGGTTGTACTTCAGTGCCTTAGGGAAAATAACCTGTATGCCAAGCTGGAGAAATGTTATTTTGAATGTTCATTTTCTGGGATGCTTTGTCTCCAGCTTGGCTCTTCGTATGGATCCCGAAAAGGTCTCGGCAATTACCAACTGGCCTCTTCCTGCCAGCCTCAAGGCTATACAGCGATTTCTTGGGTTTTTCAATTATTATAGGCAATTTATTAAGAACTACTCGTCTATTGCTGCGCCTATTATTGCCTTGATTAAGAAAGGTGCTAATGCCAAGGAATGGCCTCCTGAAGCTGTTGCTGTGTTTCATGATCTGAAATAAGCCTTTGTTTCTGGTTCTATTTTTGTTATTGAAGTGGACATTTCCTCTACTGGAGTAGGAGCGGTGCTTCTTCAATTATCTGAGAATAAACAACAGCCATGCACGTTTTTCTCCATAAAAATGTTCTCAGGCAGAGAAAAATTACACTATTGGCAATTGGGAGCTTCATGCTATTAAATTGGTAAATTGGTGCTAGAGGAATGGCGTCATCTCTTGGAGGGTTCCCCTCACTCCATAATGATCTTCACTGATCATAAAAACTTACAGTACTTACAGAGTTCTAAACGACTGAATCCCAGACAGGCCAGGTGGAGTCTATTCTTTTCCCGTTTCAATTCTATGATCACGTACAAACCTGGTTCCTGCAACAGTGGGGCTGACGCACTCTCTAGGTCGTTTGACATGCTGGATGAGGAGTCCACCTCTGAAGGTGGGGGGGGTTCAATTTACATCCCGCTTCTGGAGAGCTTTTTGCAAGTGCCTCAATATTTTCTTGGATTTTTCTTCTTCCTACCACCCTCAATCCAATGGACACTGAGAAGGTTAATCAGGAGTTAGAGGTCTTCCTCTGCACCTTGGTCTCCGCTCATCATGATGACTGGTCCTCTCTACTGCCGTGAGCAGAGTTCTCTCGCAATAATCATATTAACACCAGTGCTCAGAAGACCCCCTTTTTCACAGTCTATGGAAGACACCCCAGCTTCCTCTTCCCATGACCTGTTTTTTGGATATTCCAGCTTTGGCTACTGTTCAGCAATCATTACATACTATTTGGGGTGAGGTTCATGATTCCCTTCGGGCAGCGGCTGATAAGTTTATAGGTTTTGCCGACCATCGCAGGGTTAAACCGCCTTCTCTACAAATTGGAGACAAGGTCTGGCTTTCCTCCAGGAAAATCAAACTCTGGGTTCCTTCTTTGAAATTCACACCAAGATTCATTGGTCCGTATTCGATAATTTATAGGGTTAACCCATTTTGCTTTAAACTTCAGATTCCCAAAATCCACAGGATATCGAACTCCTTCCATGTTTCCCTTCTGAAGCCCTTAGTGCTCAATAAGTTCTCTCGTCCTTTTCCTACCGTGGTTCTGGTCTCTGAGGATAATCAGGAGTACAAGGTTAGTCAAATTTTGGATTCTCGTCTCTGTAAAGGCATCCTTCAGTACCTTGTGCATTGGAGAGGGTTTGGTCCTGAGGAGAGGTCATGGATTCCTTCATCTGAGGTATTTGCGCCTGGTCTTGTGAAAAGGTTTCATTTTAGGTTTCCCTCCAAGCCTGGACTCAAGAGGGGGGGCCTCGTAAGGGGGTACTGTCATGAAATCACAGTAAACATTCTGTCATGAAACCACAGCAAACATTCATGTCTTGTCTGTTACCTACCTTTGCTGCATGTGTCCAGTTAAAGACCGGGCCTCCCTCACCTGTGTGCTTTAGTAGACCCTCCTCAGCTGGTCTCCATTTAATTGGGAACAGGATATAACACCTGGCAGTGCAGGCCTGCATTACTGATCAAAGTTTGTCCGTGTTTGTCTTGTGTGTGGTTGTTCCTTTCGTTTGCTCTGAGTCTTATTCCGTGTAGTGATCTATGGCTTGTCTGACTATCCCTGCCTGCCCGATACATCATTCTTCAGCTTGTTCTCTGTTTCTCCTGTCTGCTTGTAGCCTTGACCATTTGCTTTTACTCTGACTATTCTTTGCTGTTCCTGTGCTGCTGCTTCTTCTCTTCCACCTGTAGCCAGTCGAGCGTAAGCTAGGGGGCCCCAGGGGATGCAACTTGGATCCAGTTGCAGCCAAATCCATCCTCACCACTAGAGGCACTGGTGGACACCCACTGGCTCTTAGACTCTGCACCCTTCAGAAACCGATGCACTAACTCCCTATGTTTCCGTGTCCATGCTCCAGGGGGCCCTCTTCCCGTATCAGCCAGAACTCATTAGCAGCAGTCAGACATAGGTCAACAACCTTTGTGGTGCACTACACAACCCTTGGTACGATCCGCACTCCAGTGGTGCTCATCTGTCACCAAACCCCAGGAGTTGCGACACTCTGTTTGCGACTAATGTTCCTTTAAAAAATGTACAAAAAATATTCCAGTACAAATTAAGCTATTTTGTTTTAATAGTATCTTAATGTCAGATACACATTTTTCAATGCAGGCAAAATAAAAAAAGCATAGATAGAAATATTGTACAAACAGAAGCTTAAAAAAACATATTCACAATGTAAAGAAGATCTGTCTCATTTGGTCTATCTAGGCCATTGCATCTAACTGCCATGGCAGCTGACCTTCTGGAGACATTAAATATGAGCATAAAGTGGATCTCAGTTCTGCTCTTGCCATGGCCTGATTGCCAAGGGTGCCCTCAATTTGGAACCTGTCATGCTCTTAAATAAAATTATCTAGAGCACAAGTAGATTTCACAGCCTGAATAGCGTGTTGCATTTTAAGATATATTGGTGTGTGCAACAAACGCTGTTTGTTGGCCAGTATGCCGAAAGTGCATTCAACATCTCTGGCCCGAGTGAGTTGATAATTCAACATACTTTTTTTGGGGCTCATAGAGTGGCTTGTATAGGGTCTGAGAAGGTGTTCCCCCAACGCAAACGCTTCATCAGGTACAAAGACATACGGCATTGCAGGCCCACTAGTTCCAGGGAGTGGCCTATTGGCTCGTAGTCCCAGCCTATTTTCTTGCAGAAGACACCCTAAGGTTGAGTGGGTAAATATACTAGAGTCTGAACTTCTGCCTTCTGGCTTCTGGGTGCATGTATGCTTTCCGTCAATAGCACCCAAGCAATTTGGGAAATTGCACTGCTGCCAGAAGATGTCTGCTATCTTTGCCCATTCATCAGTTGTAGGTTTCGGGAAGACCACCTCTTTAAGAACGTCCCAAATGATGGAGCATGTGTCCTGGATTAGGTAGCTAGCAGTTGATTTCCCAATCTAGAACTGAAAATGCAGACTAGAAATAGAGTGTCCAGTTGACAGGCATCTGAAAATATAACAAAAGTATGTTTACATTATTTTTCAGTAAAAGCTTTGCAAACAAGATGGTGGAGTGCCAAAGATAGCTTTAACAGCCAGTTAAAAAAGGAACGGAGCATGAGAAATGGTTTGGCTGCAAAGTCCTTCACACCCTACTCATATGCCAAGGACCTGGAATTTTTGAGACCCATTCTGGAGATGCAAAGGTAATTTTTTAAAATATGGTATTGGGAATCTGTGTTTCTGTCCAATTATTATCCACCCACCCCCCTAAAAAACAATGGTCTGGTTTGTTTTGTGATTTGCAGCACAGGCACCTGCTGGGACGATGAACATACTGAAGAAAACCCATCAGCGCCAACACAGGAGCCTCCACACACAAGATCTCAGAATCAGCAAATAGCTGAGGAGGCTGGAGAAGAACAGGAGGCAAGGGGGCTGCTGCACCAGTGCCCAATTGGCGCACAACTAAGAGGGGGGGTGCCGGCAAATGAAAAACAGAGAAAATGTTCACTTTATTAAAGGAGCTGTCTGATCGGTTTGCCAGGCAATTGTCTATCTCCCAACAACTTGCAAATACCTTGTGCCCTATATTGACCAGGTGTCTGATGACCAGAAATTTGAGATGAAAATTTCAGTGATGCAATGCATCAAATCATATATCCCCAGTCCCCAAACCAGTACCCAGACAGACAGAAATATTCCACTGCATCCAACGCTGCCAGCCACTTATGCCCCTTTAGCAAACCCGCCATTATATTACCAGCTGCCTATGCAGCACACTCACATCCAGAAATCAATACCCATATAGACCACCACTTAGACAGCTGGATCACAAACAACCTCCTCTAACATCTACACTTGGTCCACCAGGATCCTGTTTTGGAGCAACAGATGTGTGCAATAGGAGGCCACCTTGCCCTTTCCAAAATGCTCCAGGTAAAGTTCATAACCAGCACTATGGAGAAAGTGATCATTCTTTGTCCTCCCAGCAAACTGAAGCACCCCGAGACCTGTTCACTTACCATGCTTTGTAATTTGAACATTTTAAATCATAGTTCTGTGTTTTTCCTTTTATTTCCATAATTAAAATACATATGGTGGAAACCTACAACATTTGGTTTAGCAAAGTGAAAGAGGGATGAGCCTACTACTTGTTTACTTATTTAACGTGAAAAAAGAAAACCCCAATTTTTGTGATCTTAACAATTTTGAGTTTTTAAGAATGAAGCAGTTTTAGATGTTATACGTTTGTGGCAAAATTCTTAATAAACAACCAAATAAATACATTTATTTGGTAAAATACACACTTACTGTGTCCTGTTCAATTGATTGCCACTTTGTGGTTTAAAGGTTCAGGCAAAATGTAAAAAATGACTTCAATATAATGATTAGCCTTTCAAATGGTGGAATGTAGTCCCTGAAGGATGTGTTCTGACATTGTAGCTTGCTGCTGAGTAGAGTTGATCGTAACCGTGGATGTTCGGGTTCGATGGGTTCGGCCGAACTTCGGAAAAAAGTCTGTGTTCGGTACCGAACTTGACCCGTACTTTATCCCAAACCCCAAACCCCATTGAATTCAATGGGGACCCAAACTTTTCGGCACAAAAATGACTGTAAAAGGGTCCTGGAAAGTGCTAGAGGGCTGAAAAATGTTTTTAGAACAATAATCTGTCCCTTACAACAACAGCAGGAACCTGACCCTATAGAACTTGGAGATGATTTTAGAACAATAATCTGTTCCTCTAAGCAGTAGACTCTACCTAGTCCAGTCAGATCTTTCTGTAATGCAGGATGAGATCTTCAATCGGTCCCTAAAAGCAGTATTAGTGGTACTATCTACCTATCTATCTATCTGCAATCTGTCCCTAAAAGCAGTAGTAGTAGTAATCTCTACCTATCTATCTATCTGCAATCTGTGCCTCACAGCACAGGCAGCATCCTCTCCCTACACTACCCAGAGAGCATGTGACATGCAGCACTGTGACTGTGACCGAACCCAGAACTCGAACCCAAACTTTTTTTTAAATGTCTGGGTTCGGGTACGGGTCACGGACACCCCAAAGTTCGGTATGAACCCAAACTTTACAGTACGGGTTCACTCAACTCTACTGCTGAGTAAATAGAATGATAATCTGTCCCTCACAGCACCGACAGGAACCTGTCCCTAGTGTAGTATGAGATGATTTTAGAACGATAATCTGTCCCTCACAACTCTGACAGGAACCACTCACTACTCCAGTATGAGATGTTTTTAGAATGATAATCTGTCCCTCACAGCACCGACAGGTAACCTCTCCCTAATCCAGTATGAGATGATTTTAGAACGCTAATCTGTCCCTCACAGCACCGACAGGAACCTGTCACTACTGCAGTATGAGATGATTATTTCAACAAGAAAAACACCGCTCAGAACAGCACAGCTGCTGATAAATTCAAAATAGACTGGATACTCCTTGTCCAGGTGCTCTGACTCATGAGAGCCTCCCCACTCTCGTATTCAGCAATACCAGCAATCCAACAGTGATTGAGTCGGCACTCCAGAATTTCTTCCAATGATTTTATTGACTGTAGCCCATGCACATACAGTAATACAGCAGACGCGTTTCGGCAGTTACGCCTTGTTCACCGCTTACTGTACAAAAAGAACCCACACATTTAAATATACATTCAAGTAGAAAAAAACTGATCATGTGATGTACTCCAATCCAATTAATTGCTTGTAGTCATTGAACTCAGCTGGGAGACACCATTGCTGGTGAAAAATCTCCCTGTGAAGCAATAAAGGAGAAAGAAGAGAAAATATATAAAGGAGAAAGAAAATAAAATATATATATACACATTTGCAGTCAAACCTTAGTATGATTAGTAAATAAAAATATATATATCCATCTCTTTTGATCAGTACAAATTAAACTGGAAAGCCAAAAAGTAAATGATGTCAAAGTGTCTTATTTTGATACACAGTATCTTCTTCTAGAATAGCTATTATTAGTTTCAAGCAGTCCCATTTATTTATTTCAGACATATATACTGTTTTCATCACTTTAAATTAGATGTTATGATCAAAAAAGGCATAGAAAAACGTACACACGTATCCACTAATCTTTAAGAACCCTATATCCCCTACTTACAAAGACGGGAGAACAATCCAAAATTGTGGGTATATTGCCTCCCCCTTGGTCGGAAAAGAAAAGGGGGGGGGAGGGGGGGTGGTGGGAGGGGATTAATGTCTATCACAAAATTATTTATTTATTTTTTATTTTTTATGTATTTCCCATTTATTATTCTTTATTTCATTCTATTATGTCATGTTCTACTTCCTTTTATTTTAGAAAGAGATCTACATCACATCTTAGATTCATCCCGTGCGGGGTTCTAGTATCCAAATTCACTATCCACCACACCTCCCTTTCTAATAATTTGCAATGCAGATCTCCCCCTCTCGGCAATTTATTTATTCTTTCTAGGCCATAAAAAATAAAAGAAGACATGTTGCCCGAATGTGTATACTTGAAGTGCTTCGAGACGTTTGATAGACCCTTATCTGACGTATAGGATGCCCCATGGTAATGCTCTCCAATTCTAGTCCTAATGTTTCTTGTTGTACATCCTACATATTGCATGTGGCACATTGTGCATTCTACCGCATATACTACGTTTCTAGTGCCACAATTCATGTATTGCCTAATTTTATATTTTTTATTTGTGTAACTAGAATGAACCACACCTGTCTTTTTATCATGTTTATGACAAAAACGACATGTATGAGATGATTATAGAAGGATAATCTGTCCCTCACAGCACCGACAGGAACCTGTCCCTACTGCAGTATGAGATGATTTTAGAACAATAATCTGTCCCTCACAGCACCGACAGGAACCTCTCCCTACATCAGTAGGAGATGATTTTAGAACGCTAATCTGTCCCTCACAGCACCGACAGAAACCTGTCCCTACTCCAGTATGAGATGATTTTAGAACGCTAATCTGTCCCTCACAGCACTGACAGGAACTTGTCCTTACTGCAGTATGAGATGATTTAGGAACGATAATCTGTCCCTCACAGTACAGAGAGGAACCTCTCCCTACACCAATATGATGATTTTAGAACGCTCATCTGTCCCTCACAGCACCGACAGGAACCTGTCCCTACTGCAGTATGAGATGATTTTAGAACGCTAATCTGTCCCTCACAGCACTGACAGGAACTTGTCCTTACTGCAGTATGAGATGATTTAGGAACGATAATCTGTCCCTCACAGTACAGAGAGGAACCTCTCCCTACACCAATATGATGATTTTAGAACGCTAATCTGTCCCTCACAGCACCGACAGGAACCTGTCCCTACTGCAGTATGAGATGATTTTAGAAAGATAATCTGTCCCTCACAGCACGGACAGGAACCTCTCCCTACTGCAGTATGAGATGATTTTAGAACACTAATCTGTCCCTCACAGCACCAACAGGAACCTGTCTTTACTGCAGTATGAGATGATTTTAGAATGATAATCTGTCCCTCACAACTCTGACAGGAACCACTCACTACTCCAGTATGAGATGTTTTTAGAATGATAATCTGTCCCTCACAGCACCGACAGGAACCTCTCCCTAATCCAGTATGAGATGATTTTAGAACGCTAATCTGTCCCTCACAGCACCGACAGGAACCTGTCACTACTGCAGTATGAGATGATTATAGAAGGATAATCTGTCCCTCACAGCACCGACAGGAACCTGTCCCTACTGCAGTATGAGATGATTTTAGAACAATAATCTTTCCCTCACAGCACCGACAGGAACCTCTCCCTACACCAGTAGGAGATGATTTTAGAACGCTAATCTGTCCCTCACAGCACCGACAGAAACCTGTCCCT
>BLSH010082672.1:255974-299293 GCA_018402905.1 Glandirana rugosa
TTCTAGCGCAACCCATCTGTTACGCATCTTCAGTGGCCTGTTCCCACCATACAAGTTCATGTGTTGTGTGATGCTCGAAACATGACGGTATTAATTCAGTATAACATTATCTAGGGAAAACATACAATGTATGAGAACTAGATGTAAACGGCTCATATAACATGACAAATATATGAAAGTTATTTTTTAAAAAGATTTCCTTTTTTGTTTTTTTTGTGTTTTAACAATTCTAGTGTTTTTAACCCCAAAAGAAAAAAGTGTAATTTATTCATTTGTTCATCATCCGAGTAAGGAGAAAGTGAAACGATTCCGAGACCTGTTCACTTACCATGCTTTGTAATTTGAACATTTTAAATCATAGTTCTGTGTTTTTCCTTTTATTTCCATAATTAAAATACATATGGTGGAAACCTACAACATTTGGTTTAGCAAAGTGAAAGAGGAATGAGCCTACTACTTGTTTACTTATTTAATGTGAAAAAAGAAAACCCCAATTTTTGTGATCTTAACAATTTTGTGTTTTTTTTGTTTTTTCCTTTAGAAAAATTTTTTATTGAAAGTATATAAACAGTACAATATACTCGGCAAATGTAGATCAAGAGTATGTAACATACAAAAGGGATCTATTACAATATGACTTAATTATGGCAGTACAAAGCTCGTAGTGTGTTGTGTACTTGAACATACCACCCTTGTCCGGTGACTTCTACGCATTGTCTACCCAACGCGGGTATCATAAGGCTGTGGGTAAATGTAGCTTTTCGCTCCATATTGTTTTTGTAAAGGGAAAGGGCTTGAGTCCTCGAGTTCTGTGGATGGGGTTGACGCTTATGATCTGTTTTGGTCTGGGTCTTTTTCGGGGCAGTCTGTGCTTCGTTTGGGAGGGCGAAGGGCAGCCTAAGGGTGATATTTCCTCCGTCTTGTAAGGAGCTGTAGATAATATGATGACGTTGTGAGAGGATGCAGGGGCTAGATCTCAGTCTGTATGTAGATGTATGCGGCGATTTATGAGGGTTATTCGTTGCCGAAGAAAGAGTAGGAAGAGTGGAAATAAAAGAAGGAAAAAGATGTATAGAGATAGAGGAAATTCAGGGGGGGAGGGGGGGCAAGGGTGGGAGGGAGGGTTAAGAAGGTAGTGTGCTCCGTCCGGGCCTCCCAACCCTCCACCGCCGGGCCCCCGGGGGGCCACGCCCAGGGTCCCTACTCGGTTGTCGGGGACTGATCTAACGGGGGGTTGTCAATGCAGAGTATTCATCCGTGGTTTTAAAGTATGTCCAGCAAGCCCATGTGCTGGAAAATTTGGAGGGGGAGTCCTTAGCAATCTGTATTAGCTCTTCCATTTCTGCTATGCGGTTGACACGGGAGAGCCATTCACGAATTGTAGGGGGGATGATGATCTCCATCTTGTGGGGATGCACATTTTGGCAGCATTAAGCAAATGTGCTACAAGAGTCTTCCAGTATCCATGTATCGGAAGAGTCGTGTGATGGAGGAGGGCTTGTGCCGGGGTGCGGTCTAGGGGATATGTGGAAATCTTGACAGTCAAGTCATGTACCTGGGTCCAAAATTGTTGCAGTGCTGGGCATGTCCACCAGATATGAAGTAGAGTGCCAGGCTCGCCAGAGCATCTCCAGCATGTTTCAGGTATGGCCAGCGTGTGAGTATCTTATAGCTATTCTCTTGAATTGAGACGTTAAGCGAGCATTTGTGAGCTAATGTGAACATTTTTTCCCACTGATCATCAGAGAATGTCGTTTGTAACTCCCTTAGGGAAGGGAGTAGTGGAAGTAGGCGATTTGCCAGAATTTTTGCAAATAGTTTAATATCTACGTTCAGTAGAAAGATTGGCCTGTAGCTTGTAACTGAGGTGAGATCTTTATCTGCTTTTGGGACCACTGTGATGTGGGCTTCCAAGAGGCGGTTAAATGGGAGGGTGGACGTTGGGATTGCATTGAAGGCTGAGAGATATGGGGAGGATAGGGCATTGATAAAGGTTCTATAATATGCTGATGTGAGACCATCTGGTCCAGGGCTTTTACCTGGCTTAGTTTGTTTCAACGCGTTTTTGAGTTCGAGTGTCGTGATGGGCCTCTCAAGGAGTTGGGCTTCTTCTGGGTCTAATGGGGCCGGGCAATGTTTGAGGAGGAATTCCTCAATGGCCGTCTTGTGTGTGGTTTGTTCGTCGGGAGAGGTGTTGTATCTGGGGAGGTTATAGAGGTTCAGGTAGTATTTTTCGAACTGGGAGGCGATGTCAGTGTTTTTTGTGTATGTTCTACCGTGTGCGTCTTTGATGGTGTGGATGTGTGAGGCAGCCTTTTTTTGTTGTATCTCTCTGGCCAGAAATTTGCCTCACTTATTGCCAAATTCATAGAAAAGCTTATGGTTTAGGATGAATTTTCGGTTGGTTTTACGGTCTATCTCCTCCCTGAGAAGCTCCCGTGCATGCGTAAGATCTTTATAGTCCTGGTCCGATCTGGACTTTTTATGGGCTCGTTCTAGGGTAAAAAATTTTCGGGTCAGGTCTTCTGTGAATTTTTGCTTTTCTTTTTTGCGGGAGGCCTGAAGAGCTAAGAAGCGGCCCCTAATCACACTTTTATGTGCCTCCCATTGGGTGAGAGGGTGAACTTCTGGGGTATTATTTTCTCGGAAGTAATTTGTGATGCTATCTAGGATGTGTAGTTTATCTGGGTCCGTTACTAATAGGGATGAATCAAGTCGCCATATTTTGGTGAACGAGCGTTCCTCAGGGAGAGACAGGGTAATGGTGATCGGATGATGATCCGAGATGGTCATTGGTTCGATGGATGCATGTGTGAGACGGGGGAGGTCCTTTTGTGACAAAAACAGATAGTCGATTCTGGAATATCGATTATGGGGTACGGAGAAATACGTGTAATCTTTCGTGGTGGGGAACAGCGTACGCCAAGCGTTGTGGAGAAGGAGATCCTGGAGTTGTATTTTTATTTGGCGTAGAGCTCAAAATGGGAGATAAGAAGTGTTGGAGGACGTGTCGAGTAGGGGGTAGAGAGCCACATTAAAGTCCCCCCCTAAGATTGTCAGGCCATTTTGGAATGCCGTCAGCGTCTGGGTGACTTTCCGGAAGATGCTGACTTGGGATTTGTTTGGGCTGTAGATGTTTGCGAGTGTGACGGGGGTAGTGCCTATATGACCTTTGAGTAGAATATATCTCCCCTCCACATCTAGGTGAGAGTCTATGAGATGCCAGGGGGTATTTTTAGAGATGAGGATAGTGACACCTTTGGTCTTAGCCTGGGCTTTGGTGGAATGGAAAGCAGTTGGGAATAATCTGTTCGTTATTTTTGGGATGTGGTCAGTCTTGAAGTGGGTCTCTTGGAGAAAAACTACATCAGCTTTAAGCTTGCGCATTAGGTCAAGGACCTTGCTTCTTTTTTCTGGGGTGTTCAGACCTTTGGCGTTGAGAGAGATTACCTTTAGAGGAGTTTGGGCAGATGTATAGGTTGGCGCCGACATTGTTGTTTGTTTCGCGTCTGCTGCTGCGACTCGCTTAGTTTTGGAGGGTGTGCGTGAACGAGCTTGAGCAGTTAGGGAGCTATAGTGGTGAGGTAAGAATCTTTTATCTTTCCGATGGTCCAGGTCCCCGAGGGGCCCGCCCGGCGGAGACCCACGGAGCCTGGCACGGAGGAAAAGAGAAAAAAGAAGAGGAGGGAGAGTGGGGTGAGGAGAAGAGAGGAAGAGTGGGGGATGGGTGTGGGGAGTGTAGTAGGAGAGTGTTTACCAGTAGTAGGCCGTGTAGTTGGCTCTACTATCAGAAATGGTGTCGTCTGGAGGGCTTCAGCTAGTCCTCGTACCTCTACGACAGGGACGAGGGCAGATGCTGTGTGGAGGAGTGTCTGAGGTCGGTTAATTTTGAGTTTTTAAGAATGAAGCAGTTTTAGATGTTATACGTTTGTGGCAAAATTCTTAATAAACAACCAAATAAATACATTTATTTGGTAAAATACACACTTACTGTGTCCTGTTCAATTGATTGCCACTTTGTGGTTTAAAGGTTCAGGCAAAATGTAAAAAATTACTTCAATATAATGATTAGCCTTTCAAATGGTGGAATGTAGTCCCTGAAGGATGTGTTCTGACGTTGTAGCTTGCTGCTGAGTAGAGTTGATCGTAACCGTGGATGTTCGGGTTCGATGGGTTCGGCCGAACTTCAGAAAAAAGTCTGGGTTCGGTACCGAACTTGACCCGTACTTTATCCCAAACCCCATTGAATTCAATGGGGACCCAAACTTTTCGGCACAATAATGACTGTAAAAGAGTCCTGGAAAGTGCTAGAGGGCTGCAAAATGTTTTTAGAACAATAATCTGTCCCTTACAACAACAGCAGGAACCTGACCCTATAGGACTTGGAGATGATTTTAGAACAATAATCTGTTCCTCTAAGCAGTAGACTCTACCTAGTCCAGTCAGATCTTTCTGTAATGCAGGATGAGATCTTCAATCGGTCCTTAAAAGCAGTATTAGTGGTACTCTCTACCTATCTATCTATCTGCAATCTGTCCCTAAAAGCAGTAGTGGTAGTAATCTCTACCTATCTATCTATCTGCAATCTGTGCCTCACAGCACAGGCAGCATCCTCTCCCTACACTACCCAGAGAGCATGTGACATGCAGCACTGTAACTGTGACCAAACCCAGAACTCGAACCCAAACTTTTTTTTAAATGTCTGGGTTCGGGTCCAGGTCACGGACACCCCAAAGTTCGGTATGAACCCAAACTTTACAGTTCGTGTTCACTCAACTCTACTGCTGAGTAAATAGAATGATAATCTGTCCCTCACAGCACCGACAGGAACCTGTCCCTACTGCAGTATGAGATGATTTTTGAACGATAATCTGTCCCTCACAACTCCGACAGGAACCACTCACTACTCCAGTATGAGATGTTTTTAGAATGATAATCTGTCCCTCACAGCACCGACAGGAACCTCTCCCTAATCCAGTATGAGATGATTTTAGAACGCTAATCTGTCCCTCACAGCACCGACAGGAACCTGTCACTACTGCAGTATGAGATGATTATAGAAGGATAATCTGTCCCTCACAGCACCGACAGGAACCTGTCCCTACTGCAGTATGAGATGATTTTAGAACAATAATCTGTCCCTCACAGCACCGACAGGAACCTCTCCCTACACCAGTATGAGATGATTTTAGAACGCTAATCTGTCCCTCACAGCACTGACAGGAACTTGTCCTTACTGCAGTATGAGATGATTTAGGAACGATAATCTGTCCCTCACAGTACAGACAGGAACCTCTCCCTCCACCAATATGATGATTTTAGAACGCTAATCTGTCCCTCACAGCACCGACAGGACCTGTCCCTACTGCAGTATGAGATGATTTTAGAAAGATAATCTGTCCCTCACAGCACGGACAGGAACCTCTCCCTACTGCAGTATGAGATGATTTTAGAACGCTAATCTGTCACTCACAGCACCGACAGGAACCTGTCCCTACTGCAGTATGAGATGATTTTAGAACCTCTCCTACTCCAGTATGAGATTATCTTAGAATGCTAATCTGCCCCTCACAGCACCGACAGGAACCTCTCCCTACTCCAGTATGAGATGATTTTAGAAAGCTAATCTGTCCCTCACAGCACCGCCAGGAACCTGTCCCTACTGCAGTATGAGATGCTTTTAAAACGATAATCTGTCCCTCACAGCACCGACAGAAACCTTTCCCTATTCCAGTATGAGAAGATTTTAGAACAATAATCTGTCCCTCACAGCACTGCCAGGTACCTGTCCCTGCTGCCGTATGAGATGATTTTAGAACGCTAATCTGTCCCTAACAGCACCGACAGGAACCTCTCCCTACACCAGTATGAGATGATTTTAGGTCATAACGCTAATCTGTCCCTCACAGCACCGCCAGGAACCTGTCCCTACTGCAGTATGGGATGATTTTAGAACGATAATCTGTCCCTCACAGGAACCTCTCCCTACTCCAGTATGAGATGATTTTAGAATGCTAATCTGTCCTTCACAGCACCGACAGGAACCTCTCCCTACTCCAGTATGAGATGATTTTAGAATGCTTTTTTTTTTTTTACCACCTCAGTAGACTGCCTTTATGTTCACCTTGATATTGATATACGTTTTTGGCTTAGTCTCATCATAGTGGTATTTTCTTTCATAAATAACAAACATTTTATTAAGTATTACATATGTTTTAATCTGTCATCCACAACCCAGATTCATTCAGCCTCCCTTATTCTACTATTCCCATCCTCTCCTCTTACTTCTCCACATTCTCTCCCTGCACCACTTCAGCAACCTTCTAACCATCTTCCCACTCTGTCCCTCCTCCCTGATATTCCTACGTTTTCTTAAAAGCTTTCTTCTCTGTTCTTATCCCTTGTTCTAGTTTATCCTATTTTGCCACTTTCTCCATATCTTCCTATATTCTTCTCTATTGCCTCTTTTTAAGTACACGTATTCTTCATTTCCCACCGTCTTCTCCATTTCTTTTAACCATCCTGACTTTGTGGGGGAACTCGTCGCTGTCCAATTTTTCGCAATCAATTTTCTTGCTATAAACAAACTTCTAATAATCGGTGTTTGGTACTTTAATGGAATCACGACCTTCTATATATATCCTAAAATACACACCTCTGGGGTTGCCACCAGGTTGGTTTATTGTACTTATAATTTCTGACCAATATCTATATAATTTAGGGCACCTCCACATCTTGTGTATCAGATTCCCATTATTATCCCCACACCTGGGGCATTTCAAGTCTGTCCTGCAACCATATCTGAACAGCCTCCGAGGTGTGTAGTACACCCTGTGGATTAACATCAGATGTGAGACTCTCTGAGAGGGAGACATTGACACTTCAGGTCCCATTTCCAGTATTCTTTTCCATTTCTCTATCGTTATTCCTCCTATATCATTATCCCATTTGCTCCTACTTTTTAGTTCTTCTTTGCATTTTATTACCTCTTCACTTATCATTTTATACAACCCTGCAATCAATCCCTTTGTCTGATTTGTACTTATTATGCTTTGTAGGCCGGTTAACTCACACCATTCCAATGATTCTTTGCCAAACTGCCTATCCAGGGCATGTCTTAGCTGTACATACACAAAGGATGACTTCTTGGTTAATCCAAATTCCTCACTGATCTCTTGAAATGACTGAAGATTGCTTCCCTTATATAGTTGGATCAACCGTACTACTCCACATCTTTCCCACTCTCTATTCCTTTCAATCTTTTTTAGTTCTTGTAATTTTGTATTATCCCATACTTGATCTTAGTACGATAATCTGTCCCTCACAGTACTGACAGGAACCTCTCCCTATTCCTGTATGAGATGATTTTAGAATTATAATCTGTCCCTCACAACACCGACAGGTACCTGTCCCTACTGCAGTATGAGATGATTTTAGAACGATAATCTGTCCCTCACAGCACCGACAGGAACCTCTCCCTACTCCTGTATGAGATGATTTTAGAACGATAATCTGTCCCTCACAGCACCGACAGGAACCTGTCCCTACTGCAGTATGAGATGATTTAAGAACGATAATCTATCCCTCACAGCACCGCCAGGAACCTGTCCCTAATGCAGTATTAGATGATTTTAGAACACTATTCTGTCCCTCACAGCACCGACAGGAACCTGTCCCTACTGCAGTATGAGATGATTTTAGAACGCTAATCTGTCCCTCACAGCACCTACAAGAACCTGTCCCTACTGCAGTATGAGATGATTTTAGAATGATAATCTGTCACTCACAGCACCGACAGGAACCTCTCCCTACTCCAGTATGAGATGATTTTAGAATGCTAATCTGTCCCTCAATGCACCGACAGGAACCTCTCCCTACTGCAGTATGAGATGATTTTAGAATGCTAATCTGTCACTCACAGCACCGACAGGAACTTGTCCCTACTGCAGTATGAGATGATTTTAGAACGATAATCTGTCCCTCACAGCACCGACAGGAACCTCTCCCTACACCAGTATGAGATGATTTTAGAACGCTAATCTGTCCCTCACAGCACCGACAGGAACCTGTCCCTACACCAGTATGAGATGAATTTAGGTCATAACGCTAATATGTCCCTCACAGCACAGCCAGGAACCTGTCCCTACTGCAGTATGAGATGATTTTAGAACGATAATCTGTCCCTCACAACACCGACAGAAACCTCTCCCTACTCCAGCATGAGATGATTTTAGAATGATAATCTGTCCCTCACAGCACCACCAAGAACTTGTCCCTACTGCAGTATGAGATGATTTTTGAACGCTAATTTGTCCCTCACTGCACCGACTGGAACCTCTCCCTACACCAGTATGAGATGATTTTAGAACGCTAATCTGTCCCTCACAGAACCGACAGGAACCTGTCCCAACTGCAGTATTAGATGATTTTAGAATGATAATCTGTCCCTCACAGCACCACCAGGAACCTGTCCCTACTGCAGTATGAGATGATTTTAGAACGATAATCTGTCCCTCACAGCACCAACAGGAACCTGTCCCTTTTGCAGTACAAGATGATCTTAGAACGATAATCTGTCCCTCACAGCACTGACAGGAACCTCTCCCTACTCCTGTATGAGATGATTTTAAAATGCTAATCTGTCCCTCACAGCACCTACAGGAACCTCTCCCTACTCCAGTATGAGATGATTTTAGAATGCTAATCTGTCCCTCACAGCACCGACAGGAACTTGTCCCAACTGCAGTATGAGATGATTTTAGAACGATAATCTGTCCCTCACAGCACCGACAGGAACCTCTCCCTACTCCAGTATGAGATGATTTTAGAATGCTAATCTGTCCTTCACAGCACCGACAGGAACCTCTCCCTACTCCAGTATGAGATGATTTTAGAATGATAATCTGTCCCTCAGCACCGAAAGAAACCTCTCCCTACTCCAGTATGAGATGATTTCAGAACGATAATCTGTCCCTCACAGCAGCGCCAAGAACCTGTCCCTACTGCAGTATAAGATGATTTTAGAACGCTAATTTGTCCCTCACAGCACCGTCAGGAACCTCTCCCTACACCAGTATGAGATGATTTTAGTACGATAATCTGTCCCTCACAGCACCGAAAGAAACCTGTCCCTACTGCAGTATGAGATGATTTTAGAACACTAATCTGTCCCTCACAACACCGACAGGAACCTGTCCCTACTGCAGTATTAGATGATTTTAGAATGATAATCTGTCCCTCAGAGCACCACCAGGAACCTGTCCCTACTGCAGTATGAGATGATTTAAGAACAATAATCTGTCCCTCCCAGTACCGCCAGGAACCTGTCCCTACTGCAGTATTGGATGATTTTAGAACGCTAATCTGCCCCTCACAGCACTGCCAGGAACCTGTCCCTACTGCAGTTTGAGATGATTATAGTACGATAATCTGTCCCTCACAGCACCGACAGAAACCTCTCCCTACTCCTGTATGAGATGATTTTAGAACGCTAATCTGTCCCTCACAGCACCGACAGGAACCTGTCCCTGCTGCAGTATGAGATGATTTTAGAATGATAATCTGTCCCTCACAGCACCACCAGGAACCTGTCCCTACTACAGTATGAGATGATTTTAGAACGATAATCTGTCCCTCACAG
This sequence comes from Glandirana rugosa, assembly GCA_018402905.1. Lineage (NCBI taxonomy): Eukaryota > Metazoa > Chordata > Amphibia > Anura > Ranidae > Glandirana > Glandirana rugosa. The sequence goes on from BLSH010082672.1 coordinate 265,615, forward strand.
CATGGACAGGAACCTCTCCCTACTCCTGTATGAGATGATTTTAGAACGATAATCTGTCCCTCACAGCACCGACAGGAACCTGTCCCTACTGCAGTATGAGATGGTTTAAGAACGATAATCTGTCCCTCACAGCACCGCCAGGAACCCTTCCCTACTGCAGTATTAGATGATTTTAGAACGCTAATCTGTCCCTCACAGCACCGACAGGAACCTGTCCCTACTGCAGTATGAGATGATAATAGAACGATAATCTGTCCCTCACAGCAACAACAGGAACCGGTCCCTACTGCGGTATGACATGATTTTAGAACAATAATCTGTCCCTCACAGCACCGACAAGAAGCTCTCCCTACACCAGTAGGAGATGATTTTAGAACGATAATCTGTCCCTCACAGCACCAACAGGAACCTGTCCCTACTGCAGTATGAGATTATTTTGGAACGATAATCTGTCCCTCACAGCACCGACAGGAACCTCTCCCTACACCAATATAAGATGATTTTAGGTCATAACGCTAGTCTGTCCCTCACAGCACAGCCAGGAACCTGTCCCTACTGCAGTATGAGATGATTTTAGAACGATAATCTGTCCCTCAAAGCACCGAAAGAAACCATTCCCTACTCCAGTATGAGATGATTTTAGAACGATAATCTGTCCCTCTTAGCATCGCCAGGAACCTGTCCCTTCTGCAGTGTGAGATGATTTTAGTATGATAATCTGTCCCTCACAGCACCGACAGAAACCTCTCCCTACTCCAGTATGAGATGATTTTAGAATGCTAATCTGTCCCTCACAGCACCAACAGGAACCTGTCCCTACTGCAGTATGAGATGATTTTAGAACGATAATCTGTCCCTCACAGCACCGACAGAAACCTGTCCCTTCTGCAGTACGAGATGATCTTAGAACGATAATCTGTCCCTCACAGCACTGACAGGAACCTCTCCCTAATCCTGTATGAGATGATTTTAGAACGATAATCTGTCCCTCACAGCACCAACAGGAAGCTGTCCCTACTGCAGCATGAGATGATCTTAGAATGATAATCTGTCCCTCACAGCACCAACAGGAACCTCTCCCTACTTCTGTAGGAGATGATATTGGAACGATAATCTGTCCCTCAAAGCTCCGTCAGGAACCTGTTCCTACTGCAGTATGAGATTATTTAAGAACAATAATCTGTCCCTCACAGCACCACCAGGAACCTGTCCCTACTGCAGTATTGGATGATTTTAGAACGCTAATCTGTCACTCACAGCACCGACAGGAACCTGTCCCTACTGCAGTATGAGATGATTTTAGAACGATAATCTGTCCCTCACAGCACCAACAGGAACCTCTCCCTACTTCTGTATGAGATGATATTAGAACGATAATCTGTCCCTCAGAGCACCGACAGGAACCTGTCCCTACTGCAGTATGAGATTATTTAAGAACAATAATCTGTCCCTCACAGCACCACCAGGAACCTGTCCCTACTGCAGTATTGGATGATTTTAGAATGCTAATCTGTCCCTCACAGCACCGAAAGGAAACTGTCCCTACTGCAGTAGGAGATGATTTTAGAACAATAATCTGTTCCTCACAGCACCGACAGGAACCTCTCATTACTCTAGTATGAGATGATTTTAGAATGCTAATATGTCCCTCACAGCACCGCCAGGAACCTGTCCCTACTGCAGTATGAGATGATTTTAGAACGATAATCTATCTCTCACAGCACTGACAGAAACCTCTCCCTACTCCAGTATGAGATGATTTTAGAACGCTAATCTGTCCCTCACAGCACTGATAGGAACCTGTCCCTACTGCAGTATGAGATAATTTTAGAATGATAATCTGTCCCTCACAGCATCGCCAGGAACCTCTCCCTACACCAGTATGAGATGATTTTAGGTCATAACGCTAATCTGTCAATCACAGTACCACCAGGAACCTGTCCCTACTGCAGTATGAGATGATTTTAGAATGATAATCTGTCCCTCACAGCACAGACAGAAACCTCTCCCTACTCCAGTATGAGATGATTTTAGAACGCTAATCTGTCCCTCACGGCACCGAAAGGAACCTGTCCCTACTGCAGCATTAGATGATTTTAGAACGATAATCTGTCCCTCACAGCACTGATAGGAACCTCTCCCTACTCCTGTATGAGATGATTTTAGAACAATAATCTGTCCCTCACAGCACCGACAGGTACCTGTCCCTACTGCAGTATGAGATGATTTTAGAACGATAATCTGTCCCTCACAGCACCGACAGGAACCTCTCCCTACTGCTGTATGAGATTATTTTAGAACGATAATCTGTCCCTCACAGCGCCGACAGGAACCTGTCTCTACTGCAGTATGAGATGATTTAAGAACGATAATCTGTCCCTCACAGCACCAACAGGAACCTCTCCCTACTTCTGTATGAGATGATTTTAGAACGATAATCTGTCACTCACAGCACCGACAGGAACCTCTCCCTACTCCAGTATGAGATGATTTTAGAACGCTAATCTGTCCCTCACAGCACAGCAAGGAACCTGTCCCTACTGCAGTATGAGATGATTTTAGAACGCTAATCTGTCCCTCACAGCACCGACAGGAACCTGTCCCTACTGTAGTATGAGATGATTTTAGAACGATAATCTGTCCCTCACAGCACCGACAGGAACCTCTCCCCACACCAGTATTAGATGATTTTAGGTCATAACTCTAATCTGTCCCTCACAGCACAGCAAGGAACCTGTCCCTACTGGAGTATGAGATGATTTTAGAACGATAATCTGTCGCTCACAGCACCGATAGAAACCTTTCTCTACTCCAGTATGAGATGATTTTAGAACGCTAATCTGTCCCTCACAGCACCGACAGGAACCCCTCCCAAATCTAGTAAGAGATGATTTTAGAATGATAATCTGTCCCTCACAGCACCACCAGGAATCTGTCCCTACTGCAGTATGAGATGATTTTAGAACGATAATCTGTCCCTCACAGCACCGATAGGAACCTGTCCCTTCTGCAGTATGAGATGATTTTAGAACGATATTCCTTCCCTCACAGCACAGACAGGAACCTCTCCCTACTCCTGTATGAGATGATTTTAGAACACTAATCTGTTCCTCACAGCACCGCCAGGAACCTGTCCCTACTGCAGTATGAGATGATTTTAGAACAATAATCTGTCCCTCACAGCACCAACAGAAACCTGTCCCTTCTGCAGTACAAGATGATCTTAGAACGATAATCTGTCCCTCACAGCACTGACAGGAACCTCTCCCTACTATTGTATGAGATGATTTTAGAACAATAATCTGTCCCTCACAGCACCAACAGGAACCTCTCCCTACTCCTGTATAAGATGATTTTAGAACAATAATCTGTCCCTCACGGCACCGACAGGAACCTGTCCCTACTGTAGTATGAGATGATTTAAGAACGATAATCTGTCCCTCACAGCACCGCCAGGAACCTGTCCCTACTGCAGTATTGGATGATTTTAGAATGCTAATCTGTCCCTCACAGCACCACCAGGAACCTGTCCCTGCTGCAGTATGAGATGATTTTACAACGATAATCTGTCCCTCACAACACCGACAGAAACCTCTCCCTACTCCAGTATGAGATGATTTTAGAACGCTAATCTGTCCCTCACAGCACCGACAGGAACCTGTCCCTACTACAGTATGAGATGATTTTAGAATGATAATCTGTCCCTCACAGCACCGACAGGAACCTGTCACTACTGCAGTATGAGATGATTTTAGAACAATAATCTTTCCCTCACAGCACCAGAAACCTGTCCCTAATGCAGTATCAGATGATATTATAAAGCTAATCTTTCCCTCACAGTGCCAGGAACCTGTACCTAATGCAGTATCACATGATATTAGAATGCTAATTTTTCCCTCACAGCACCGCCAGGAACCTGTCTCAAATGCAGGATGAAATGATATTATTACGCTAATCTTTCCCTCAAAGCGCCAGGAACCTGTACCTAATGCAGTATCACATGATATTAGAACGCTAATCTTTCCCTCACAGCACCGCCAGGAACCACCTGTCTAATGCAGGATGAGATGATATTAGAAGGCTAATCTTTCCCTCAGAGCAACAGGAACCTGTACCTACTCCAGTATCAGATGATTTTAGAACGCTTATCTTTCCCTCACAGCACCGCCAGGAACCTGACTTTAATACCGGATGAGATGATATTAGAACTCTAATCTTTCCCTCACAGCACCAGGAACCTGTACCTACTCCAGTATCAGATGATTTTAGAATGCTAATCTTTCCCTCACAGCACCGCCTTGAACCTGCCTCTAATGCAGGATGAGATGATATTAGAACGCTAATCTCTCACTCACAGCGGCGGCAGCATCCTCTCCCTACACTAGCCTGAGAGCATGTGACATGCAGCGCTACGTGACTCCAGCTCATATAGAGGCTGGGTCACATGATGCACTGGCCAATCACAGCCATGCCAAGTAGTAGGCATGGCTGTGATGGCTTCTAAGGGCAAACAGGGAAATACTTGTTGATTGGCTGCCCTGCAGCTATTCAACGACGCCAAAAATAGTCTGGGTCACATGATGCACTGGCCAATCACAGCCATGCCATTAGTAGGCATGGCTGTGATGGTTTCTAAGGGCAAACAAGTGAAACGCTTGTTGATTGGCTGCCCTGCAGCTATTTAACAGGCCCAAATAATACCCGAATACCGAACCCAAACCCAGACTTTTTTCAAAATGTTCGGGATCAGGTTCGGGGCACTGACACCCTAAAGTCCGGTACGGACCCAAACTTTTCAGTCCGGGTTCGCTCAACTCTAATAATAATATATTTAAAAATTATGAGGGGTGTACTCACTCTTGTGAGATACTGTATACTAGGCTTTATATACAGTATCTCACAAAAGTGAGTACATTCCTAACATTTTTGTAAATATTGTATTATATCTTTTCATGTGACAACACTGAAGAAATTACACTTTGCTACAATGTAAAGTAGTAAGTGTACAGCTTGTATAACAGTGTAAATTTGCTGTCCCCTCAATGTAACTCAACACGCAGCCATTAATGTCTAAACCGCTGGCAACAAAAGTGAGTACACTCCTAAGTGAAAATGTCCAAATTGGGCCCAAAGTGTCAATATTTTGTGTGGCCACTATTTTTTTCCAGCACTGCCTTAACCCTCTTGGGCATGGAGTTCACCAGAGCTTCACAGGTTGCCACTGAAGTCTTCTTCCACTCCTCCATGACAACATCACTGAGGTGGTGGATGTTAGAGACCTTGCACTCCTCCACCTCCCATTTGAGGATGCCCTGCAGATGCTCAATATGGTTCAGGTCTGGATACATGCTTGGCCACTCCATCACCTTTACCCTCAGTTTCTTTAGAAAGGCAATGGAGGTGTGTGTTGGGGTCGTTATGTTGGAATACTACCCTGCGTTCCAGTCTCGGAAGGGAGGGGATCATGCTCTGCTTCAGTATGTCACAGTACATGTTGGCATTCATGGTTCCCTCAATGAACTATAGCTCCCCATTATCAGCAGCACTCAGCCCCAGACCATGACACTCCCACCATCATGCTTGACTGTAGGCAAGACACACTTGTCTTTGTACCCCTCACCAGGTTTCCGCCACACACGCTTGACACCATCTGAATCAAATAAGTTTGTCTTGGTCTCATCAGACCACAGGACATGGTTCCAGTAATCCATGTCCTTAGTCTGCTTGTCTTCAGCAAACTGTTTGCAGGCTTTCTTGTGCATCATCTTTAGAAGAGGCTTCCTTCTGGGATGACAGCCATGCAGCCCAATTTGATGCGGTATGCGGCTGTCAGGATGCAAATACCAGCATACAAGATAACTCCTCTGGATGAACTGTTGAGCATAAGCTAAAATACATTTCGTTTCATGCTTGTAAGAATTGGTCACTGGCTAATATATATGCGCATGTGAACTTGTGCGTGCAAACGAGATGTCGAGCATCTTTGTGCACAACAGCGCACGCCTGTGACAGATACTGGCGCCAAACAGACTATTTAAACCCAGCCAGTGCTCAGATTTAGTGCTGCTTTGTCTTTCAGCCTCCTGTGTATCCCGTGTTCCTGTTATCCTGTTTTTTGACTCCAGTTACTGACCTGGCTTGTCTGACCTCTCTCTGAACTCCACCTGCACTGATCCTGGTTTGTTTTGACCTTTGCTCCTGCCTGCTCCATTGGCTTCTATTGCACTGACTGGCTCCCGACCCAGCTTATACCCAGATCACGCTTTTGCTTTCTCCTTTGTACTTGATCTGTCCTGCCAGTGTATGACCTGGCTTGCCTGACTCTGCTTCTGGACACATCCTGCTGTGTCTGCTGTTCTTCAGTCTGCTTCCAGTGCATGCCTCACCTGCCTGCTGTTGCCAATACCAGCCTGCTTCAGTTTGCCATTCACCAGCTGCCCGCCTGCTCACCTGCTTGTTGGAGCCATCTCATGATTTCTCCTGCTCTGCTGCTAGCAAGACTTACAGGCACTTGTGCCACTCTGCACTCCTGCACCTTCTGTCTACACGTCAGAGGTGTAAGAGAGGCCTTCCTCATCGTATCAGGCTCTGCTACCAGGTATGAGATGGCGCATGGTCTGAGTACTGATAGGCTGACCCCCCCACCCCTTAAACCTCTGCAGAAATGCTGGCAGCACACATATGACTAATCCCCAAAGTCAACCTCTGGAAATGACTCTGAGCACGCGCACTCAACGTCCTTGTTTCTAACATGGTGAGGCCTGTTCTGAGTGTAACCTGTCCTGTTAAACCATTGTATGGTCTTGGCCACCATGCTGCAGCTCAGTTTCAGGGTCTTGGAAATCTTTTTATAGTCTAGGCCATCTTTATGTAGAGCAACAATTCTTTATTTCAGATCCTCAGAGAGTTCTTTACAATGAGGTGCCATGTTGAACTTACAGTGACTAGTATGAGAGAGTGAGAGTGATAACAACAAATTTAACACACCTGTTCCCCATTCACACCTGAGATTTTGTAACACTAACGAGTCACATGACATCAGGGAGGGAAAATGGCTAATTGGGCCCAATTTGGACATTTTCACTTAGGGGTGTACTCACTTTGTTGCCAGCAGTTTAGACATTAATGGCTGTGTGTTGAGTTATTCTGAGGGAACAGCAAATTTACACTGTTATACAAGCTGTACACTCACTAATTTACATTGTAGCAAAATGTCATTTCTTCAGTGTTGTCACATGAAAATATATAATAAAATATTTACAAAAATGTGAGGGGTGTACCCACTTTTGTGATATATTGTATATATTCTTACACTGCCTGCACTGCCCGTATATGGTCTACGCTGCCTGCACTAACTGTATACAGTTTGCACTATCTATCTCTACACTGAACTGCTTACAAGCCACTAGCTAAACTCTTTTTCTCCAGCAGGATTACACAGTGCACACACACTACATAGAGCCGCTGTTCAAGCGGTTTTATATTGTGTGGGCATGAACGAAAAGAGGGAGGAGAAGGTACAGCAGCTAGTGGTTCCCAAACCCTATCACCGGATGGTATTAGATTTAGCCCATGGTCATATAATGGGGGGACATCTGGGTATAGAGAAGACCAAGGACAGAATAACCCAGTGATTATTTTGGCCTAGGGTTTTATGCAGATGTCAAAGAATATTGTGAGTCATGCCCAGAGTGTCAGTATTCTGCACCATCGCTCCATTTTCGCAGTCCGCTGGTACCATTACCAATCATTGAAGTGCCTTTGGAAAGAATTGGCATGGATCTGGCGGGACCAGTAGTAAAGTCTGCCCAGGGCCATCAGCACATACTGGTAATACTGGACTATGCCACACAATATTCTGAAGCCATTCCCTTGCATAATACCTCAGCTAAAACTATTGCCAAAGAGCTTGTCCAGGTATTTAGTCATGTAGGTATTCCAAAAGAAATATTGACAGATCAAGGCACCTCATTTATGTCCCGAGTCATAAAGCATTTTGTAAGTTGTTCAAAATCTCCCATCTCCATACCTCTGTCTACCACCCGCAAACTGATGGTCTTGTGGAGAGATTTAACAAAATGCTCAAAAGCATGTTTAAAAAGGTGGTGGACAAAGATAAAGAAAAATATTAAAAATATCATTGTAAAGAAATAAAATTAAAAAAAAAATACCGACACCACCGCCCTGCCCTTCCCTGCCGAAACTGTCCACTGCCCAAACCCCCCCCCCCCCCCCCCAAAAAAAAATAAAAACATTAAATTGTAAAAAAAATAAATACATTAAAATAAAAAAATGACACCATCCACTGCTCTACTGACACCAACATCTGCCCTACTGACACCGTCCTCTGCCTCATACCACCCCCCCACCCCCTTCCGCAGAACTGTAAAAAAAGAATATTAAAAGAGATATCTAAAAACATTGTAAAAAATTATTGATAATAATATAATAAAACAAATAAACTATTGACACCGTCCACTGCCCCACTGACACTGTCCAACCCCCCCCCCCCCCATATCTTTGTAAGATAAAAAAATTATACAAAAATGAATTTAAAAAAAATAAAATTGTGAAAAAAAATTATAAAAATAAACACATTCTGACACTGTCCATTGCTCTACTGACACCATCCACTGGGCGCCAAAAAGTTTTTGAAAAAATAAATAAATAAATTGTAAAAATCTTTAAAAAAAATAAATAAAAATAAGAACTACTGACAACGTCCACTACCCTACTGACACAATCCTGAACATAATACCCACCACTGTACACTCCACACTCCTCATTTGCACATTCTACCCACCTACATACACTCCATATCCCTCTCCCTGCACATTCTACCCACCTACATTCCCTCCATACCCCTCTCCCTGCACATACTACCCACCTCCATACACTCCACACTCCTCTCCTGCACATACTACCCACCTCCATACACACCACACTCCTCTTCTGCACATACTACCCACCTCCATACACTCCATACCCCTCTCCCTGCACATACTACCCACCTCCATATACACCACACTCCTCTCCTGCACATACTACCCACCTCCATACACTCCATACCCCTCTCCCTGCACATACTACACACCCCCATGCACACTGCACTCCTCTTCTGCACATAGTACCCACCTCTATACACGCCATACCCCTCTCCCTGCACATACTACCCACCTCCATACATGCCTCACTCCTCTCCTGCACATACTACCCTCCACCAACCACACCCCACTCCTTTCCTGCACATACTACCCACCGCCAAACACTGTACATTCCCTATTTAACATTACTGCATTCTGAACTATGCAAGTCATCACAAACTATATTAAACCACACCCCATTTAACCACGCCCAATATTTAGCGCATTTTAAGCCACACCCATATTTTTTTCCCATGATAGGGGCCCACTTTTTATCTTGCACACGGGCCCACTCATTTCATGATGTGCCCCTGGACCACGCCTTATAGAAGCGTCATCGTGCATATCTCACTAAGCAAGATAGAATCGCTGCTGTCATGCCGCTTGTACGGGAACATATGGAGCAAGCCCAGGAGGGCCAGAGAAGGGTTTAAAATCTAGATGCTTCAACCCTGGTGATAGAGTGCTGGTACTAGTCCCCACCATTGAGAGTAAATTCCTAGCAAAGTGGCAAGGTCCCTTAGAAGTTATGGAAAGCGTAGGTAAAGAATTTGTGAGTAAGAATAGAGACTTTTTCGCTCACCTGCCCGGACTTTTAGAATAATACTGAAAATACTGAGGCTAGGCGGGAAGCAATTGCATATGAAATAAAGAACAGGTTAGAGCTGGATGTCAAAGAGGAGTCCTACCTTGACTGGTCAAGTCCCATGGTGTTGGTCCCAAAACCAGATGGAAATATAAGGCTACCCAATGCCTCAGTTTGACGAGTTTGTTGACAGATTGGGAGGTACCCGGTACATAACTACTTTAGATCTGACTAAAGGTTATTGGCAGATACCACTAACGGAGTCTGCAAAAGAGAAAGCTGCATTTTCTACCCCTGAGGCACCCTTCCAGTATAAGCGGATGCCTTTTGACATGCATGGTGCCTCCAGAGAATGATGAATAAGACCCAAAGACCACATAGCCAATATGCAGTTGCCTATTTGGACGATTTAGTCATTCACAGTCCAGATTGGGAATCCCATTTGCCCCAGGTGCAAGCAGTAGGGGATTCCCTTAGGAAAACAGGACTCACTACCAACCCCAAAAAGTGTGCCATTGGCTCGGAGGAGACCAAATACCTTGGCTACATTATTGGTCGGGGGATGATCAAACCTCAGATCAATTAGATTGATGCAGTACAAAAGTGGCCTCAACCTATAAATAAAAAGCAAGTTTGTGCATTTCTGGGGATCACAGGGTAATACAGGCATTTTATACCCTATTTTGCCACCATTGTAGCCCTACTGACGGATCTAATAAAGGGTAAAGGGTCGGTCATGATCAAGTGGAATCCTGAGGCAGAGAAGGCATTTCAAATGTTGAAGCAAGCCCTTTGTGCACAACCTGTGCCCTTGACCCCAGATTTTACAAAGGAGTTTTTTGGTGCACACCTCTGATGTGGGACTGGGTGCTGTACTGTCCCAAGTCAGAGACGGGGAGGAGCACTCAGTGGTTTACCTTAGCAGAAAGCTCAACAGACATGAGAAAAACTATGCCATTGTTGAGAAGGAATGTTTAGCTATAAAATGGACCTTGAAATGCCCTGAAATATTACCTGTTGGGGAGACCATTCAAAATAGTCACTGATCATAAATGGATGAGTGATAAAGAGGAAAGAAACAGTCGGGTGACAAGGTGGTTGACAAAGTGACAAGGTGGAACATAGAGCTGGGAAACTGCAAAATAATTCCGATGCCTTTTCCCGTATCAATTTCCCGGTTGGGACAGTTGTTCAGCTGCAGGAGCTTGAGCAGAGGTGGGGATGTGTGGCATTATGAAATGCGAGGTGATCGATGGACGTTATGTTTCACCTCGCATGCGTTCACTTGCAGGAAACTAAGGTGGAATCCGGTCCGGGTTTTTCCAGCCACCTCGGCAGGGTGGGCTCCGGACCAGATTTTGCAATCCACTTGTGTCCATCAACAGGTGGTATAAAGGAAGCAGGTCTGGATCAGATGATTGCTCTGACCATGGGCTCAGGAGCCATCAAGCCTGAGATAGCTGATGAACTGAACTTTGCATTGTGACTGAAACAAAAGGTTTGCATTATCTTTGTTTTGTGGGTGACTGGGAGAAGCCCTTAACCTCTGAGTTAGGAAACTGGAAATGTTTAGTTGCATGGATGGCAAGGATTTATTTTCTGTTTTGTTTATTTTATTTACCTGCAACCTTGTAAATAAACCTGGCTACAAGTCAGATTTTAACCACTTCAGTCCCGGAAGGATTTCCCCCTTTAAGACCAGAGCACTTTTTGCGATTTGGCACTGCGTCGCTTTAACTGACAATTGCGCGGTTGTGTGACATTGTACCCATACAAAATTTGCATCCTTTTTTCCCCACAAATAGAGCTTTCTTTTGGTGGTATTTGATCACCTCTACATCATTTCTGATCACCGTTATAAACAAAAAAGGAAATATTTCTTACTTTTTGCTATAATACATATCCAAAAAAAATAGTAAAAAAAATATTTTTTCATCAGTTTTGGCCGATTGATATTCTTACCACAGTTGCCGCATTTACAAATGATGAGAATTCATTTATGTTTTTTTTTACTTGTAATGGCGACAATCTGCGATTTTTAGCGGGACTGCAATATTGCAGCGGACATGTTAGACCATTTTGACACTTTTTTGGGACCATTAACATTTATACAACGATCAGTGCTAAAATGCACTGATTACTGTGCAAATGTCACTGGCAGGGAAGGGTTTAACCTGCAGGGGGCATTCTAAGGGGTTAACTGTGTTCCCTGTGTGTGTTCTAACTCTATGGGGGCTGGGCTGGCTGGGGGAGGAGAGTGATTGTGACTCCCATATGCAGGGAGCCTGCGATCACATTCCTTCCCCCTGTCAGAATGGAGATTTGTGTGTTTACATACACGGACCTCCGTTCTATCACTGCGGGGGAGCCATCGCGGGTGGCCAGCGGACATCAAGTCTGCCCTACCTGCTCCCTGGCTCCCCCCATGGTGGCGCGTGCATGCTCACGATCCACGATCTTGCAGCCACCGTTAGGTGACGGTGGTTTGCGATATTGAACCACTTTGCTGCTGTCATGCGACGGCAGGAGGTCAGCAAGTGGTTAAGCAAAACCTGCCATTTGGACTACCTTTTTCCCAGGGAAGGTGATCCCCATTGAGCTAACCCCCCACAAGGGATATTGTCAGCACAGCTAAAAGCATTTGTCCAAAGGAATTGACCAGGCAGAGACAAGGTCAGCACAGCCATAATATTGGTCCTGGTACACTGTTACCTGCAGACACTCATTATTGTACTACTCTCCAGCCCTTCATAAACATACTGCTCTTGCTACAGATAATTATTTCCATAATACAAATAGCAGGCAGAGGTGTGGTCAGTTCATGTGGCAGGCAGAGACATGATGCCAGTAAGTCAGCAGCAGGCTGAGGGCCTCAGTCACGTTAGACCTGGGCACAGGGGTAGAGGCTTCTCTCACTCAAATTTCTTTGAAGCCTCCCGACTCTGGACCCAATTCTGGAAATTTTTATATCTGGAGAAAACCAAAAAATTTGTTTTCTCCATTCTGAAAAACAATTCTGGAGCCCCTCACATATGTGAAAACCCTGTGTACAACAGTAGCAAGGCAACAGATCAGTCCAAGCTGTAGGCAGAAGCATAGTTGATAAAAAAGGCCAGGGTCAATTCACATGGAAGCAGTCCAAGTGGTAGGCAGAAGCATAGTCGATAAAACAGCCCAGGATCAGTTTGTGTGGAAGCAGTCCAAGTGGTGGGCTGAAGCATATTCCATAAAACAGGCCAGGGTAAGTTCACATGGAATGCAGTGGCAAGGTTATTTGAGAAAGCATGGGAAATGGTCAGCACAGATGATGAAAATGGGGAAATGGTTAAAAATATGGGCTGATATTTTAGGGATGTGTGATAGCATTGGCCGGGTTTGGAGGGACACTGGGGGCAAAAGTAGCTGGTATCTCTTTGAACTCCTCTTTTGCTGCATATGCAACTTCTGTTTTGGTGTCTTCGGCCTGCTTTAGATGGTGGAATGCTGTCCGGGAAGTGTCACTCATGAAGTCAGCTAACAGCATCAGAGTGAAGGTTTTTTGAGGGGGGCTTTGCTGATAGATGAGGGTAGGGACACTTTCTTTGATGAAGTTTGGGAAAGGGTGAGCTTTCCATGGATTTGGTGTAGGTGACATTTGCATTTCAAATGGACAAATTTATGAAGATAAATCACAACTTTTTTATACCAGAAATGGGACCTCCTTGTTGCCAAATAGGGCTGAATCATTTGGTCATTGAAAACCACCCCCTCCATGTAAAGATTATATTCTTGGATGCTTGTTGTTTTTGTAACCAACCAGATCTTCTGTGAACCTCAAATGCGGTGTCATTATTGATGGTGGACAGCATGCATACATTCCTGCTATCCTTCAACCTCGAGGCCAGCTCTTTGTTGCTTCTCAGGGTTGCTTGTTCCTGCCTTTGCATTTTTTTGTTCACTAAAGATTGTGGGAAGCCCTTCCTGTTCTTTCTGGAGGTTCTGCAGGCCATGGTTTTCGCACAGTGTAGGTGTTTGAAAAGGGGCACGCTAGTATAATAGTTATCTGGGCACTCAGGGGAATAGAGATGGGAGTCACTTACATCATATATGTTGGACGCATACAGATATCCTGTGGCTCTTTAACATAGCTTGTAAAATTGATGGTGGCTGTGTGAGGAGTACTTTGGTGATTGGCTGTGTGACAGGTGCTCTGGTGATGGGCAGCTGCATGACGGGTACTGACGGTCTGATACAGTGCTGACAGTTTTTGATGGGTGACAGGTGCACTTTATGGGCACTGATGGGTGACTGATGGGTGATAGGTGACTGCTGATGGTCACTGATGGGTGAAAGGTGACTGCTGATGGTCACTGATGGGTGACAAGTGACTGCTGATGGTCACTGATGGTTGACAGGTGCACCACTGATGGTCACTGATGTGCGATAGGTGCACCACTGACTGTCACTGATGGGTGACAGGTGCAATGATGGGGTGACTGTTGGTTGACAGGTGCACTGGGGGGCTACAGTAACACTGCTGGGCACTGATGAGGACTGTTACACTGCTGATAGGGCGATGTGACAGGTTCTCTTTATTCAGGTGCTTGGTGCAGGACAATACAAACACAGATCCCTGGCTCTTCTCTCCTCACACTGGAAATGGTGTGTGATGAGAGAAGATCCGGTAACAGCCAGTTACCAGTCTGTGTTTACATTTGTGATCGGCTGTGAATGGATCACGGCCAATCACGTGGTAAACAGCCATCATTGGTTGTTTACCCCTGTCAGTGACAAGCTGTGTCCTTGGGACACACCACCACTGACAGCGCCGCGCTGCATGTTCTTGATCACGCACATGCTCCGTTAGAATGGGCCAACATCATGAAGTTGGCCCAGAATGAGAGCCGCAACACTCCACCATCATTTTACTATACAGCAGGCAGGAAGTGGTTAACCACTTGCCAACTGGCCGCCATCATAATACAGCAGCAGGTTGTCTCGTTCCCGCAAATCGCCTTAGCTGTATGGCGGTTGCGGGAATGTGTGGTGTGAGCTTGCGCGTGCGCCGTCGGAAGCACGCTCACTGGCTAGTGGGGGAGCCAATCAGTGGGTGGGGCGTTCTCCATGTCCGCCGGCCACCCGCAATCGCTCCCAAGACACTGCAGAACGGGGATCTGTGTATGTAAACAAACAGATTCCCGTTCTGACAGGGGAGTTGAGTGAGATTGTCTGTTCCCAGTGTTTGGGAACAGTGATCTCTCTCCTCCCCCAGTAATCCCAGCCCCCATAAAGTTAGAAACACCACAGAGGGAAAACATTTAACCCCTTGATCGCCCCTAGTGTTAACCCCTTCCCTGCCAGTGACATTTACACAGTAATCAGTGGGTATTTTTAGCACTGATCGCTGTATAAATGCTGTATAAAAGTGTCTGATCTGTCACAAATCGCAAATCACCGCCATTACTAGTAAAAAATAAATAAAAAAGGAATAAAAATGCCATAAATCTATTCCCATTGTTTGTAGATGCGATAACTTTTGCGCAAACCAATCAATATAGGCTTATTGGGATTTTTTTTACCAAAAATATGTAGAAGAATACATATTGGCCTAAACTAAGGAAGAAATTTGTTTTACTTTTTTTTTGGATATGTATTATAGCAAAAAGTAAAAAATATTGTGTTTTTTTCAAAATTGTCACTTCTTTTTTGTTTATAGCGCAAAAAATAAAAACCACTGTGGTGATCACATACCAACAAAAGAAAGCTCTATTTGTGGAAAAAAAATGGATGTTGATTTTGTTTGGTTACAATGACGCATGACCGCGCGATTGTCAGTTAGAGTGACACAAAATGTGCTCCGGTCAGGAAGGGGGTAAATCCTTCCGGAGCTGAAGTGGTTAAAAACAACCTTTTTTTGAAAAAAATTTTTGCATTGGTACTTGTCCCCCAGGGCAGTACCCAGGCCCTTATACCCTTTTTATGTTCAATAACTTGCATATAAGCCTTTAAAATGGGGGCTTTTGATTTTGCAAGTTTGGGTCGTATAGACTTTAACTAGTCCAGTTCCGCGCTATAGCTGAAAGATGGCTACAGCGCGGATCTCAATTGCCGAGGTGACGTCTATAGGCATCCGCCCCTTTGCGTGCCACCCGCCTGCAATCGCGGGCACGCAGCCCGGAAGATCTGTGATCGCTGTGTCCCTTGGACACAGCCAATCACAGATCATGGTAAATGGTCAATCACAGCGGCCATTTATTATGTGATCAGCAGGTCCAATGAGAGATGATCTCAAATGTAAACATATGAGATCATCTCTTGTTGCCGGCTTTCTCTCCTCACACGGACACCGCTGTGTGAAGAAAGAGTGAGCAATCTGTGCTGCCCATCTTTTACTGTGAGTTAACACTACTGATTTGTGATTACTGTGCCCAAATACTGACCAACACAGTGCCACTATCTGTCATCAGTGCCACCGGTCAGTGCCACCTGTCAGTGCCACATATCATCAGTGCCACCTGTCAGTGCCACCTGTCATTGACACTTATCAGTGCCACCTGTCAGTGCCACGTATCATCAGTGCCACGTGGCAGGGCGATTCAATGAGTGTCACATGTCATCAAAATGTCATCAGTGCCACGTGTCATAAAGTGCCACCTGACCTGTCATCAGTGCCACATGTCAGTACCACCTAACCCGTCATCAGTGCCACGTGTTAGTGCCAACTGTCATCAGTGCCATCAGTGGTACATGTCACCAGTGCCACCTGACCTGTCATCAGTGCCACATATCATCAGTTGCACCTAACCTGTCATCAGTGCCACATATCACTGCCACCTGACCTGTCATCAGTGCCATCTGACATCAGTCCCATCAGTGTCACGTGTCATCAGTGCCATAAGTGCCCATCACCTCATTAGTGCCATACCTGTCACCAGTGCCAATTAGTGCTGCAACAATGGCAAAAGGATCTTTTTCTGTTGAGGAGGCCTATAATATTCTTGAGGCTGATGAGAGCAACTTGGAGCTCTCTCCTGCAGGTTCCTCTGAGTCTGAGTCTGATATGACCTACAATCCAGTCTCAAGTAGCGAATCAGAGCTGGACTCAGATGAGGAATATTGTCCGCCCGCCAGACGAAGGTACGTTGGTGAGGAGGCAATACTGTCCACCAGCACCGCTGTGCCATCCACCAGCACTGCTGTGCCATCCACCAGCACCGCTGTGCTATCCACCAGCACCCCAGTGCCATCCTCCCACACCCCAGTGCTATCCACCCGCACCCCAGTGCTATCCACCTGCACCCAGTGCCATCCACCAGCACCGCTGTACCTCAGCCCCAAAGGATTAGGTCCCATGCCGGCCTTCCCTATTCACTTCAGCACCCCTTGTGGCTTCCTTCTAATTCAGGAGAAGCTAGGATTCCCCTTTCACTGCCCAGCCAGGAGTCCAGGTGGACACAGAAAATTTCTCGCCCATTCATTTTTTTGATTTGGTTTTTACGGAGGACATGCTAAGATCCATTGTGGCCCAGTGCAACCTATATGCACATCAATTCATCCAAAATAATCCAACCTCATATTATGCTCATCCTTTTGAGTGGAGAGATGTATCTGTGGAAGAGTTCAAAACTTTTTTGGGCCTCACGTTCTGCATGGGACTTAAAAAAAATAAACTGTGCTCCTACTGGTCCACCCACCCCATCTACCACATGCCGGTCTTCTCAACAATAATGCCCAGGACAAGATATCTCATAATCATGAGATTTCTCCTTTTTAATGATAATACCCAGTGCCCTCCCCAAAATGCCCCAAATTATGACCGGCTTTACAAAATTCGCCCAATTCTCCATTATTTTTCAGAAATATTCCCCTTATTGTTTACCCTGGACCAGCATATATGCATTGATGAATCCCTTGTGAAATTTTGCGGCAGGCTGGGAATAAAACAATATATCCCCAGTAAAAGAGCCCGCTATGAGGTGAAAGTATATAACTTGTGTGACGGAACCACGGGGTACATTTACGCCTTCAAAGTCTACGAAGGGAAGGACTCCCAGCTGCACCCCCCTAATTGCCCAGACTATTTAGGTGCAAGCGGGAAAATCGCTTGGGAACTCATTTACCCGCTCCTGGAGAAAGGCTACCACCTGTATGTCGATAACTTTTATACAAGTTTACCCCTGTTCCAGAAACTTTACAGGAAGAGTACACCAGCATGTGGTACGGTCAGAAAAAAATTGGATGGGCTTTCCTCAAAAACTGGTCAATGTGAGGCTTAGAAAAGGAGAGACGGCGAGTTTGCAGAATGAGGAACTTCTGGCTGTGAGGTGGAGGGACAGAAGGGATGTATACATGTTATCGTCTATACATAACAATTAATTTGGGGAGATCCCCAGAAGGAATGGCCCAATACAGAAACCAACCTGTATCCACGAATACAACTTGTACATGGGAGGAGTCAACCTAAATGATCAAATGATGGAGAAGAACATACCACTGGTATAAAAAAGTTGCACTCTATTTTTTTCATTTGACCAAATAAAACACCTACTGTATGTTCTATATCGCAATTCCACCGTAAACCCCAAACCCTTCCTTTGGCTACCAGGAGGATATCATCACCACACTTATATACCCCAACGGCCCACCAGAAAATATTAGATCCGATGTGTGTAGCAGACAATCCGAGCATCATTTCCCAGATAAAATACCTCCCAGACCAACAGGCCAAAAACTCTAGAAAAGATGGCGGGTGTGCTCTAGTGGAGGAGTTAGAAGAGACACCACTTATTATTGTGCCCAGTGCCCTTCCCAACCATGTCTCTGCATAGGTGACTGCCTCTGGCGTTATCACACCCTAGTCAATTATTAATGATTCCTCAGTTCCTTTTTCCAGTTTGCACCCCTTATGCCACTGCTTGCTCTTGAACTGACCCTGGCTTGTTATTTGACCATGCCTTTGCCTGCCGCTTTTTTACATACCTCTGCCTGCTCTGGAACTGATCCTGGCTTGTTATTCGACCATGCTTCTGTCTACAGATTTTGTACATACTTCTGCCTGATCTGGAACTGACCCTGGACTGTTTGACTATGTTTTTTGCCTGCCTCTTGGACTGATCTTGCACCCTGCAACTGGAGTAGTGGGATTCACAACACAGGGGTCTCACATATATGAGGGGATCCAGAATGTTTTTTTCTGGAAGAAGAAAACATTGTTTTTGTTTTCTCTCTCCCAGATTAGGGTCTGGAGACTCGGAGGCTTCAAAGAAATTTGGGTGGGAGAAGCTTCTACCCCTGTCCCCATTCTGTCCTGACCGAGGCCCTACTTCTGCCTGCTTCCTGTAGGACTTACTGCCATCATGCCTCTGCCTGCCACACGAATGGACAACACCTCTGCTGCAAACTTGACTATGGACCATGTTTCTGCCTGCTACTAGGACCAATATTATGTCACTGTTGACAATATCCCTGTCTGCACTGACCTTGGACTGTATATGGACAGTATCCTTGCCTGCTGCTTGTACTGACTTTGGACAATATTCCTGCCTGTTGCCTGGGCAATTGTGTTCACTGTACTACTACCAGGACCAATATTTTGGCACTGTTGACAATATCTCTGCCTGCACTGACCCTGGGCTGTATATGGACAGTATCCATGCCTATACTATGGACAGTATTCCTGCCTGTTGCCTGAATAATTGCGTTCACTGTTGGTTGTCTGGACAATTGTGTTTGCTGTAGCTGACCAAGTCTCTGCCTGCTGCCTGGAACAGTGCTATCCTCCTGTGGACAGCTGCAATACTAAAACCACAGGTAACCTTTTGTTTACCCTTTATTTAGCAGAATGTATTTTGGGGTGTAATTCTTTGTATGTGCATGCTATGTGTCCTTAGAACACCTGACGGTCTTCCTTGGGCCGCTGTATGTAGCCAGGCTGTGTAAAAGTCTCACACATGTGGTATCGCCATACTCAGGAGTAGAAACATGTATTTTGGGGTGTAATATTTGCCATGTACATGCTATCTGTTGGAAATATATATTATAAATGGACCACTTTGTGTAAAAATATTGCGTTTTCATTTTTTTCCCACATTTTCCAAAAACTTCTGGATATAAATGAACCGTTTTAAAGACTCATTATGCCTCATAGATTATATTTGAGGTGTTAGCTTTCCAAAATGGGATCATTTTGTGGGCGTTTCCATTGTTCTGGTGCTCCAGGGCCTTTAAAAGTGTGATAGGTCGTCATGACATTAGATGTGTAATTTATGTCCCTAGAATACCTGATGGTGCTCCCTGCATGTTGGGCCTCTGTATGTGGCTAGGCTGTGAAAAAATCTCAGACATGTGATATCGCCATACTCAGGAGGAGTAGCAGAATGTGTTTTGGGGTGTAGTTGCAAGTATACATATGCCATGTGAGAGAAATAACGTATTAAAATGACAATTTTGTAAAAAAAAAAAAAAATAATAATAATCTTCATTTTGCAAAGAATTGTGTGGAAAAATGTACAACTTCAAAGAACTCACCATGAAACTTACTAAATACCTTGGAATGTTTACTTTCCAAAAAGGGGTCATTTGGGGGGTATTTGTACTTTCTTGATGTGTTAATGTCTCAAGACCTTCTTTACATCAGGTGTGATCACTTTTCAGTGATTGGCACCATAGTTTGTAGACCCTATAACTTTCACAAGGACCAAATAATATACACCCATTTGGGTTATTGTTACCAAAGATATGAAGCAGTATAAATGTTGGCCAAGATTTATGAAGAAAAGTTACTAATTTGCTAAATTTTATTAGAGAAACAAAGAAAAAAGCATTTTTTCACAAAATTTTCAATCTTTTTTTATTTATAGCACAAAAAATAAAAACCCACTAGTGATTGAATACCACTAAAAGGAAGCTCTATTTGTGTGAAAAAAGAACGCAAATTTCATATGGGTACAGTGTTGCACGACTGAGTAATTGTCATTCAAAGTGTGATAGTGCTGAAAGCTGAAAAATGGCCTTGACAGGAAGGGTGTGAGGGTGAGTATGGCGATATTGCATGTCTGAGACTTTTTCACAGCCTAGCCACATACAGAGGCCCAACATGCAGGAAGCACCATCAGGTATTCTAGGGACATAAATTACACATCTAATGTCATGACGACCTATCACACTTTTGAAGGCCCTGTAGCACCAGGACAATGCAATTTCCAACAAAATGACCCCATTTTGGAAAGCAAACACCCCAAAGTATAATCTATGAGGCAGAATGAGTCTTGAATGGTTCCGTTTTTTACAGCAGTTTTTGGAAAATGTGGAAAAAAACAAAAACGCTTTTTATTTTTTACAGAGTTGTCCATTTAAAAGATATTTCCAACACATAGCATGCACATAGCAAAAATACATTCTGCTACTTCTCCTGAGTGTGGCGATACCACATGTGTGAGACTTTTACACAGCCCGGCCACATACAGAGCGAACATTGAACTAGCACCTTCAGACGTTCTAAGAGCATAAATTGCACATCTCATTTCTCAACCACCTATTACATTTTTGAAGGTCCTAGAGCACCAGGACAATGTAATTGCCCACAAAATGACCCAATTTTGGAAAGAAAACACCCCAAAGTATAATCTATGAGGCATAATGAGCCTTTTGCATGGTTCAGTCTTTTACAGAAGTTTTTGGAAAATGTGTAAAAAAATGAAAATGCTTTTTTTTTTACACAAAGTTGTCCATTTATAAGATATTTCCAACATGGCATGTATGTAGCAAAAATTGACACCCAAAAATACATTCTGCTACTCCTCCCGAGTATAGCGATACCACATGTGTGAGACTTTTACACAACCTGGCCACATACAGAGGCCCAACATCCAAATAGTACCATCAGGCGTTCTAGGAGCATAAATTGCACATATAATTTCCTAAGAACCTATCATTTTTGAAGGCCCTTCATATTTCTAACAAATAGCATGTAATACCAAGAATTACACTCCAAAATAAGTTCTATTGAGGAAAGGGTAAAAAAGAAGTATTACCTGTGGTTTTAATAGTGTCCACCGAGGAGAGCATTGGTCCAGGCAGCAGTCAGGGATGTGCTTAGCGACAGCAATAGTAATTATCCAGACAGCAGGCAGGAATATTGTCTATAATTAGTACAAGGACATTGTCAGCACAGCCAAAGCATTTGTCCATATGAATTGTACAGACAGAGACAGCCAGCACAGCCATAATATTGGTCCTGGTACATTGTTACTTGAAGTCACTCATTGTACAGCTCTCTATCTCTTCATAAACATACTGCCTCTTGCTACAGATAATTACTTCCATAGTCCAGGTAGCAGGCAGAGGTGTGGTCAGGTCATGCAGCAAGTAGAGGCATGATGGCAGTAAGTCAGCAGCAGGCTGAGGGCCTCATTCAGGTGAGACCTGTGCACAGGGGCAGAGGCTTCTCCCACCCTTCGCTTTGAAGCCTCCAGGCAACCAGACACTAATATGGAAATTATGAAACCCGGAGAAAACAAAAAATGTGTTTTCTCCATCCAGAAAAACAATTCTGGTGCCCCTCACATATGTCAGACCCCTGTGTACTACAGTAGCAGTTCAACAGTTCAGTCCAAGCAGTAGCCAAAAGCATAATCAATAAAACAGGCCAGGGTCAGTGCACATGCAAGCAGTCCAAACAGTGGGCAGAAGCGTAGTTGATAAAACAGGCCAGGGTCAGATTATGTGCAAGCAGTCCAAATGTTAGGCAGAAGCATAGTCGAAAAACAGGCCAGGGTTAGTTCACGTGGAAGGAAGTGGCATGGTTATTTGGGGAAGCATGGAAAATGGTCAGCACGGATGATGAAAATTGGGTAATATACGGGCTAATATTTTAGGGATGTGTGGTAAAGTCTGAAGCATTCACCAATGCAAAGGCCAGGTTTGGAGGGACCCTGGGGACAATGGTAGCTGGTATCTCTGTGGAATCTTCTTTTGCTGCATACTCTGCAACTTTTTTGGCATCTTCGGCCTGATTCAGAAGGTGGAATGTTGTCCGGGAAGCTGCGCTCATGAAGTCGGCTAACTGCATCAGAGCGAAGGTTTTCTGGGGGGATTTCTGGATAAATGAGGAACATGACAACTTGAACTTTAGGAAGGGGCAGGTTTTCCGTGGATTTGGTGAAGATTATGTAGGCGTTATACATGGCCAAATGGATTAGATAAAGTGCTATCTTCTTGTACCAGAACCGGGACCTCCTTATTGCTAAATAGAATTGAATCATTTGGTCGTTGAAATCCACGCCCCCCATGTTGAGATTGCAATCTTGGACTCATGTTGGCTTTGCAATGGGACCTCTTCTTCTTTAAACTTCAACTGTGGTGTCATCATGGACAGTGGACATTATGTGCACATTTTGGTTATCCTTCCACCTCAAGGCCAGCACTTCATTGCATCACAAAGTTGCTCTTTCCCCCTTTCACAGTTTCTTGTTTACTATAGATTGTGGGAAGCCCTTCCTATTCTTTCTTATGGTTCCTCAGGCCAGGGTTTTAGCAACGTAAATATGCTTGAAAAGGGGCAAACAGGTGTAAAAATTGTCAAGGTATATATGGTATCCTTTTGAAATGAGGCAAGGGTGGGACTTTAAATGAAGTGTGCGCTTGCAAAGTGTATAGAGTAAAAATATGTTTTTATTTGTTCATGCATGTAATTATATCAAATATCTGAGTGCATAGATATTGAGTGCATAGAGTATAAACCCTTAAAATTCATATTTGTACATAATATTAAAATTCATCACATATACATATATGCATGCATGAATAGAAGTCATAATATTAAGGCCAAGAATTGATGGTCCCTGTTTCAATAGAGAGTGGTCATAATTGTATACATTGGTACAAATCACACATGTGAACATATAAAAAGATGAAAACATGGTTGCATGTAGAAACTGATTTGGAGATGTAAACCACGGATAAAATGAGCTGATGCGTATCGCAGCTTTAGCTGCTCTTCAGGGGCAGGCACGTGATAAAAAAAAGTGAGACTGCAAGATGACGGCACATCTCCACCAGCCATGTTGTGGGGAATTTCTGGTGGATAATGATGTGACCGAAAGTGAACAGGGACAGGGTCTCACCTTTACTTTCACTAGAGGATCACTTCTATGCAATTTCTTCCCTGGGGGTGCCTGTGCGGCTCTTGTCGTGTGGATAGCTCGCCACAGTCCCCGGGATGGCGTTTTCATGGGGGGGGTCTCTCCCTTTTGGCTCTGGAGATGTGCCGTCATCTTGCAGTCTCACTCTTTTTTATCACGTGCCTGCCTCTGAAGAACGGCCAAAGCCGCAAAATGCGTCAGCCTCATTTTAGCCGTGGTTTACATCTCCAAATCGGTTTCTACATGCAACCATGTTTTCATCTTTTTTCAAGTGTGATTTGTACCAATGTATACAATTATGACCACTTTCTACTGAGACAGGGACTATCAATTCTTGGCCTTAATATCGTGATTTCTATTCATGCATGCATGCATGCATGTATGTATATGTGATGAATTTTAATATTATGTACAAATATGAATTTTAAGGGTTTATACTCTATGTACTCAATATCTATGCACTCAGATATTTGATATAATTACATGCATGAACAAATAAAAACATATTTTTACTCTACATACATTGCAAGAGCACACTTCATTTAAAGTCCCACCCTTGCCTCATTTCAACTTAACAGGGATGGAGGTAGTAACCCCCTTTGGGCACTACTTAATTCAAAGTCCCAAACCTCTCTTTTTTGTGTCATATGGTATCCTTTGTTGAGCAGTGGGTAGGCCAGGTCCCATACATTTTTACCAGATGTGCCCATGTAGGTTGGGCACTCAGGGGGCTGGAGCTGGGAATCTCATCCTTCATATATGCGGAATGCATACAGATATCCTGTGGCTCTCTCACAAATTTTATATAATTTAACTCCGTATTTGGCCCTTTTGCTAGGAATATATTGCTTTGTGGTTGTCACTGATGGGTGACAGGGGGTGGTCATTGATGGGTACCAGGTGGTGTTCACTGATGTGTGATGGGTGTCTGTTGGTGGTCACTGATGTGTGATGGGTGACAGGTGGTAGTCACTGATGAGTGACGGGCAACAGGCAGTGATCACTGATGACTGATGGGTGGTAGTCGCTGATGGGCGACGGGTGACAGGCAGTGGTCACTGCTGGGTGACGGTGACAGGTGGTGGTCACTGATGGGTGACAAGTGGTGGTCACTGATGAGTGATGGGTGACAGGTGGTGGTCACTGATGGGTGACGGGTGACAGGTGGTGATCACTGATGGGTAAAGGGTGGTGGTCGCTGACGGGTGATGGGTGACAGGCAGTGGTCACTGATAGGTGATGGGTGACAGGCCACGGTCACTGACGGGTGACAGGTGCACTAAAAGTCACTGATGGCAGTCTCTGATGACAGGTGCACTTTATTGGGGCAAATGTGGTGACTGTTTGGTGGCAGGTGCAATGGGGGGGCAGGGGTGATGTGGCAGGTGCTTGTGCTGTACAGTACATGCACAGATTGGTAACTCACTGATCCAGGCTCTCCTCTCCTCACACTGGAAACGGTTTGTGAGGAGAGAAGAGCTGGTAACAGCTAGTTACCGCTCTGTGTTTACATTCGTGATGAGCTGTGAATGGATCACAGCTGATCACATGGCAACAGTCACTGGCCAATGGCTGTTTACTACTGTTGGTGGCAGGCAGTGTTCCCGGGAACACGCCACCACCAACATACACGTGCAGCGCGCTCCCGATCACGCACATGAGCCGTGTAAATGGGGGAAGTACCACTTTCTGATCAGCCGTGAATCCGTCATGGCCAATCACGTGGTAAACAGCCATGCCCAATGGCTATTCACCCCCGTCGGTGACAAGCTGTGTCCTGCGCATGCCCGGCTTAAAGGGATCATGTCACATGACGTCTGCCGGCTACAAGAGCCACACCGCTCCACCGTCATTTGATGGTGGATGGACGGCAAGCGGTTAAAAAAAATTTAAAAATGCTCCTAGATGCGAACGCATCATGCAAAACGCGGCAAAACTGACGTTTTAGACGCTGGTTTCTAGCTGTAACGGTAACATTTTCAGGGGAGGTTGAAACAGTGTCCCATGTAAATGGAGCCTTAAGGCATATTGGTATCAACATGTAGATCATTCTGAAATCACCTGGGCACCTTTCAACAGTGTTGTTACTATTAGTCCTGTCAGTCTGTTCAAGTTTCAGCTTGTTTTATCTTATTCCTAAACCCAGTCCCCCCAAATTTTCCCAAACTTTTTGGGACACTTACGGCACATATAGGTACGTTTGTATAGAGGTAGGATTGCATTAACTAAGGCTTTCCACTGTGATAGTGTAGATAGTTCTGTGTCTTTTCACTTAATCAGTATCGCCTTCCTAGCGTAAAATGTGGTATAGAAAAGAAATAATCTCTTGTGGGTATTTGATGTAAGTGTATCAGTGACCCCTAGTAATAAGACAGTGGGATCCATACTCAAAGGCAGGTTGCTCACCCTCCCAATTTCCTTAATCACCTAAGTCCAGAAGTGTTGGATTACTGGGCAGGCCCAGACTACTTGTAGAAATGAGCTTAGCTCATCTTTACACTTTGAGCATCTATCAGTTTGGGTTGGGAATATCTTCGCCAATCTCTGTGGGGTAAAATATGCTCTGTGCAAGAATTGTAGTTGTATATAACGGTCTCTAGCAGAGATCATCAAAGGTATATATTGTTGAATTCCCTCTTCCCAATCTTCATCCGTTAAAGTAGGGATGTCTGTATGCCATGTGTTAAACAGTTTAGTTTTGCCTTCATCTAGAGAGGTTATTCTAAGATAGTGGAGTTACACTTTAAGATGTTTTGCCTGTGTAGGAAGTTCTCTTATGAATGTTGGAGGGACAGATCCCCTTCTCACTCAATTTGGGGCTCAACAGTTTTCATTATCATCCTACGGCTGCAGATCTATTCATGTCTATTTGGACTCACCACACAAGCAGTGCTGAAGAAGATTTTGGGTAGAGGAGGACACGCATTGAAGTAGGCCACTAGTGACAAAGAGGTAAGCAAGCATTTGGATTAGGAGGTAGGGATCTAGGTTAGATGGATAGAGATGAAATAATGTGTTTCCCAATGGGTTTTTGTTGAAAACTGAACTTCTTTAAACCAGACCAATGGATCTGCAAACCTTTTCTAATGCAGCATCCCTGAGAAATCATAGCCGTGCTACAGCAAGTGTGGAGTGGAAGAAAAGGAAATTTTTATTCAGAATGTATTTATTTATTTTTAGGTATATTGATTCAAGAAAGACCCTTATTCATAAAATCACTAGTTCTAAACATACATATAATTTTACTGGAGATTATTGGATGTTAGCAAGTTACCATGGCTTTCATATTCTGTGCCGCTGAGCTATTTAAGCTCACTTTCAATCTTCTTGTCAATTCATGCTCAACAAGGAGCCCTGCCAGCATTAAATGTCATGTCTGTAATGGTTCTAATTTACTCATCAATATTTATCCATACCTATAATAGCATTGTTTAGCTGCATGGTATATATGTTTCATTTAGATTTTTCAGCATATGCTTTACTGGAATATTTCATTTTGTTTTCCACCAGAACAAAAAAAAACACAATAACAATTTTATCAATACTGTGATTTACATAAAATAAAAGAGCAACATACAGTTTGTCAAAAAAGAAATGGTCTTTTTTGCCATTACATTTTTCTAACTATACATGCACAGTTTTTCCAATGCAGTTTGTCCTTGATTTTTTTGTTTTGTTTTGTCCCTGTCTTGCTTGCACTCTATGAACTTCCTAAGACCCATTTACATGGTACTCTCCATAATATTTACAACAATCGGCCATAACATTATAACCAGTAACAGGTAAAGTGAATACCATTGATTATCTTGTTACAGTGGCATCTGAAAGTGTGTGGGATACATTAGGAAGCAAGTGAGCATGTTGTCTCTGAAGTTGATGTGCTGAAAGCAGAAAAATTGGGCAAGTGTAAGGATTTGAGCAACTTTGAGAAGAGCCAAATAGTAATAACTAGACTGGGTCAGAGCAACTCCAAAACTTCAGCTCTTGTGGGATGTGCCCATTCTTTTTTGGTCAGGACCTACCAAAAATGGTCCAAGGAAGAAAAGCCAGTGATAGGGTCATGAGTGGCAAAGGCTTATTGATGCATGTGAGGAACAAAGACTAGCATGTATAGTCCAATCCAATAGAAGAGCTACTGTAGCTCAAACTGCTGAAAAAGGTAATACTATTCCAATATAAATATGTCAGAACACAAGTTATGGCTCCAAGGAGCTCCACAATGATACATAAATAAATCGGAATGGAAACCATAAGATGCACAATCTTTAATGCTATTGTTAAATACTTACTTTTTAGGCTAGGCCAGTTTTAATTTAGGTAAAAAAAAAATTACATCTGAACAGTTGCAGATTTTATTACATTCAGATTTACTGCATTTAACACTCAAAAAAACAGTGCTCCCAGCAAGATTCATTTCCTGGACCTCCCCATGTCAGCCTACTACGGGTCAGCTCCGCCCCCTCTGACTCCTCCAGGACCACCTCTTTCCTAGCCCATAAAGGGCGGCTGTCTGCCCCATAACACTGTTCTTTTTTCTTCCTCGCTCCGGACACCTTTTTTTTTTTTGCATTTTTTTATTTTTGTTACTTTTCATTTTTTCTTCTCTTTTCTCTCTCGGAGGCTGCCCGGGCGTTCCCCTCCGGATTACGGACAAGACGCCTAGAGGAGGTGGGTTCCCGGAAGCGGGCTATAACAGTATAAATTACTGTATACTCCTGCGGGCAGGAAAACACTACGGTTACTAGAGACCAACTCGACTGGAACAACGGTATAAACTACTGTCTATGGTCGCAGAGGAAGTAACGAGAGAGATTGCTGTACGCCTTATCGCGAATAACAGTATAAATTACTGTCTACGGCGGCAGCGGGAATAACAGTATAAATTACTGTCTACTGTACATTCGGAATAACAGTATAAATTACTGTCTACTGTACATTCAAAATAACAGTATAAATTACTGTCTACTGTACCTACAAAATAACAGTATAAATTACTGTCTACGAAGATGGGCGGATTAACAGTATAAAGTACTGTATACTGCAGCTTAGAGGATAACAGTATAAAGCTACTGTCTGCTATGGCTTTACTAACATCATATAACAACAAGAACATAAGGTACTGTTCCTTTATGTTGGGCACAGCGGAGTGCTTTATTACTATAATTCTGGGTAACATGTTTTCTTTCCTCTAGTGAGCATTTTGTTTGGGTACCTTACTTTCATTTTTGCAGTAGCAGCGGCTGGGTTCCTGCAGCGGGTGGCGCGCTGAGCCCGATAGTTCCTCGGCGGCCTCGTGGCTGCGGGGAGACTGTCGGGTGGAATCTGACGTCACCAACGAGTGCCGCGGGCCGTTGCTATTTTTTGGATTGGCGGCTGCAGTCTTCTTCCCAGGCGTCCCACGGAGGAGAGGGCGCTCTGCAGGTCTGCCGCTCGGCCACACTGCACACAGGTAGGCAGCGCTGTTCTCCCGGCTGGTATGCTTGGGATGGCAGGCTTATGTTAATTTTCCCTCTCTGTCCTTAGGTCTGTCCAGACCATTGGCTGCCTTTGGAACAGTGCTGAGCTCCATGGAGAGGTAGAGAGGGGAGGAGAGATTTTTTCTTTCTTCCCTTTGATCTGTTTGTCTCTCTCTGCTGCTCGCTATATGGAGGTTGTATTTTGATTGATTGCCATGTTTGTTTTTTTTTGTTTGTTTCTCTCCTCTTCTCTCTCTCTCCCTCCCTCCCTACAGAGAGAGGTCCTCAAGGTGGGATAAAGGCCCGCGAAAGGCTGGCAGATCTACCGCCAGCAAGAAGGAGGAGAGGAACGCCCGTAAGGGTCGGCGGCAAGAACGCCTTAGATCCCCGTCTCCCCAGCCGCACTCTAGTCGGAGCGCACAGAAGAAAAAGCGTCATAGACCCTCACATCGCAGAGAGAGGGAGCGGTGGTCATCTTCCTCACCCAGTGGGTCGTCTTCATCATCAGATCAGGAGAATGCGTGCTGGGCCTGTTCAGCTCAAGCCTTACCTGGCAAGTTGGTGTGTGCCTCCTGCTTCAAAGAAGCCTCGCGGAATGACGCCTCAGATGCTCGCCGGGTAAAATCATATATAAAGGATGCAGTGAGAAAGGGTCTTAAGGGCGTCACCAAATGACCATCTCGCCTTCCGGGGTCATCTTCTTCAACAGACTCATCAGTGCAATGGGGTGAGGATAGACGGGAGTCTTCTGAGTCTGAGGGCGACTCCGAACCTCGTGCTTTTGATTTTGCATTGATTCCGCCCTTGGTAGAGGCAGTGAAGGAGGCCATGAAATGGCAGGAAGATGCTTCTCCGCCAAAGAAGCAACGCAAGTACTACCCGGAGTTGAAAAAGTCGCTACCTTCCTTTCCATTTATAGAAGAAATTCGGGAGGTCATGAAGGATGAATGGGCTAGGCCAGAGAAGAGGTGGAATGTCCATAATAGGGTCGCAAAGCTTTACCCATTTAGTTCAAGGGACACGGAGTGTTGGGACGCTGCACCTAGGGTGGATGCATCCCTGCAGAGACTGGCCCGCCACATTACGCTTCCCCTGGACGATTCAGTCTCTTTCAGGGATCCCATGGATCGGAAGATGGATACGGACCTAAAGACACTGTACACTGTGGCGGATGCGGCCTGTAGACCAGCAGTGGCACTCACTTCAGTGGCAGCAGCCCTTAAATCCTGGGTGGCTGAATTGATGGGGGAATGTTCGGGAGAAGAGCGAGAAAGTGCTCCGTGGCAATTCCTGAAGATTGCAGTGAAATTCGTGGCAGAGGCAGCAGTGGACCAGGCAAGAATGGCAGCTAGAGTTATGGCTCACTCCGTTTCGGCCCGCAGAGCCTTATGGTTGAAACATTGGGCGGCGGACAGCTCGTCAAAACATAGTCTGTGTGCGGTTCCGTTTGACGGGAAACTGCTCTTCGGGAGTCCATTAGAAGCGGCAATCCTGAGGGTTTCAGGTGGAAAGTCCGGGTTAATTCCCCAAGAAAGGAAGAAGCAGCGTCAGTCCTTTCGCCCCTACAGAAAGCCGAGGGACGCCTACAGGGAGGCAACGGCTTACAGACCAGGCAGGCCGTTCTTCAGACAATGGAAGGGCTCTGCAACAAATGTGCGTAGGCCGGCAAAGAACAGGGCCAACAACGCTCAGAAGGCCGCTGCTAAAGCCTTCTGAAGGTGTCTCCGCTCGGTCCCCTCAAGTCGGGGCAAGATTGAACCGATTTGCGGGGGTTTGGGCGGAGGGAATTCAAGACGCCTAGATTTTGAATATAGTCCGGTCGGGCTATCGGCTCGACTTCAAGGCAAGACCTCCCCGGGCTTTCTTTGTGGAGACTCGACTACCTTCAGATGCGGAGAGGAGGAGGTGTTTGCGGACATATACCGAAGAATTATTGGCAGCAAACGCCATTTCTCCAGTTCCAGAGCGAGAACGGGGTTTAGGGGTTTACTCCCCCCTGTTTTTAGTGCCAAAAGCATTGGGCGGCTTCAGACCAGTCCTGGATCTCAAGAGGCTGAACTCACTGATGAGGATTCCCCCGTTCAAGATGGAGTCACTGCAGACTATCATTTCTGTAGTGAGGGAAGGAGATTGGATGGCGTCCATCGACTTTCCAGATGCGTATCTCCATGTGCCAATAAACGAAGCTCATCAGCGTTTTCTCAGATTTGCGGTGGAGGGATCGCACTTCCAGTTCCGATGCCTTCCATTTGACCTTTGTACGGCGCCCAGAACGTTTTCAAAACTACTATTGGCAGTCATCGCGGTTCTCAGAACCAAGGGAGTTCAGATATTCCATTATTTGGACGACATACTCCTGTTGGGGGCCTCGAAGGGACTTCTACAGTGCCAAGTTCAGCTCACCTGCAAAACACTCGCTGGTTATGGTTGGTTGGTGAATGTTCAGAAGAGCCGGATGAACCCGACTCAAACGTTGGAATACCTCGGGGTGGAATTCAACATGCGCCAGGGGCGAGTTTATTTACCACATAGGAAAGTAATTCAGATTCAGTCTCGTGCCAGGGCAGTGAGAAGAACAGCATCCATGCAAGCGAGAGAGTGCATGCGGTTCCTAGGGTTACTGTCAGCAACCATTCCGGTGGTGCCGTGGGCAAGATGGCACAGAAGGACGTTTCAGGCCAATTTCCTTCTCCAGTGGGATCGCTGCTCGCTGATTCAGAAGATTCACCTTCCAATACCGATCAGGCGCTCTCCAGTTTGGTGGACAAAGGCACGCAATCTGTCGAGGGGAGTTCCCCTGAATCCCTTGGAACCGTTGCTGGTGACAACCGATGCCAGCTCAATCGGTTGGGGAGCTCATTGCCTAGATCAGCAGGCGCAGGGGCGGTGGAAGACTCTGGCGGTACGACCGTCAAATTGGCTGGAGTTAGAGGCCGTCAGGCGCGTGCTGGTAGCTTTTCAGACGGTTTTGCGGGGTCAAGCAGTCAAGATACTGTCCGACAACAAGACGGCGGTAGCTTATGTGACACGTCAAGGAGGCACCCGGAGCCGAGCACTTCTTCAGGTGGCAGCTCAGATCTTTCCATGGGCCGAGAACAATCTGGTTTCTCTCACAGCCTCTTATCTTCCCGGGACGGACAATGTCTTGGCAGACCAGTTGAGCCGACAGTTTTTGGATCACAACGAGTGGGGCCTCAACCCCAAATACCTAGCCAGGATCTTCACGGTATGGGGTACCCCATCGATAGATCTAATGGCAACGGAGAAGAATTGTCAGCTTCCTCGTTTCTTCTCTCGAACATGGAATCCTCAGGCCTCTGGCCAGGATGCGCTGTCCAGATCCTGGGCGTTCCCTTTGGTGTATGTGTTCCCTCCGCTTCCCTTGATTCTCAAGGTACTCTTGAAGATACAGCGGGAGAGAGTTGCGGCGATAGCAATCCTTCCGTACTGGCCCAGGAGGCCATGGTTTGCCCTGGCCTGGAGAATGAAGGTTTGCAACCCGATCCAGTTACCTACGGCTCCAGATCTTCTAATCCAGTGCGGGGTGTGCCATCCGAACCCCGGGAGACTGAAGCTAATGGCGTGGAATTTGAGAGGAGATCTTTAGGCAACTTACGGCTCAACGTGCGGGTGGTGAATACTCTGCTGCAAGCTCGAAAGAAGACTACGAATTCCGCATATTATAGAATCTGGCAGACCTTCTGTAACACCGCTGCTTTGAAGGGTTGGAATCTGAACTCTCCAACTGTTGCAAACATCTTGGACTTTCTCCAGGAGGGCCTAGATAAGGGCCTAGCATACAATACCCTGAGAGTCCAAATCTCAGCCTTGTCGGCGATGCTGTACAGAAGACGGGCTCTACATCCGCTTGCGGCCAGATTTTTCAAAGCAACCATGAAGATAAGGCCTCCACGAAAGTCTTTTTTTCCAAAGTGGGGCTTGACGGTGGTCTTAAGAGCATTGTTGGCTTCTCCTTTTGCTCCAGCCTCGACCTGCTCGGTGTTCCATCTCACGTTGAGAACCGTCTTTTTGTTGGCGATTGCTTCAGCGAGACGAGTTTCAGAGTTATGTGCCTTTTCTTCAAAAGAGCCTTACTGCATGATCCTGCGAGACAAGGTGATACTCAAGCCGGTGCCCAGTTTTCTACCTAAGGTCAACACTTCGTTTCACTTAAACTGGGAGACAATTCTTCCAGCCTTCCCGATAGAGTCAGGGGAGGACGAGTGGAATTTGTTGGACTTAGTCTCAGTCATCTCGGATTACCTGAAACGCACAGAGGAATTCCGGCGGCAGGATCAGTTGCTGGTGTTCCCAGCGGGGCCCAAGAAGGGAATGGCCGCATCCTGGTGGCAGTTCGGGGTGAAACCTTTTTTT
>BLSH010082672.1:306025-317049 GCA_018402905.1 Glandirana rugosa
TCCCCCCCACCCTCCCCACCCTTAGTGCCTATACCCCCCCCTCTTATCTCCAGACCGTTACTACTACTACTACTAACCTAATCTCTATCCCCTTCCCCCCCTCCCCTATTGAAAAAAGCTTTGTACACTGGTCATGTATGAAACTGTTCGTTTTGTATTCAATAAAAAACTTTGAAATAAAAAAAAAAAAAAAAGTGCATCCCCAGTGCTTCATGATCACTCACCAGATATGTTTGACCTCTCATTACAATATAGTCAACAAGAGCTATGTAATGATGCTAGATAACCAGGAAGACGGGTGGCTTATTGGTTATTTTATTATTCCCTTGTGTATCTATTAAGATCTTTGTAAATGAAACACAGTCAATTTACATATTGGAAACATTGCAACCCGAAGACTTTGATTTTAGGTAGGGATACATAAAGAAAAAAATGGCTTGGAAAATGTGATGTCACCATGTTGCCTAAAACAGCTACTGTATTTTGTGTAGTACTTAGAAAATCAGGAACTGACTGCACTAAAAAAAGTAAATGTTTACAAATTGTGAGTGGCTGTTAATTACAAATATTTTTTTTCTGTTTACCTTGTAGTGCTTAACCCCACAGAAGCCACTAGATATGATGGGTTCTCTGTTCTGCCATGACACTTTTAGCTGCTCAGACCTTACAGACACACCTGTGTAACTTATTCACTTCAGCTTCAGAAGGTTTTACCCCCTTCATGACCAGTCCATTTCTTTGCTATTTGGCACTGCACTAATTTAACTGATGATTGTGTGGTCATGCAATGCTGTACCCAAACACAATTTATATTTTTCACACAAATAGAGATTTCTTTTGGTGGTATTTGATCACAACTGGGTTCCTTATTTTTTATTATATAAATGAAAAAAGACCATCAATTTTGAAAATGAAAAAATATTTTTTACTTGTTATAACACACATCCAATATTTTTTTTTTAAATCTAATTTATTCATAAAATTTGGCCAAAATGCATCTACAAACTATGGTATATGCAGTATATTGGATTTTGTTTATACTACTAATGTCGGTGATCAGCACATAACAGGACTGTGATAGTGCAGCTGTGATAGTGCAGCGGGCAATCTGATATTAACTGCCACTGGAGGGGAACTGACTAATTGACACTGACATCAACAGTGGCACTAATAGAGTGATCAGGGATAATACAATGTCACTGTGCTAATGACACTGGCTGGGAAGGGGTTAACATCTAGGGTGATCAAGGGGTTAAATGTGTGCCTAACAATGTGTAATGTGTGCTATTTTGTACTGAATATCCCTGCTTTGCAGGGATAACTGAGAGATTGATCCCTCACAGAGCCCTGGGTTGATTGTCAACACAGGGCTCTGAGCTGTGATTGGACACAGCCGGTCAGCAGGTCCCAGCCATAAATCATGACTGTACACAGCGAGTGTCTGCAGGGGGAACACATGTTCCCACCCTAAACCTGGAAGCAGGCAATTGATGTACGGACCTCCCGTCCGCAGTACGTTGTGGGTAGGCAGTCTGTAACTAGATAAATGTTAGTATGCTACTACTCTATAACAGAGCACAGAAAATAGGCTACAAGAAACTGGATGTTGGACTGAAAGGATGTATTGTGGCAATGCAGTTAAACAATGCAATCAATAAACAGGCAATAGGTTTAATAATGCTGTTCTAGATGACATGGACACTGACTCATGAGACAGCCTTAAAAATAATGACATTAAGTGCACATGCGCGGAGCGCCCGTCATGGCTGCATAAGCCCGGAGCTCCGGTCCGCCTCAGCCTTCCGGACCCTCCACAGCCAGCTACGGAGCCTGGATCTCCCTCCTCTAGTCTCCAGGAGAAGGTACAGCCGAGGAGCATCTCCCAGAGAAGAGCGGTCCTGCTTGTCAAGCCGAGGGTTCCTCGCCTGACCCCGTCCACCAATGCGAGGCAGCGGCTCGGGACTACAAGTCCCTTCACAGGATGAGGACGAGCAGCCTGGTGTGGACTCGTCCACAGAGGGCTCTCGGAGGGGCTCAGGTCTCTCCCTCCTAGGGCTGCACGAGCAAGTGAGGCCAGGGGGCATCCCCAGAAGCAAGGGACTTGCCGGCTCCGCCGGGGGAGCCGCATCTGGCCCCGGCCATCTACTCGAGGCCGCGGCTCAGGCCTACACGCCGCACCACAAACTGCAGCACACCTCCCAGGCGGAGAGCCGGCCCCGATCCCTCATACCTGACTAGGACCGGGTGGGTACCGCTGTGTCGAGCCTTAAGCAGACTGTTGACCTGCCACAGTAAAACACCAGGCCATCACCCCAGTATTAGCAAGGGGTGAAATTTGCTTTAAAGAATGGGCTCATAGACAGGCCTCTGTCTATATTCAAGCTGGAACCCTGGGTTCCCACTCTCCAGCACTTCACTCTGACTTCCAGATGATGATGGGGGTCTTCTCCAAAATGCTCTCCAAGGGCTTAGCCCAAACAGCCTCCCAAATCACATCTGTTATTCGAGCTGACCTAAAAAATCTGGGAGCCCAGACTGACGCAATAGAAAATAAAACAGACCAATCAGTGGCCAGAACCAACCAGAACACGGTGCGTATCCAAGATATACAAGACCAATTGGACTCAGCACTATCCAAAATAGACGACCTGGAAAATCGTTCCAGACGCTAAAACTTCCGGATTAGGGGCTTCCCTGAGTCTGTTACTGAAGTCCGTGTTGCGGTACGCGACTTTGTCAAGGAAATCATTCCGGGCATCCCCAAACACCATCTGGAACTCAATAGAGTCCATAGAGCACTCCAACCACCATGCTCTGATGGTTTACCTAGAGACATTTTGGTGAAATCGCATTTTTACAGTGTAAAGGAGGAGGTCATGAAGTTCTCTAGGAACTCTCCCAATCTTTCCATACAAGGTCATCCCATTCAAGTTTTTGCAGACCTGTCTCCTTCCACCATCTAAAAGAGAAGAACCCTGAAGCCGCTGCTGGAAGTCCTTTCTAAGTCAACAATCAAGTATTGGTGGTCCTTCTCGTTCCACCTGTCCTTCATCTACAAAAACAAGACTTATGGCTTCTCTACCTTCCAGGATGGGGAACAACTGTTGATTAGACTAAACCTCATCTCCCTAGACTCTTCCTGCTCCTTGCTTCACAAGAATGCAGGCTCCTCCAAGCGGCCCCCTCCACAGAGCCCAATACCCCCAATTTGGCGGAAACAGCAACCTAAGCGTGCCAAAGACTCTCATACTTCTTGACTACTCAGTCATGAACCCGGATTGCTGTCTCTCGTTTTCAGCTGCACTAGAGTTTCTGAACTTTATAGTGTCCACCTTTCCTTGTCGGGTGACTTGTTCACTTTACCTATAATATTTTGTTGGGGCAGCCTGTTTTTGGCTCTCCCCCTCACCCAACTCCCCCAATCCCTGGGATATTTCTGGGGGGGGTAGGGTGGGGTGAATGGCCTTCCACGGGTTGTTCAGTTTAGCCTTTTCACATTTGATTACCGACTTAAATGTTAATGTTCTTGTTATTGCTGGCGGTCCCTATTTGCCTATGCTGGTTAGCTTACAGTGGAACCTGATACTGTTACAAGACTTTTCCTGGGGGGTCCCTTAAATTGCCCTCAGCTTGAGTCAGAGGTACTCTTCCAGGGAAGCAGGTCCATGATGTTAGTGAATCCTTGGGGCCCTTAATCCTAGGCATACGCCTGTTATTTGTCGTTTCCTCTCAACCTGGGGCCGGTTGGGGAGAGATGGGTTCCCTTTTCGGGGGCTCAGCTCTCCTCAGGCACCCCCGGACGGTGACTCCCCCTTGGGGGGGAGGTCCCCGTGATCCCTTAGAACTAATGTTATCAACACTAAATGTTTTTTGTTTACAGGGAATCCTCTGTTCTTTTTACTTGTTTTGTGTCTAAGATTGTGGTCGAAACGGATGTCATGTTCCTCCCTCTGTCTCTTGGAACGGATGTTGGTAATCCCATGGACAGATGTATCTCTGCCGAGTTGGCAGATATGCTGTTGTCCCATCCTGAGATTGGGGGTGATTCTCAGACCCCCCAATGTCAGGATTCTGAGGGGGCACGCGGCAGGTCTGCGACGCTCCCCTCCATGTTCTCTGTTTTCACTATCTTTCTTCTGTATTTTCTTTTCTTCCTTATCTATTTCCTTTTCGTTCATCTCAGGCACCGGGGAGGCCCAGTTTTTGATGAGTCTGTTGGGAGAAATCTGCACCTTCCTGTGGACTTGTGCGTGCTCCAGTGCACACGCATGTGGCGGAAACAGCGCCCAACGGCTCCATTTAAGCCTGCAAAGCCCAGCAACAAGTGCTGTCCGTTCTACAGCGTTTAGTGTGTCCCTGAGCAACTTGCTACCTGTTATCTGTTCCTGTGATCCAGCTTGTCTTGACCCTATCTGATCTCCACCTGCATCGACCCCCAGCGTGCCCCCGACTATTCTACTGCCTGCTCCTTGTGTATCTTGCCGCCCGCCTGTTGACGTCCCTGCCTGCACCCGACTACTCTCCTGCCTGCTCCTCCTGAACCGCATTGCCAGCTTAGTTGCCGACCCGGCCTGCACCACTACTCTACTGACTGCACAAGCTCTACCGGACCGCTCACACCATCACCAGTGAACCAGTCCAGCCCTCATGCCCCTCTGTGCTCCCAAACTTCCTGTCTGTCCTACCAGGGGATCCTGAACCAGAGCCGCAAGAGTGGTTGCTTCCTGCACAAGACAGACTCTACCACCAGGTGCCTGACAGAGTCACAGTGGGTCATCCTTCCAACCCTCTCACGGGGCAAGCTTCATCTTTTCCGCTCCCAGATTCAGGTAAGCCTTCTCCCAGTGATGCATAAATCTTGATTCCTGAACCATGACAATGTCTACTAATCCCCCAAATTTTCTGAGAATAGCAGCATATAATGTCCAGGGCCTTAATTCCCCTGTGAAGAGGAAAAACTATTTTACTCTTGCCCACTCTCAGCACCTGGATGTGCTTCTTCTACAAGAAACCCACTTCCCCAAGCAGTATAAGTTTATACATTCTAAATATCCCCAATTTTTTTCTGGCAAATGCATCAGATAAGACAAGAGGTGTGGGAGTTTTCTTTGCCAAACACATAGTTTTCACATCCCTGAAAGAAATTAAAGAGCCAGAGGGCAGGTTCATCCTCCTAAAAGGGACATTGGGGGGCTTAATGTACACTTTCATATCATATTACGCTCCAAACCAAGGCCAAGCAAAATTTCTCCACAGAATGTTTAACCTCCTTACGCCCCACCTAGAGGGGACTGTGATATTGGGGGGAGATTCAAATACAGCTTTAGATCACATGCTTGACAAGTCGGGGTCAGGCCATTCCCATCTGCTTCCTCCACCAAAACATAGCCTTAAACTCGCCAAGCTTCTTCACTCGCTGGGGCTTATAGATATTTGGAGGGATCTCAACCCTAGGGTAAGGGACTGTACCCATTTCTCCGCTCCCCACAAGAGCTTGGCAAGGATAGACCACATTTTTGTACCAGCTCCTGTCATTCCCCTGATCCCCAAATTTTACATTAGAGACTCTCCCTTATCGGACCACTCGTTAGTTATAATACATATTAAAGCTGACCTAGGCCAAAGGAGGAAACCCCATTGGCGCTTGAACGAGACTCTTTTAAATAACCTGGTCCATTGCGCTTTGTTAGAAAAGGAACTTAAGAATACTTTCAACTGAATGATAACGGGGATGTCTCTCCCCCGACACTCTGGGCGACCCACAAGGGGGTGATAAGGGGCAAGATTATCCAACTATCTGCCAAGCTTAGAAGGGAGAGGAAAGTCGACATAGAGAATCTAGAGTGGGTCTTCCATGATATCTCTAGTTCCCACAAGAAGAACCCGACTCCCCAATCCAGGGTACAGCTGGAAGCAGGGAGGGTAGCATTAAACCTTGCCTTGACCACTAGTACCGAGAAACAAATTCAATGGTCCAAAGCACATTTCTTTCTACAAAAAGACCAAATAGGTCCTAGACTTGCTGCCAGATTGTCCCCTAGATTTGGGTCCTTCTCCTTTCCAAAGATAAGGGATCTCTCGGGAGAAATAACTCAGAACCCACAACGAATCATGGCTCTTTTTCAAAACTTTTATGCCAAACTCTATGAGTCAGGGAAAACAGCTTCATCCCCTCCCCTCGCTTCATTTTTAAATAATATTTCACTCCCCAAACTCTCTGAGGGACATATAGTATCTCTGGAACAACTGTTTACTGAAGCGGAAGTCCTGGAGGTAATTAAGAAACCTCAAGAAGGGCTCATGATGGGTTTTCTACAGGCTATTACAAGACTTTTGGTCCCTCCATCGCTCCCTATTTAACAAAATTCTTTAACTCTCTACAGATAGGGTCCATGCTGCAGAACGAGGCCAACCCGGCCTTTGTTTCGGTCATCCCCAAACCCGGTAAAGACCACTTGGACGTTAGCAACTACAGGCCTATTTCCTTAATTAATAATGACCTTAAAATCTTGACTAAAATTATGGCCAACAGACTGTCTAAGTTTATAGGTAATTATGTCCACAAAGAACAGGTGGGCTTTATCCCGGGAAGGCAGGGCCAAGATCAGATCCGCAGAGCAGTGGACATCATCTCTCTTCTCAATTTGAGTTGGGATGGGGGTCCACACGAGGAAGGGTTCCTTTTATCTGTGGATCTACAAAAAGAATTTGACACGGTAGATTGGATTTACCTATTTGATATCCTCAACAGATGGGGTTTCGGCCCGAAATTCCTTCAGACCTTGAGAGCCCTCTACCCCAGCGCCCAGGTCAAACTTCAAAATTGTTACTCAGATGAATTTACTATTTCAAGGGGAACTAGACAGGGATGTCCCCTTTCCCCACTAGTATTAGCGATTGCGATGGAATCTCTTGCAATTGCCATCAGGGATAATCCCGACATCCAGGGAGTGAAGTGTGGATCCCGAATGCACAAATGTGCGTTGTTTGCAGACAATCTACTATTATTTATCTTGTCTCCCCTCACCTCTACCCCGTGAGTAATTCATCTCCTTCAAGATTTTAGGGAGGTCTCTGGGCTGAGTGTAAATTAGTCCAAATGTCTCTACCCCAGAGTCGACAGTGCATCAATGTGGGGGTCAATCTGGCAGCCAGCATCAGCCATCTAGATGATGTCAACTACCCACCTTTATTCAGGAAAATATTAGATGACCTTTCCAAATGGGATCAGGAGGGTCTTTCCTAGCTAGGTAGAATACACTCAGTTAAGATGACCCTACTCCCTAGGATTCTTTATTTTTTTCGAGCACACCCTATCCCTATTAGGAAACCCCAATTGCAAAAACTACAATCGCAAATATTGAAGTTCATCTGGGGCCGAAAAGACTTCAGATGCTCTGCTAATGTCCTGTACAGAAGATGTAAACAGGGTGGCCTAGGACTCCCACACCTCTAAGAATATTATCAAGCAGCTCAATTAGCCCAGTTTTCGACCATTTATGCCAGAGGGGACAAACCTGATTGGACAATGATAGAGAGGCAGGCGGTACCGTTAAACACTATTGATTTCTTGGTTGGGGCTCCCCATAAGCTAAGGCCCCCAATCCTTGCTCCTACCCTGTCCCATTCTATAGCCCTTAGCGATTCAGTTCTCAAACCCCCCAACTTAATCTCAAATCTACGCCCCCTCAATCACCTTTTTTTTTTACATACTTTATTGAGGTTTTGCTAAAGTAAGAGTACAAAGATTACAAAATTGTAAACATATCAAGGTAAAAACCAAAGAAATAGCTCCATATCGGAGCGTACAGCATTGTCCCGAAGGACTGATAATTAACAATGACCAATTGCGTAAGGAATACCTTAGGTACATTCGATGTGTTAGTAATGAGACAAATTAAGAAGCCGAAGCTTACAGAAAATGTGTTGGTTGTTTGCCTTGTGGAGGTAATGTCCTTCAATCCATTTGTGTCCGAGGGGGGGAATTGGGGAGATGTGGGGGGAACTGGGGGTACCACGCATAGTAGTAGCAGACAGCCCTGGGTTAGTGGTTGGTCGTGTTGTCAGTTCAATGAGATTGACCATAGGTAGAATAGGGGCTCTATTAAGATCAAGTGTTATGGTTACGTATCTTGAGTTTCCCCAGAGAATTGGTTAAATCATTTTTCAAGTACCACTCTGAAAGTCGGAAAGGTTCCATGAAATTATTCATTTCCGCCTGATCAAGTGATTGTTCCAAGAAGTTCCTCCACCTTGCAAAGAACTTCTGGGAGTGTGTAAATTTGAGGTTAATGACATCCTGTTTTTCCAAGAGGAGTAGGGAAAATAGTCCCTGCTCGACTTGTTTCAGACTTGGAGGAGACTGATGTACCCAGGCCTGCATGATGGATTTTCTCGCTGTCAGAAGGCATAGGTGAGTCCAGTTCGAAGGGGAGGGTGGCGGAGAAGAGGTTGGGGGTGTCGGGTGAGTCCCACTGAAGAGACATAGAAGAGGGTCTTTGGGTAAGGTACTGCCACTTATTTGGCCTATAAAGGCGATAAGGTTGTCCCAGAATTTGGAGATCGAAATACATTCCCAAAGTCTGTGATAGAGTGTTGGTCTGGTGGTTTGGCACCAGGGGCATATGCCTTGGTGCGTGTGCCCGGGGAGGTAGACCATTGGAAGGTAGGCTCTGTGCGCAATTTTGAATTGGATTTCCCTCCAGTTTTCGGCCTGCATTAAGGAGCACACTTTTTTATAGCCCGCGAGAATCAACTCAGGGGCTTGTGGATTTTGGAGTATTGGGCTCCACTGTTGGAATTGGTTGATGGCGTACTTATCAGCATGATGTTGGATCAAGTGTCCATAAATTTGAGAGATATTGTATTTGCCATTGGCAATGAGGGAGTCCAGAAAGGACGGGTTGAAAGGATTCTGGGGTCCTCTAGGACAAGGCTGTAGGAATGAGCGAATTTGCAAGTATTGGAAAAAGTGGGAGATTGGTAGGGAAAATTCCTCCTTTAAGACAGAGAATGATTTTAATGAGGTTAAGTCAGGGGTGAATAGCTGATAAACCATGATTAGCCCTTTGTCTTTCCATGACCGATAAGCTCTCGAATCAAGGGAGGGGGGGAAGAGGGGGTTATTTAGAATGGGGAGATATGATGAGTATGTTGGGGATACGCGTAGTAGCTTTCTCATTTCTCTCCATGCCAGTATGGTGTCCCTGAGGAGTAAGTTATCTTTTATGTGGGGGGGGGGGAGGGATTTCACCTTAGCATGAAGGGAAGCGGGAAGGCTATAGGGTGAGGCTGCCTCCTTTTCCAAAGGAAAGTTGGTATAGGTGGATCTTTCCGTTATCCAGTCTAGGCAATTCCTTAGCAAGCAGGCCAAATTGTAGAACCTCAGGTTGGGTAATCCCGCCCCTCCCTCGCTCTTCGGGAGACAAAGTTTCTTTAAGGCTATTCTCGCACGTTTGCCCTTCCAGAGAAAAAGAGAGAATGCCGAGTGGAGTTTTTGGATGTCTGAATGTTTTAGTAACAGTGGCAGTGTTTGCAGCGGGTATAGAATTCTGGTGAAGGAAATCATTTTGATTAAGTGGCATCTCCCAAAGAGCGAGAGGGGGAGGGACCGCCATGTTTCGAGTTCTTTTATAATTTTGGTTATGAGTGGTGTATAATTGAGGGTATAGAGAGAGGAAGGGTCTCTCCCTATGTGAATGCCTAAGTATGTTATGTGATTTTTCGCTACTAAAAAGGGGGGGGACGATGTCCAGCGTTTTGCTCTGCCGGGATGTAGTGGTAGCACTTCGCTCTCATCAAAGTTGATTTTCATGCCCGCGCATTCTTTAAAGTTATGCATGGTTTGGGTTAAGTACTCAAAATCCCTGGAAGGCTTGGAAGAAAAAAGGACTATGTCGTCCGCAAAGAGGGCGGAACGACAAATTTCATTTCCTATTGGGATTCCACTCATCCCCTGGCTCGCGTTAAGAATGCGGGATAGTGGTTCTATGGCCAGATTGAAAAGGAGTGGTGATAGCGGGCATCCCTGGCGAGTACCTTTGGCAAGAGGAAATTCCGATGAGGTAAAATTGGGGGTGACTATACGTGCCGTCGGTTTGGAGTACATTCCGCTTATGTAATCGAAGAAAGGGCCCTGGAATCCGAAAGCAGTCAAGGACATGTAGAGCCATTTAAAGCTGATGTTGTCGAATGCTTTTTCTGCATCAAGGGCTATGATTGCATAGTCCTTGTCTGGGTGACGCTTTGCCTGGTCTAATATTAGGAGTACTTTTCTGAGGTTTAAAGTGGCTGATCTTCCTTGTATGAAGCCCGATTGTGCTGGGTGGATAATGGGGGGAAGGATTTGAGCTAGTCGGTTCGCTATTATTTTTGAAAGAATTTTTGCGTCGACATTTATAAGTGAAATGGGTCTATATGACCCTGGTAATAGCGGGTCTCTGTTCTTTTTTGCTATGAGCTTGATATAGGCGGAGTGTCCCGTTGGGAGGTATGGGCCCCCTTTCCAAATATTGGTATAAACAAGGTGGAGGGTTTCGGGGATGAAGTTTGTAGTCAGTTTGTAGAAGTCCGCAGAGAGCCCATCCAGGCCGGGTGCTTTGTTTTTGGCTAGGGATTTGATGGTGTCTTGTATTTCTAGAAGGGAGATGGGTTCGTTGAGGGACTCCAATTGGGCTTTAGTAATTTTTGGAAGGTTGGCGGATTTTAAAAGGTCTGACGCTCTGATGTTTGAAGTAGGGGCTTTGGGAGGTGGAACAAATATGGTTATAAACCTTTCCCCCGGGTATGGAGGGTTGCCCTGTGAGGCGGATATAGTTCGAGTATCGTTTTTTCTTGTCTCTGGGCGATAATGGTCCCAGTATATCTGGGTAAAGTGAATATTTACAGCTGCGTTTTTAAGAAAGTTT
The DNA here is from genome assembly GCA_018402905.1 of Glandirana rugosa. Lineage (NCBI taxonomy): Eukaryota > Metazoa > Chordata > Amphibia > Anura > Ranidae > Glandirana > Glandirana rugosa. The sequence goes on from BLSH010082672.1 coordinate 316,933, forward strand.
TTATTATCGCTTGGCTGATCGAGTTTAGGAAGGGGGGTAATAGGTGGGTCGTGTTAGCCCGAAGTATGTTCCTTCTAGTCGGTGAAATTTGGAGTCTTTTCATGAGGATTATAATCT
>BLSH010082672.1:329495-342400 GCA_018402905.1 Glandirana rugosa
ACTGTGTAAATGCCATTGGCAGTGAAGGGGTTAACCTGCAGGGGGCGCGCTAAGGGTTAACTATGTTCCCTGGGCGTGTTCTAACTGTATTGGGGACTGCCTATCTGGGGAAAGGAAGTTATCACAGCCTTCATGTACGAGAAGGCTGTGATCACTTCCCTTCCCCCTCACACAGAGCGGAGGTCCGTGTTTACATACACGGACCTCCGCTCATTCGCTCCGGGGGGGCCATCGCGGGTAGCCGGCGGCAATCGAAGCCGCCGCACCCGCTCCCTGGACCCCCCCGGACACAGTGAGCGCGCGGGCGCGCCTCCGGCGGCGCGCGCGCGCTCACAGTGCGCGTTATCGCAGCCGCCGTCGTATGACGGCGTTTTGCGATAACGAACCACTTTGTCGCCGTCAGATGCCGATCGGCGGTCGGCAAGTGGTTAATGGGCAGGGTTTCCTGCCACCATACCCCCGGATTAATTCCGGGCCAGTTTTTTTATGGTTTATTTGTTTTTTGTTCTATGTCATTGTTGAATCCATACCACACGTCTCCACCCAGAATGACAACTCTTTCTGACTATGTCTCATATAAGATCTCATCCGTCACACTGAGAACCAATTACTCGTTACACCTACCAGTCACCCGTAATGCCTTAACAAAGCTACTAACTAGTATTTCATATGCCCCAGCTCAATATGCATTGTCTCAGACAATCAGCACCAATATGAAAGCCCCATGACGATCAAATTCATCTCTATGAACGTTAAGGGCCTTTTAAGCGCAACTCTTATGGTCGGAAGCGCAAAGGCTAAACGGGGATGTTATTAGTGCAAAAGAAACTCACTTTTCTGCACAGAAAGCCCCTAAGTGCTTTCATGCATTATTTCCCCATGTATTCTTCGCAAATGCCAACACCAAACATAATGGGGTACTTATTGCAATCAGGAACTCTGTTGCCTTCTCTTTACAGGATGTGATTAGCGACCCCAACGGTCGATACATTATTCTAATATGTACACTTAATAATGTTTTATATACTATAGTGTCTGTTTATGCTCCCAACAAAAAACAGCTACCCTTTTTGAACAGACTTATTAAAAAAGCTAGGTCGGTTCAGAAGGGATCGTTGGTTATGCTTGGTGACTTCAAATCTGTGCCTGACGCTATGCTAGATTGCTCCCTTCAGAACAAATCCCACAAACTCTCTCTGAAGGACCTCCTGAACAAGAGTCGCTTTATGACTCTTGGAGATGCCTTCACGTGGGCGAGAAAGATTATACTTTTTTCTCAAACCCCCACAAGTCATACACTAGAATAGACCTAATCTTAACGGATTAGCGACTATAGAAAACATAACATGATCAGACCATGCTCCCATTACAATCACAATATCAGAACAAAACAATGCAAACTCCACCAGATTATGACACAACAATACCAATATTTTTCAGCAAAAGGCATACAGAGATGGGGTCGCTAAGCTATTACAAGAATTTTTTCACTTTAATGAGCTAGAAAATAATAACTATGCCAATACCTGGTGTGCTCACAAGGCCTACGTAAGGGGTATTTTGCTGCAAATAGCATCCAGGGAAAAAAGAAATAGGACCCAAAAAATACATTCCCTTTTGAACAAAATTAAAATCTTAGAATCCCAACATAAACAACTACACTCCCAGGTTACGTTAGGAAAACGAAACCAAAACAGACTAGAACTTAAACAGCTGCTATTGTTAGACTATGAAAGAGCTCTCAAACACCTAAAGGCTTCCTATTATTTATTCGGCAATAAAGCCAGGAAACGTTTAGCGAGGCTAGTACTAATAAAACAAGCTAAAACAAAAATAATCCACATGAACGATTCAGCCACAAACGTAAAAGTCCATCACCCCAAAGATATAGCGGATATCTTCAAAAAATACTATAGCTCTCTATACAACTTAGAGAAAGACCCCAACACCCCTCAGCCTACACCAGGAAAAATCAAAGAATTCCTTGACTCAGTTAACCTCCCCTCTATCACTCAAGAACAACTAGATTTTCTAAACTCCCCTTTCACCACCAGGGAAATCTCAAAGATACTCAACACATTACCGATCAATAAAACCCCAGGCCCAGACATCGGCAGAATACTACAGCTCCTTCAAAGAGATAATTATTCCCCCACTTGTAAAACTTTATAATAATGCAGCATCCTCAGGAACCCTCCTTAATGAAATGCTCAAAGCCATAATAGTGACATTACCCAAACCAGGCAAACCCCCAGATGCCCCGCAGAATTTTAGACCAATTTCCCTATTAAATGCAGACCTTAAAATATACGCCAAACTAATCGCAAATAGACTAGCCACAATAACACCCACGTTAATAGCACAAGATCAAGTTGGGTTTGTACTAAATAGACAAGCTCCCGATGGTACCGGGAAAATCTTAAATCAGAACAGAACAAAACCCCAGCGGCCTTTTTGGCTCTTGATGCCGAAAAGGCCTTTGACAGGGTACACTAGGGGTACATGAAGGCCACCCTAGCCAAATTTGGCCTGAAAGGCCTCATTAACTCGGCTATTTCGGCCCTCTACACAAATCCCTCTGCACAGGTATACACGGCCTCTGTTTTATCAGAAGAATTCCCCATTATAAATGGCACTCGCCAAGGATATCCTCTTTCACCATTAATTTTTACCCTAATAATGGAACCTCTAGCAACGGCAATAAGGAACTCCCCTGAGATATTTGGCATAAAGGTAGCAGAGACCAATTACTCTATTGGCCTCTTTGCCAACAACGTTATTCTTACTCTCTCTAAATTGGAGCAATCCATCCCTGCGGTCAATAAAATCATCAATAGGTTCGGCAGCATTTCCTACTATAAAATCAATATCTCCAAGTGCCAGGCTCTGCCCCTGATTCTCACCAAAAAGACTAAGACTAAATTGAAATCCATCTTCCCCTGAAATTGGGACTCCACAGAAATACAATACCTAGGAATTCACATACCAAACAATTCGACAAAATTATACGAAGCCAATCATAAACAATTGCTAAAATCCGTACAATCAGAACTTACCCAAATGAGTAAACATGAGACATCATGGCTAGGCCGTATAGCGACATTTAAGATGATTTCCTTACCGGAGATGTTATATATTTTTAGAACAGTGGCGATACCGGTCCTAAACGCCTTCTTTACGACTCTAAATTCACTGCTCAAAACTTTCATCTGGAAAGGTACAAAGCCACGCATAAGCTTTACCACACTACTCAAACCCAGACACAAAGGAGGAAGGGGGGTACCCTCTATCAAAGACTACTACAGAGCAGCATTGTTAGATCAGCTGAAAGCTTGGATTCTCCCTAGCTATCAGAAGCCTTGGGTGATAATAGAACAAGCTCTGACACTCAATAGAAACCTTAAAACTCTATTACTGGCAGCAAGCATGGGATTTCCCATTCAAATACCAAAACACCCCTCCCTGATGGCATCGATGGAAGCCTGGAGAGCCCTCCTAAACCTAAAAAGAGAAAGCATCACAGTACCAATTACAGAGGCCCCCCTGCAAATATTTGATTTCCTCATCCCGGATTTGTCGACCGAGGTGTGGATCAGGCAGGGGTTCTCGTCCTGGGCTACAGTAACACAAGACTCTAAAGCGAAAGATCCGTTCACTACCAATAGAATTACCCACTTTCTGGGTAGGCTCGGCCTGGTCCATATCTCGCTGGACAGGGAAATTTGGGAATGGTATAACAAAGCGGATCTATCCAGAGGCGGCATATCTCGCATATATCGAATGCTACAAAAAGAAACCCAGATGAAACAGACAGCTGCTATTATGAAATGGGAAAGGGACCTAGGGAAAACATACACGGAACAACAGTCGGAATATGCAACTAAACACAGTATGAAGGCAACCCACTGTGCCCTGCACTGGGAAAACACCCTTAAAATATTGCACAGATGGTACTTGACCCCATCACGTTTGTCACAAATGTACCCAGAAGCCTCGGCAGACTGCTGGCGCAATTGTGGACAAAAAGGCAACATTCTTCACATCTTGTGGCAATGCAAATCAATTAAAATCTTTTGGCAAGCTATATTCAGGACAATTTCCCGAGTCACGGGGTATATAGTGGAAGCCGCCCCGGAATTGGCTCTCTTAGGCTTAAACCTGGAGAAATTCCCTCCAGAGCTAAGACGTGTAATAACCCATATTTTGATAGCAGCCAGACTAACAATAATGAATAAATGGAAAAAAGATATAGCCCCTTCTATAGAGGAAACAATCTCTAGGGTGAAACTCCAATGCTCATATGAGCACACTTTTGCTAGAGCACAAGGAACTGTTGAGAGATTCCGACAAAACTGGAACGTCTGGTTACAAATTTATAAATTATGAAAGGTGATTAACCACTTATCATAGTCAGGCTATCGAGGTTAACAGGAATGGGTGGTATGGACAAGTTAAGTTATTTGAACTGTTCTCTTCTTCCTGCTCTTCTAACAGCACTATAGAAAAGAGCTCCCTAACATATATTTTAACATTACTAAAAAGGTGCCTTGTTTGCTCACAATAGTAAGGTACATTAGAAACAGGCCTTTCATCCCACAGATACCAGCCTAGATAACAAAGCTAAGTTACTAAGCCAAGGCACGAACAGCTGGCCTGTCCACAGTGTGTACCCAGTGGGGTGGCAGGCACTCTCCAGTGAGAGTGGGGAGCAAATAACTATATATTGAAGTTATACAATAACTGAACACAGTATATATTCTATAAGATGTGTTTTGTATAATATAGGGATGGAATACTCTGAAATTGGAATCTTTTTTTTCATCATACCTGTGAGCGTTATGTTCGTTTGTAATGTAATTTACTATAATTTTAAAAAAAACTATTTATAAAAAAAATAAATAAATAAACGTGCGCGGCGGCATCCCCGTGGCCCCACGGGCTGATGGCATCCTATGCACTCGTTCCACAATGAAGTGGGGAGAGAAGGCCGCCTGAGGGTGTGGAGGAGGCGCTCAGTAAAGGCCGGTGCGTCGCGACCCTCCATTCCCTCCAGGAGGCCCAGGGTCCAGAGGTTATTGCGCCTGTTCCTATTTTCAGCACCCTCGGCCCGCGACTCTAGATGTTTCAGGCGCACCTGAACCGAGTGAAGGGTAGCCGTGTTATCGCTCACCCCATCCTCCGTGTCACACGCTCGTTGTTCCACCTCCATCACTCAATGCCGGATCTTATCAATGTCTCGGCGCACCAGGCCCATCTCCATCTGCAGCGAGTCTATCTTGGCGGTAAGGGCAGACTGACAGCCTATAATCGCCATCATCAGGGCGTTGAAGTTAGCCTGGGCCGAGAGAGCTGGTGAGGCTTCCTCCTGCTGCGACGCCATCTTGGCAGAGCCCACCACGTGCGACTTCACGCCTCCTTGTCTTCATATACAGTAGATGTTGACTTTTAATAATAGGACACTTACCTATCCTGGAATCCAGCGATGTCGGCACCCGCTGCCGATTTTTGGATCGGGGGTTGGGTGCAGCCGCATCCATTGCCGGTAAGGGAACCCGGACGTGTAGCATTACAGCTTCACGCCAGGCACCTTACTGCACATGTGCGCGGCTCCGCTGCACTCTGCTATTGGCCAGGTGGCCAGTAGCAGAGCGAGGAGGGAGCCAGGCTGCTGACGTCAGCGGCCGCAGCTGCCGGCCCGAACTCCCAAATGTGTGGAAAAGGACACCTGTCTAAAGACAGGTGTCCTCTTCCCCCTCCCCCCCAAAATGTGACACCTGAGGGGGGGAGGAATCCAATCAGTGGAAGTTCCACTTTTGGGTGGAACTCTGTTTTAAATACTGTAGATGTTGCTGAGGAATATGGAACTCTTCCATTATTTGCATTTGTGTTTTGAGCTGATAATTATCATAAAGTTGTTGAATGGTGCTTATTCCGCATTTTTCTAGGGGTTTGGTATCTAGCATGGGTATTAGAGTTTCTAACATGTTTAGAGGTATTGGAGTCGTGGTTGTAGATTCTTGTGCATCATGTTGTGTGGAGATGTGTCTCCAGGCTTTAAGTGAGGCTTGTATAAGAAGCATGAGTTGGGTAGGATCCCAAGGTTGCCATCGATCTCTCAATAGAAGGGTGCGGAGATCTTGGGTGGTAGCTAGGTTTTTTTCCCATCTCCACCCAGAGTGGTGTCTCTTCCTTTGGAAACCAGTGTTTCATTTGATCTAAGTGGACTGCTCAGTAGTAGTCTATGAGATCTGGTAATCCTGCTCCTCCCACTAGTCTGTGCTTAATCATTGTGGCTCCCATGCATCTCGCTTTTTTGCCCTGCCAGTTGGCAAAGGGATTGGGAGGGCTCTGAATATATATAATACCTGGAGTAGGATGTTCATCTTAAATGCTGCTAGTCTACCGCTCCAAGTGAGTTCACATTTGGACATGCCTTCAAGTTCTTTGGATATTTTTGCTGTTAGCGGGTTGATGTTGGAAGGAATTAGTTTGCCCATGTCCTTTGTCAGGTTGATGCCAAATATTTTATACTTTCGGTACTCCAGGTGAATGGGAATTGGGATTTTAGGCTATTGACTAATGGTGGGGGAATTCCCAGATTGAGGATCAGTGATTTTGAGGTGTTTATTTTACAGTACGACATTTTGCTGAATTGTTGTAGTGTGTGGTAAGCAGCTCGTAGGGATTTACTATGGTTTGTCATTAGTAGTATGATGTCATCCGTAAACAGATTTTATGCTGGGGACCCTGGAAGGAGAACCCTGTTATGGAGGGGTTGGAACGTAAGGTTTCTGCTAGCGGTTCTAGTATTAATTTAAAAATGATGGGGGAAAGGGGACACCCTTGGTGGGTTTCGTTGGTGATGTCAAATTGTTTGGATAGCACATTGGATGTATAGACCTGTGTTGATGGGCAAGAGTAGAGCGCTAGAATAGTAGATAGAATATTACCTGAGAATCCAATTTTTTGTAATGCTTTGGACATGTAGTGCCAATGCACTGTGTCAAAGGCCTTCTCTGCATTCAACGCAGGGAGCAGAGAAGGCGTTTGTGTTTTTTCAGTGTAGTTTATTATGTTAATAACTCTTATGGTCACATCAGATGTTTTGCGTCCAGTGACGAACCCTGTTTGGTCTCTCTGTATTAGTTGTGGTAGTACATCCATAATTCTTTTGGCCACTAGTTTTGCAAGGATTTTCACATTTGAATTCAATAGGGATATTGGTCTAAAGTTAACCGGTGTCGTGGGATCTTTCCCTGGTTTTGGCAGGGTAACTACATATGCCTTAAGCATCTCTCATGGAAGGGATGATTTTTCTGTGGCTTTAGTGAAAACTTTTACCAGGTGGGGAGCGAGAGCCTGCTTAAAAATTTTGAAAAAGTCATTGAGGAACCCATCTGGGCCTGGTGAATTTCCATTTAGGAGGGATGTTATAGTCTATAGTACTTCTTTTTATTTAGTTATAGGAGCGTTGAGTGTATTTAGTTGGGATTGGGAAAGAGTGGGCATTTTGATCTTGTTAAGGAATTCTTGTGTTTCAGATTCGGATGGTTGGTGGGTAGATTGGTCCTCTTGTAAGTTGTATAGCATTCTGTAGAATTCATCTGCTATTTCTTGTGGGTGTGTTATTCTCTGTTTGTTGATAGGGTGGATTAGGTGTGATATTATGGATTTTGCTTGTTGTATTTTTAGTTTTTTCGCTAGGTATTTGTCTGTTTTATTGGATTGAGCGTAATGGTTGAGTTTCATCCTTTTAAGGTGTTTATCGTATTGTTCGGACATGATGGATTTAAGTTCATGTCTTAGTTTGTGTAGAGATTCTGTAACTACTGTAGTGGGTTTTTGTTTGTTTTGGGTTTCTAGGTTGTCAATTTCAGTCAGTATTTGTGTTAGTTTTGCATCATATTGTTTTTAAAGTCTGGAGTTTTGTTGAATGCACACTCCCCTCATAAAGGCGTTGTGCATGTCCCACAGGGTCCAGGGATCTGATACTGAATTGGTGTTTATTTGAAAGAATTCTCTGAGCTGTTGAGAGAAGTGTCTGGTGCATTGTGGGTGTTGAAGATTCTTGACATTGCATCTCCATACTGGGATTTGGTCCAGAGGGTTCTGTTCCTCCACCACCAATTCAATCGCTGCATAGTCTGACCATGTGATGCCTTTGATGGAGGAGGAGGAGGACTCACGGAGCAGTTTCAAGTCTAGCACAAATAGGTCAATAGGTGAATATGTACGATGTCTGGAGGAATAGAATGTAAAATCTTTTTCCGTAGAGTGTTGGCACATCCAGATATTGTATACTTGTTCTTCATGAAATAATGTTCCGAGCGATGGCAGTCGGCCCTTGGCGAAGGAAGTAGTGTCCAGCCCTGGGTCGACTGTAGCATTAAAATCACCACATACAAGTAAATCACCATACTTAACTGTTGTGATTCTCTTGAAGAGTCCGAATGTAAATTGAATCTGGTGCGAGTTAGATCCATACACAGTAACCAGAGTTAGGGGCCTATTGTTTATCCCGCAAGTCAGTATAATGTATCGTCCTTCTTTGTCTAGGATGGAGTTTTTCAACTTGAAGGTGACCGAGTTCCTGATTGCCAATAGGACTCCCCTTTTTTTCTCAGATGCATTGGCCTAGAAGATGTTTGGATAGTCTCTGTGCTCAAATCTGAGTGGGTTCTGTGCTGAGAATTGGGTTTCTTGGACTGCTAGGATATCTGCTTTGCTTCCTGAAGCTTCTTGACACAGTGAAAATCTCTTAGCAGGATGGTTACGTCCCTTAGCATTTATGGATAGACATTTGAGAGGCACCTTTTATCAATGGGGCTTGCATTGGTGGTTGCGTTGTTGCTAGAAGGTGAGGACTATTGGTTGTTTGGGGCAGAGGTGGTGTTGATGTGGTGTAGGCGGTCTTGAGCGTACCTTTCTAAGAGTGGGTTCCTTCACCAAAAATAAATAACCGAAGAGGGAAAAGATTTAGAGCTGAAAGAACTTGGGTGGGTTTGGGTCAAACATAAAAAAATGATTGTGTATGCCAACAATGTCGGATGTAACCGTCCGCTTGATTTGGAGGGCCATATTGATATTACTTTATCCTGTGGCCAGGGACTATTAGTTTGTAATCCGTTGTCATGGCGGTTGTATACCTCCGCTAGTTGTTTTTTTCTTTGCAGATCGCTTTTGAGACACCACATGCCACTCTTCTTGAATAGCTATGGAAGCCATGGTGGTGGTTGTTTGTGTTGGGGGAGGATTCCCCATTGCTGTAAGAGTTGTATACCGCTTTCCAGAGATTAAATCTGGGTTGTTGAGCCATTATGCGTGATGAGTAGGTATGCTGGAGGTTTCCACTTGTGGGGAATGTTGTGGTTCCTCATAGCTTTGGTTATTGTGGCCAAATTCCTGCGTTTTTGTAGAGTATGTCTTGACAGGTCAGGCAGTACTTGGATTTGGCCCTTGTACTCCTCTGGGAGATTGTTGCATTGCCTAAAGGCTGCCATGATTGCTTATTTGGCTTGATAGAAATGAATTCTCATTAATGTGTCTCTTGGCAGGTCAAAGGCAATGAATGAGGGTTTAGGCAGTCTGTGGATCCTGTCAATGGAGAGTTCTGTAGCTGAGAGGGAAGGTACTAGGAGCAAGAAGAGGAATTTGGAGTATTGTTGTAAGTGGTCAGCATGCACGGATTTGGGGATTCCTCTGATCTCTAAATTGTTCCATCTTCTGTGGTCTTCGAGGTCTGCCATTTTATCGTTGATCCACTCTATCTCCTCATTTTGCTCTGTGTGTGCATCCACTAGGGAATTGAAGGAGTTAGTGTATTCTTCCATAAAAGATTTGATGTTTGAAATTATTCCCTCTGCCTTGTGGAGGTCTGTTTTAATAATCTGAGGGATAGAAGCATGCTTTTAAGTGTGATGTCTGAGATTGGCTGTCCTTGAGTGGGGAATGCCACTATAGGGTCGATAGCCATAGCAAGGGGTGAGGTGCCCGCCGTGGTGGACAGATTTGGGTCTAGCTCCATGGCTACCTCTGTATGCTGCTCATGTGGGGACTCCCTGCGGGACTTTGCTTTCACTGGACTCCTTGTGGAAGGAGAGGACCCCCTGAGGATTCCCCGCTGTCTGGGTTTCCTACCTGCTGCATGACTTGGGCAGTAGATCTCCCATTCGGGGTGCCGGCCTGAGCTCCATTGCGGCATTGAGGATGCGGTTCGCCGCCATGTTTGTGAGGCCTGGCGCTGACCTTCTGAAAGAAGCTCGCCAGCTTCTTTATTTGCTGGTGGACTTTTCTCCAGCGGGTCATACCGCTGAGTAGCGGGGGATATCCAGAGTGATCTGGTGCAGGTTTTGGCTGCCGTTGGTTGCGGAGGTGCCCGCTGCTGGCGTTAGTCCTGGGTGGCCATGCGGAGCTGCAGTGTTAAGCTGCCATCTTCCGCGCTGGTCAGCCACCCCCCCACCGTTGTGAGTTTTTGTTGTGATGCCACCACCAGAAGAAGAATAAGTTAAAATAGAAGGTTGAAATTGAGAGAAAGAGAAATTGGGGGGTGGTAAAGGTGGACCCCCAATTCCAAAAAATTGCCCCTATTTGTGTTCTGTCTTTTAGTGTGTGTATTTCCAGTACCACAACCACCAAATTTAGATTTCCTGCTCTTATTACATTCTGGAGTGCCTGACATGGCAGAATCCATCTGTTGAGAAGATATAGATGAAAAGGAAACAGAAGAAATTACATCAGTGTCATCACCATTGTGCTGAGCAGGATTTCTTTCCTGGTGTACATCAAGGTGAGGGGTACATGCAGGTTTCCCTCTATGAATAGATTGCCATTTGTAAGCTTTGTTTGAGTCATATGCCAAAATATCTCTCAAGAATTTCTTGTTTTTATTCAATACTAACTTTTTGTTAAATTGTTCCATGAATTAATTTAAACCTTTTTGTTTCTCCGCATACAGTACTTTGGATTACATGTGAGGACCTGATTACTAGAGCACAACTTCTGAATCTTTTCATCTATCTCTGCGCTTTCCTTTTCATAATGATCTTTAAAAATCTCCATCACATGAGTGGAACATTTATGAAGATTTTCCTACCAGATTTCTCATATTCCCCAATAATGAATGGAATGGTGGGGAAGATTTGGATCCTAAGCCCATATGGGAGGCATTTGCTTTCCATATAGAAATCAAAGTATCTTTTATGCCAAAATAGGGATGAATTTTTAATCAAAAGTTGATTTATCCTTTGAACAAATGTAATCCGATCTGGTTGGCACTCAGTGGCACCAATAGCTTCTGACTGTATTTTAGACGTAAATCCTACCCAATCCTGTTAAAAATTAGTCATGATTCACCAATTCTACTAAGATACAAAAATACACTACGAAGGTATGCACTAGAACCTATCCAACTTAAAGATATAGTAATCAATTTATTTTTCTAAAAGGAGATCAACAATTGTAGAAGGGAGGAGGACCTCCAAATTCAGACTTACACGCTCACCTATTAAAAAGAGGTTATAGCAAAAAATGCCTAAAAAGAACGTTTAATAGAATGAAAGAAAGGTCTTGTAAATCACGTATCACTTCTTCCAAATGGATCTTCCGGCTGCAGATGACGAAGTCACTAGGCATAAATGAACAAATGAGTTTTAAACCCTTTTTATAGGGAGATGTGCTAATAATAGTTAGATCCTGCTATTTAGTTTGAATCAGGGTAAAAAAGGTGCTTACTTATTGATTAAATATGAATAGGATAAAATTTGTTTTCTATGAATAATTGGATATTGAGATGCACTACTGTTAGGTGAATAGTAACAATATTTATGCACTTCTATTACTAATCTTGGAGATGTGTTTCCCCTTGTGCCTCTTGACATTGGATGCCCCTGGAATGCTGGTGACGGGGGTGTGGGCCACATGAGGTGTACGGGGTGCTACTAAAAAAAGTATTTTGAATATGTGAACCCCTACTGGATAGGCTTTTTGGTAAGTTTTAAAGGTCTTTGTAATTTATATATAATTTGAATATAATTAAAATATATATACAGATACCCAGAATGCACCTATATTTAGTGGACAATAAATATGCTTGTGAATTTTGGCATGTATTGTTTTGTATTAGGCTGCCTTTTGCTGTCTGTGTTTAAGATGGCACTATTGAGCAAGCTATTCTGATGACCCATGTTTTATTTGGAATGCAGTATTTTTCTGCTTTCCGTTGCCACCACTGGATGGCAGTAGTTGTCTCTAGATATATAGGGAGTGCATTGGTGTTTCTATTTTTGTATTTTTGTGTTAATTATTTAAATGAATTCTGGCTGTTGGGTTCATGGTGGGACGGGACAGTTTTGTATGCCTCCGGGCCTTTCTTTTTCTCTGGTAGGGGATGCTGGTAGGCTATGTCCACGCATCCCGCCATTACCGCACATGTGTAAATCGATAGCGCATGCACGGTAGCATAATCAGCAGCACGCTGTCTCTGGTTTGTGCAGCTGAAGACAGGCGTCATGGGGGGGTACTTTTTGGTGAAAATTTCACCCTATATAGGGTGATATACAGGGTGGGCCATTTATATGGATACACCTTAATAAAATGGGAATGGTTGGTGATATTAACTTCCTGTTTGTGGCACATTAGTATATGTGAGGGGGGAAAGAACTTTTCAAAGGGGGGAGTGTATATGATTACACGGTGTTTGTCCTTCAATTATAGTGGTTGGTAAGGGTAAAATAATTCCACATAGGTATATTTACCGGGTGGGACATATAGTGGGATATATCCCACTTTAAAAGTGGTTTTTCATGGGGGGGTACTGCGGACAGAAGTCGACGTGTTTGGTCTCTGTCGCACGACGACTAATACGATGGCACGTACGCGATAGCTAAATGTGTACACGCCATTACCGC
>BLSH010082672.1:375913-396686 GCA_018402905.1 Glandirana rugosa
TGAATAAATTATATCCTTATATCTAATCCTATTAAAGAAAATCATGCCACATCTTCGGATTTCACCCATTCTAGTCTTAGGAATGCTTTGTTGTTTAATCCTCCAGGGGCATTGGCCCAATCTCTTAAGGTGTTCAGAGATGTGGTCTTAAGAGATCTTGACTTTATGAAATTCAAGAAAGTTAAATTAAAAAGGGACCTACAGGAGGGTCTTGACTCTCTTTGTGAGAATAAAGATTTAATTATCCGCCCCGCGGATAAAGAAGGTGGCATTGTGGTCTTGGTCCGAGCTAGCTACATGTCAGAAATGTACAAGATTCTCAGTGACCAGACTACTTACAAAATACTGGATGCAGATCCCAAATGCACATATAAGTAATGTCTCAATGCTACAATTCAAAAAGGATTGGGGCAGGGTATCCTCACTAAAAATGAGAGCCTATTCCTATCGCCTAAAGCTCCTGCTTAGACCTTGAAGAAGGGGACACACCCCAAAAGCTTGTCCTGAAAAATTGTATGTTAGTGCAAATAAAAAAAAGTATCACGGACAGTACTCAATTTTCTCTGGCCTAAAGCTCCTAAAACTCCTGTCATCTATTACTTGCCAAAGGTGCATAAGGATCCTGTCTGCCCTCCGGGATGTCCGATGGTTAGTGGAATAGACTCCCTGACTTCCCGGGTGGGCAGATATATAGATCATTTTTTGCAGCCTTTGGTACAGGATATATCTTCGTTCCTTAAGATTCCAGACATGTCATTAATATACTCTGGATATACCCCGATGAGAGAAATGTGGATAGTAACTGCGGATGTCCCCTCACTTTACACTATCATACCACATTCTTTGAGTATAGATGCAGTGGAATATTATGTGGAACATGGTTCGACCAAAAGTTTTATAGCCAAAATCAAGGAGTGGCCATGGGGGATAAATATGCCCCGAGCTTGGCCAACCTCTTTATGGCCTGGTGGAAGGAGGATGTCATCTATGCCCAGGAAACACCCCAGTTAATACTCTGGGCAAGGTACATTGACAACGTCCTCCTCCTATGGGATGGTGATCATTCTAGCTTGGTGGAGTTCTTTGAAAATTTGAACTGTAACACTAGGGGTATTGAACTCAAATACGAAGCTAGTCAAACTGAGATAAACTTTTTAGATCAGACGATTAAAATCAAAGAGGACCAACTTCCAGTTCCGGCGCCTGATGAGGAAGGAGTGAAGACCGGCGGCTCCGGTCTTCATCGGCTTATAACACCAGTTCAGCACCGATTCGGGTGACCCCCTGACCCTACCCCGTTGCCTCGGTCACCAGAGTATGCCCGGGAGTCGCCAAGTCATGGATAAGTTTGTCCTACACGTCGGGCCCGCCGCGGCACCAAATCCTCGTTCGAATACCGCTGCACCGAACCTTCGTTTGGATATTGCTGCACCGAACCTTCGTTCGGATACCCCGATTGTGGATACGGTCGTTGCAAACGGATCGCAGACACAGCCTATGATAGCACCTCCCCCTCTGATCTATCCGGATGCGGTGACTGCAGAGACCACAGAGGACCAATACACTAGACTAGCCCAGGGCGTTGCAGCCTTACTCAACCCTACCATAACAGTGACAGTCGAGAGGGCCATAGCGGCTGGCATGGCACAACTTAAGAAGGAATTACACGACCACACCCAGTGCATAGGGGAGCTGGAGAACTGTGTTTCAAATGTGGAAGATGAAATGCAGACCGCCCTAGCCAGTGAACAACAGTTCCAACATACACAGCAGTTCCTTCTCGACAAGATAGACGATCTGGAAAATCGGTCAGGCAGGAACAACCTTAGGATCGTGGGCCTCCCAGAGTCATACAGTGCCGGCTCCTTACATGATCTCTGCGAGACTCGCATACCTCAAGCATTGGGTATCGGTAAACCCTGCACAGTGGAAAGGGCGCACCGCATGGGCGCCCCCTCAAATGATCGTCGATCTCCCCGCCAAGTCATTGCACGTTATCTCAATTACACAGACAGACTGGCCATTATCAGGTCTTTCAGGAACGCAAAATCTCTACAATTCGAAGGACACAAACTTCTAATTTTTGCGGATTATTCACAAGAAACATCTCGTCGACGCAAAGCCTTCCAACCGGTCTGTGCAGCGCTGTACCAAAAAGGAATCAAGTTCACACTCTCCTACCCGGCCTCTCTAAGGTTCACCGATTCCTCTGGCAACGCCAAGATGTTCAATCACCCCGAGGAAGCAGCCGACTTCGTCCAGGCCTATCTACACATTCCGATGGACACCCACCCTCCAGCCTCCAATGCAGTGTCCCCTGGGCTCCGGGATCTCCGCAGTCTGAGAAAAGATTCTCCGAAGAGAGCCCGTTATGCAAACAAGTCGGCTCGAGAGGATCGCTCTTGAATCACCCTCCCCGAAAAGCTCCTGCTCTCACAAGTTCTATCTCAATTTTAATATTACTTGCTTCTCTCAAGTTTCATCTCAGGGTTCTGTACCTATGGTTCCTACAGATTGAAACTAATGTTGTTTAGAGTGTTCAATTTTGTTGGTATATGTAGCAACTATAATGTATTGCCGAGGTCTCTGCTCCCCCCGCGCCCTCGGTCCTTCACACAGTCTTACCGGAGATCTGCGGGAGGTTGCTGGAACTGCCAACACATATTCCCCCCCTCTCTTTTTTGTTTATATTGGGTGCTGTGACTGGACCCGCTCGCCCTCTCCTCTCCCAATATTTCTACCCCGAAATTGGTACCACCTGAACTTCTCCGGTAACGCTGTTCCTGTGGAAGGTTTCCTCATGAGGAAAAAAGTGAAGCCTATATTGTTGTTTATTATTTTCTTAGTTGTTGTTTTCCCTTATTATTATCCATACCACTATGGAACTGACCATTTCTGCACCACACCCAACTTGAGCTGGCACGCTAACCCCCCCGGTCTTACACCCCCTTTTTACTATCGCCCAATTCAGCTACTTTTGCCCCTTTCCAATCATCCTGGTACACAGCACATTAGCCCACTTTGCTTCCACCCACCCTGAAGATCTTGTGGAATATTAAAGGGCTTAGATCTCCCAACAAGAGGATGGCGGTCCTGCGCCACCTTCAATGCCTGAAGGCTGATATAGCCTTTCTCCAAGAGACACATCTTACGGCAGCAGATTTTCCCCGAATGAATTAACTATTGGTAGGTAAAATGTTTGGCTCGCCCTCACCCAGAAATAAAGCGGGGGTGATCCTGCTTATCCATAAAAAGATCCAATGTGAGATACTGTCAGAGGACAGTGATGAGGATGGCAGAATTCTCATCCTTAAGCTCAAAGTCAAATCCAAAGAACTAGCCCTAGCAAATGTATATGCCCCCAACTCCCCCACCAACAATTTCTTCCAAACGCTCACAACTCGCCTAGCCCCCTTCCTACACCTCCCTACCATCATAGGTGGAGACTTTAATGTAGTCATGAACACCCAGGAAGACAGAGAGTTAGGTCACCAGAAGTCTCATACCCCATCCTGAGACCCCCACCCTGTTGAAAATCCTTTCTCAGCTTCCATCGAAGAACTTGCATGAACGACATCATTAGAAAATCTTTTAAGGGTTTATTCTTCAAGACATAACATAAGATAAACTTACGTAGCAACATAGTTGAAATCTATAATGAGACATGGCATGGCTTCAGATGTCAGTCAGGAGGAGGAAGGGTTCTGACAGGTGTTTACGTCACGTCTTCGAGAGTGTCCTCTATCTTTCTTTCTAGCTGACATTACAAAGTCATGACTTTTATACTGTTTGAAATCGTTAGGTCAGCTTTCTTATAGCTACTTATATGGCTTTAGTCCATAAGGAGACACACATGACCCCTCCTATAGCATTACTTCACATGAGTTTTGAAATAGAATTGCACATACAACACTTTCTCTGTCCAGAAGCACATTGAAATAACATTCACATATATAACTAACTTTACATTATATTTAATACATTTAATATATTTCAGAGCCCAATATTATTCAAAATAATATTATAAATTCATAATTTCCAACACACCCCACACCTCTTCATATATACGCGGAGGCCCTTCAATTTGTAGATATTTGGAGACAAACCAATCCTCTCGGCAAGCAATGCACTTTCTACTCCCACCCTCACCACAGCTTGTCACGGATCGACTATTTCCTCTGCTCGCCGTCCATTATCCAGAATGTCTTCGATCCTCAGATATTAGACACTGCCATTTCCGACCATTCCCCAATTTCGCTAACCCTAACAGGCCTTGACGCCCCTAACTCCTTTAGATCCTGGCACTTTCCTGCAAACCTGGCTGATAATCGAGAACTGACCACCCTTAATCAAAAAGTCCTGGGAAGAATATTCTGACACAAATATAGAACATACTACCAACCCTAACCTCTTTTGGGAGGCAGGCAAGGCTGTCCTCCTTGGCCAGATCATTGCATTTAGCGCTGCCTTCAAAAAGAAACTGGACGCTGACTACAAATTGGCCAGTAAATCCCTACGTGAAGCCCAAACCCTCCTAAATAACCAAAATTCACCTGAGAACAGACAAAGATGGCAAATTGCAAGAAAACAGTTTGACCACTGGGCCTCTGCCCAGGAATGGCACCATCAGGCGCACATAGACCTGCAATTCCACAAATATGGGATTTTTAAAGCTGGCAAATTGCTCTCCTGCTTATGCAAGGGCAATTTTGCCCCCAGTTCTATTAGCGCACTTAAATGTCCCAACCGCTCCCTCTCCTCTCCCAAAGACATTTATAGCACTCTCAAAGCTTTCTACACAAAGCTATACGGGAAAGACCCAATTGACGAGGAGACGGCACAAGCTTTCTTAGAGTGACTCACTCTCCCACAAGTCACCCAGGCCCAATTAGATTCCCTAAACTCCCCAATCTCTATGGAGGAAATCAAACAAGTAATAGCCTCACTATCACCCAACAAAGCCCCGGGCCCAGATGGATATACGGCAGAATTCTACAAGCACAACATATCCACCATTGCCCCGTCTTTGCTCTCTCTCTATCAGTGGATTCTCGGAGGAGGATCGTATCCTCCCTCCGGCTTCCAAGCCTTCATTAAATTAATCCCCAAGCAAGGGAAGGACCTGACCGACCCCGGGTCTTACCGACCCATCTCATTGCTAAACCTTGACACCAAAATCCTCTCCAAAATCATAGCTAGACGACTTGCAACAATCATGCCGACTTTGATTCACCCAGCACAGACGGGCTTCACAATGGGACGCTCTGCGACTTTTAATATCCGCAAAGTTCTTGCGGTGTTGGAACTCGTGAAATCCAAGTCACCCAGCGAATACGCCATAATCTCGTTGGACGCTGAAAAGGTGTTTGATAACGTCAGCTTTCGCTGGCTGAGCTTGGTACTACATAAATTCGGTTTTGCTGGCCCCTTTCTCCATCTCATCAATGCAATGTATACAGCCCCATACGCCAATATCATCGCAGCCGGAATCAGTTCTAACAAAATCCCTCTCCACAAAAGGGATACGTCAGGGCTGTCCCCTGTCCCCCCTACTATTTAATCTGGCCATAGAACCTCTCTCTAGACACCTGCTGGCCCACCCCAAACTACACGGGATCAAAATTGGCACTCATGAAGTTCACGCAGCACTATTCGCGGATGACATTTTTATATTTTCTGCCAACCCCCAAAGCGACATCCCACTAATACAAGAAATTTTCACCAACTTCCGGTCGTGCGCGGGCCTTAAAATAAACTTCAACAAAAGTGAAGTACTCCCCCTTTTCCATGCGAGAACACCCCAATGGGCATTTGATTTGGCTTTTCATGTCACTAACTCCCATATCAGGTACCTTGGCATAAAAATTGGGAAATCCCCCTCTTCTATTTACAACCTAAATATCCCCCCCGTTATTTCACGAATTGTAGGCGAGCTTCACAATTGGTCCAACCTCCCACTCTCCCTATTGGGAAGAAGCCAACTCTTTAAGATGGTTAGCTTCCCCAAACTACTCTACCCCCTGCAAACCACCCCCCTTCTTTTGCGCCATAAGGACATTCAGACAATTAACAAGGCCCTTTCTTCTTTCCTATGGCGAAAGAAACGCCCACGTATAGCCCTAACCAAATTATTCCTTCCTAACCACCTGGGAGGCTCCAACCTCCCTAACATACAAAATTACAATCTAGTGTGCCTCCTCAGAGTGGGTTATACTGGTTGGTGGAATCCTCCAGATACTCGAATCATGACCTAGAATCTCAGATGGTTTCCCCCCACTGCCTAGATGCCCTTCTCCACTGTAAACTGCAAGATCTACCTCCTACTTTGAAGCAAAATTTACTCATTAGAGACACTAACATTGCGTGGAGGGAAATCAGGACCAAACTGGGCCTCCCTGCAACCATCTCCCGTTCCCTACCCTTCAAGGGCCACCCCAAAAGCCCCCTGTCTACTCAACAAACTATAATAACTTTCTGGTCTCTCCAAGGCCTGCGGACTTACGCTCAGCTCTTTGACCCAGTCACAGGGAGAACCCTCCCCTTCTCCCAAGTCCAAACATCATTCAACCTCCCGAAAACTCATTTTCTCCCCTTTCAACAAACCACAAGCTTTGCTACTAGCCTGTGCCCAGACAAACTGAAGCATTTTAAACCCTCCTTCATCGACAATCTGCTTCTGACCAGATCGCTAAAAATCGGAGACATCCACAAGCCATTATCTGTTAACTTCTGGAGACCACGCTCCCAAGAACCCCCCTTCAACTTCGCCAAGACTATTTCCAGGGCAGGCTGATACAAACTTTGCACTACAAGGCTACAACACTACAAGGGCTTTCATAAAGAACGAATTCTGGAGAGAACAACAACTGAAGATCCTCCACCGGGCATATATGCCCTACTCAATGGACATGACATCCTCAGCGCCCCTCCAGTGCACCTGGTGCTCTGCCCATAAACCGTCGCTAAAACATAGACTATGGGACTGTCCTGTTGTCTCCAACTTCTGGTCACAAGTGGAAACTCTGGCTAATCGAGTTTCTGGGTACGCCCCCTGTAAAGACCCACTGCCGTTAATCTTTGGATTCATGGATAATCCCTCCCCTGAGCCTCATAGCCGAAAAAAAAAACCATGCTCAACAAACATAGGCACTGGCTCACCTACTGTTTCATGGTGGCAAGAAGGACCATTCTCAAACAATGGACCTCAAAATCTCCTCCCAACGTATCTATGGTAAAAACTCAACTGCTGGGACTCTACCACAAAGAGCTACTGGATCTCTCCCTGACTGGGAGTGATCGGAACAACTTCGATAGAATTTGGGGAGCCTTCATTAGAAAAACTCACGACGTCCCCCCATCCCACCTCAACCAGGACCGGATCCTTGACTACACCTTTTTGAAAACTGTTGGAATGGCATGACGCAATAGACAATCTAGGCTCTCCCTCATTATCCCTTATTATCCATTACAACCACCCCCGGCTCTAGCTAGCCACTGATTAGACTGGATTTCACACCTTATGAACAGACTGCATCAACCGGCGCTGTCCAGCGTCTATAGGCATCGGCATATAAATAGACTTTAACTGATGTTGTGTTGCCAATTGGTACCTTTGGATCTTCCTCCATTTTCCATAGTGGTTCCCACCTCTTTCCCATCTCCTTCACCCCTCCCCCCCTCTCCTCTCCTCCCTTCCCCCCTCTCCCAATCCCCCCTCCCCCCCTCCCCTCCTCTCTTTTATGGTAATCCCCATTCCACACCTATGACTTGTTTATCTATTCTTACTCTGATTTACTGGTACTTTTCTGTTTAAAACTTTGTATCAAAACTAAAACCCTAATAAAGCATGTTAAAATAAAGAGTCAACTTGAGACTCCAACGAAATTGCTCTGACCATGGTGAGTTTCTGACACAGGCTACAGTTCTCACCCAAAGGTTCTTAGAGAAAACATATAAACCAGATGCATTGAGCATGTTGGTTGAACATGTATCTTCTATGAGCAGGGAGGGCCTGCTAAGGGAAAGGCCAGGGGTGGATAGAGGTGCAACTGCTCCAGTCGTACCTTTTATCACCACATACTCTTGTCAGGCTAGGATGATCAAATCGGTTATATCCCATCATTGGCACATTCTAAAGGAAACACAACATTCTGGGTAAGGTTTTACCTGATCATTTGTCTGTGGTGTTTAAGGGAGCTCCACCCTTAAGAAATAGTATAGCCCCTAATGTACTAGACCCCCCGGTCCAGCAGCTTAGTTTCTTCCATGAATTAACTGTTTTTCACAAATGTAAGAGATGTAGAGTATGCTCTCTTAATAGTTTCACAGGGAGAAAAATTGATAGGCTTGTTTCCACCGCTATTTCATAAGAATTTAAGATCAAGCCTTTTGTGACCTGTGGCACAAAGGGAGTGGTCTGTTTGTTGCAGTGCCCTTGTGGGCTACAATATGTAGGGAGGACCAAACGCCCACTACAAGTCAGACTTAATGAGCACATTACCAACATCCTTACAGGGTTTAAAAACCATTCCGTTTCAAAATATTACCGTGATGTTCACCATCATGACCCTTCCAATACCCTTTTTGTCGGACAAATATGACAAAATATGACAAATATGAGTCACATTGGCTAGGTGGCTCCCTAGTTAGAGAAATTTTGAGACTCAAGATGTCATGGATCCATAGGATTAAATCTTATGCATCTTTTGAACTCAATATTTATGTAGATGTCAATGCGTTTATAGACAACTCTTAACCCTGCCATTTTGTTGTGTATTGGGATGTATAATTTTTTTTTTGTGAACTTGATCTGAGGGTCAGATTAGGTGGTTGCCCGATATATTCAAATTTATTTAGAAATAATTATTTCATCAGACTGGGTAATATTTTTTGACTCTTCTGTCACCTTCAGTAGAATACATATGGGGTCACACCCAATAGGGTTTATTTATATTTTTTTAATTTAAATTTTTCTCATGTCACTTATATTCTTTTACCTACCAATTACCCTGGGGATCCTGGGGTACTTCCGATGTCCTGTCTTATTGATTTAGTTTACATTTTTATGATTCTTTTCTGATTTCTACACATGATACATTTACCCAGATCCAGTGCTGATCATTTCTCATTAGCCTGGAGGGCAATTTATCTATTAATGAGATTTTTGAGACAGCATTTTTTCCTGAGGTCGATGGGGATCCTTATTGTTCCCTTATTATATATTCATACCATATATCTGAGTTGTTATATCCCTTTTTTATTACTGATGTATGAGTCCCTGTTTTTAGTCGAATCCTTGTCTGGACTGACGGCTCATAACATCACCTCATCTACTCACACGAGATCCCACATTTTAGTCTGTTACAGGCACATAGGTACAGGCTTTTATAGGTATAATGATTTGAAAAACCTTCTGATATTTTTACTATACCTATAGTGCCCTCTGAGATAACCGATGGAGCACCCTCTAGTATCTTCTTAGCTCCCCCCCCCCCACCTTATCATAGAGACGATGAGACTGACACATTTGGAGGATCATACGAATAGGCCTCAAAGTTGGAGACAGAGCTATTGTTTATACTCTACGCATTTATTTTTAATAATAGTATTGAGTCCTGTCAATACAGGAGGTATTAGTGCAGTTAAAGCTTTCTATAATTAAGTTCTTTACCTTCTTCCGGCTCCATCTTGTGGCCCTGATTGGTATTATGGGATTGGATGTATCCAGAAGTGTTATTGCGCTAATAGTGTCTAGTGCAGCAGAAACAAACTATGTGATAATAACACAGTATAAAACCAACAAATATTTACAGTTGCGCTAAAATTAATAAAGATAAAAATTGTACAAATTGTATATGTAATGAATACGTAATCAATTAATCCAAAGTCACTATGTGCATAACTCAAATTGCATAATCAAAAGTGGATAAGTGCATAACTCAAATGTCTCAATATCAAAGAATGTGGAGTATTTGTGAAAAAAGTCCAAAAGATCTGAGCACAGAGTGATTCCAAATAGATAAGGATCAAACTGAAGAATTCAGATGAAGCAGTCGGACCACCACCAAGGACATGCACACCCTAGGTGTTTAAGGGAGATGCCCTTACCAGACTCGATGGACTCACTAACACTAGTGGGTCATTTGGGCCAGCAGATATCCCCCTCTGCAAGGTATAATGTAGCACACTTCTCCCTCTTAGACCTTCCGGTATGTCTCACAGTCAGAGGCTTTGTTCCTCAGCACCCCATTTTCGCAATGTATGGCAATTAAAACAGAGAAACCTCCATACTGTGAATCCGTTTTAACCAATTTATTAAAATAAAAGAAAGGTACTCACATAGCATCAAAAAGACACGTGTATAAGCCGGCATCAGAAGAACACAAACATCTTGGTATCCCGGAGTCTGTGGGAGTGGTGACGTCAGCACGGAGCTCCGCCCGACATGTTTTGTCATACGTGAGGTCTTCCAGGGGCACGGGTGACGTGCTGACGTGCCACTAAATATACTCAGGAGACCCTGCCTAATTACCAGGCTGGCCGGCATTTTATTGGAGTTTAAAAACATCCGCAGCGGCGACCATTAGATGTAGCCGCTGTCAGGTTAACATAAGTCTGGATATCAAGAAATGCTATTACACATTGCACAAAACTTCATCTAAAGAATAAACTCGGTATACATCTTCACAGTAATGGCTTTAACAGAGATCGCTCAATAACCATCTCTAACATTGAATAGCCTTACAGTATTAGTTATGCAAGGTACTGCCATCTAGTGTACAAAAATGATTTAACTATAATTCTCCCATTCATCTATAAGAAACGTATGTCGGGAGGCCGCGCTGACTTTTTTATGGTCAACCTATTCAGACTTGCTGTAAGTGCATTATCTTTATTTATTAAACCATTTTAAGCAATATTACACTATTTGAGTCTATTTTTTCGCATGCCGGATGATTGATCCTGGGAGTGGAACTAGTCAGCTTCTGGGCAATACTTATTGGGAGAAGTCCTCTACATCCCTTGGTTGGACCCTGGCCGGGTGAGAAGCCAAAACGCTTATTGCGCTTACATCTGGTAAGCGGCTTGTATTGCTAGGTGGCGGATCACTGCACATTGACTTACTATAGAAGCACCTGGTGTCCTTTAAACAATCTCTACTACAGTGTTGATTTTCATTATTATAATCACTAAACATATATACACCATTGCTTATGTACCTTCATAATACAGTATTCATAACATGTATGTGTTGTGCACAAATGGGAAAACGTAAACAATTTTAGAGAGATAATTGTGTGTGTGTGTGAATGCTGCAAACTTTAGTCCCACATCATGTGTGCTCTATGCAGCTGTGACCCTCTCCTTTTTCTCTCTTTCTCATGAAAGAATGTTCTGGATGAAACATGAGTCTGCGGTGTAGTGATAAGCTGGAAGGACATTCGTGTTAATTTCTGTTTTCTAGACAAAACATTAATAACAATATGTGCTGGATTAATTAACCACTTGCCAACCGCCCGCCGCAGTGTGACGGCGGCAAGATGGTTCGTTATTGTGAAACGCCGCCAGGGGACGGCAACCTCGATCACGCGCCGTGAGCGTGCGAGCGCACGGTGCATGCACTGTTGTTTGATTTGTCACAGGACCGATCACTCTACACGGCAAGGTCAATTATTTTTGGCCTGGCCCCTCCGATCGGTCCTGACAAATGACATTGCTCCTCTGCCTCTGAAATGTAAACAGAGGCAGAGGAAGTGAGCTCAAATTCCTCCCCGAAGCCCTTTTCGGTTTCAGCGAGGAAGAGAGAGCATCTAAAAGTAAGTTGCACAACACTACACTGACACCAGGACAGTTAGGCACACTTTTAACCCTTTGATCGCCCCCTGATCGCGCCCCCCAAGTTAACCCCTTCACTCCTGTCACCCCCTGTCACAGTGTCATATAGTGCAGTGATCTGATTTTTACTGATCGCTGTACTTGTGACCCTTGTGACACTAAATCAGTGTTAGGGTAGGTAGTATTAGGCCTAGTTAGGTGTAAATACCCCCCCCCCCAATAAAGTTTCTAACCCCTTCATTGCCCCCTGCCACCTGTGATCACCGTATAAGTGTCACAGGTGATGCTAGCTAGCTAGATCTTTTTTTTCCAATCAGATTACCCGCTGTATATTATTTTATATACCTCTTAACCCCTGATTGCCTGGCGGTGACCCCAGTTAGGTTTTAGTGTGCGTTAGGGTCAGCGTAAGCCCCAGGCAGGGCCAGTTAGTTAGGTACTCTGACACGCATACACACACATTAGATAGGTGTTAGATATTATTGTAGTATCTGATCAGATCAATATCTGCAATCTGATCATATATTAGCATCCCCACTGTTAGCGGGATCAGCCCAGATACCTGCTAGCACCTGCGTTTAGCCCCTCCCCCCAGCCCAGCCCATCCAAGTGCAGGATGAATAGATAGCTGTCACTTACAAAACACAACACACATATCTGCAGCGTTCGCAGAGATCACGCCCGATCCCTGCAAAATCTGACAGTGAATTTGGTGGCGTTTGAAACAGGCACTGACAACCAGGTGTGCTTTTTTTGCCTGTGAGTCACGGTAGTGTACCTATAAATTTAGAAAATCCAAAATGTCCAATCCGAGGTACACTACCGAAGAGGCCTACACTATGCTGAGTATGACAGATGAGAGCGATGGGGAAGCCTCACTGTCAGAATCAGGCTCAGCATATGAACCTGTAGAGAGCAGCGGCACCCTGTCAAATAGCTCTGACTACGAAGCTGTGGTCCCTGCTAGGGTCAGGGGTACCAGACCCCGTTCTGCTGTCACTGAGGTGCATGAACCGCAGGGCTCTCGTATGCAGCAGAGTGCCAGTACTAGCGCCGCTACTCCTTCTGGTGACCTGGCAAGCACCAGCAGCCTAGTACATCCTGGTCGTAGACAAACCAGCACTGCAGTATCACATGGTGATGTGGCGAGTCCCATAAGTACAGTTCAAACTGGTGTGGCTAGCACGAGTAGTGTCCCGCAGCCACAAAGAAGATGAACACAGGCCTGCAAAACCTATAGTGCATTTCCTGACGCGCTTGCAAACCCTGATTGGCAACCCACCACTGATGCAGGGCCCATACTTCCTCCATTCATTGACCAACCCGGAATCACGGTGAATACAGCTGATTTTAGGGCCATTGATTTTTTATTCGCTGTATTTCACGGAAGTTCTCTATAGATCTATAGTGGACCAAGGCAATTTATATGCTCGTCAATTCATCGCCCCTAATCCCCATTTGACACTTGCCAGAGACTGGAAACCAATCACGGTTCCAGAATTTAAGACCTTTCTGGGCCTTTCCTTCCTCATGGGCATAACTAAAAAAACTGAGTTGTGGTCATATTGGTCCACTGACCCAATTCGCCATATGCCCGTGTTCTCTGCTTGCATGGCCAGGACATGATACGAGCAGATTTTGTGGTTCATGCACTTCAGTGACAATGAACTCAGTCGCCCATGGGATGACACTGAATTTGACCGGCTCTACAAAATTCTGCCCCTCATAAACCACTTTAACACCAAGTTCGCCGCACTTTTTATTTCCAACCAAGTTGTGTGAGTGGACGAGTCCCTGGTTAAATTTTCTGGTTGTCTTGCTTTCAAGCAGTACGTCCCCAGCGTTCCAGATACGGGGTCAAACTGTATAAGCTCTGTGACAGGGCCACAGGCTATACACATAGTTTCATGGTTTATGAGGACAAAGATAGTCACGTAGAGTCGGAAGGATGCCCAGACTACATAGGGAGCACTGGCAAGATTGTGTGGAGCTTGGTGTCACCCTTATTCGGAAAGGGGTACCACTTATACGTGGACAATTATTGCAGGAGCGTGCCACTTTTTAGTCACTTGTTTGATCATCAGATTGGCACCTGTGGCACCATGCGACCTAATCGCTGGGGCTTCCCGCAATGGCTTGTAGATTCCCGTCTTAGTCGGGGGGAGAGAGCCTGCTTGAAGTGTAATAATTTGATTGTGATGAAGTGGAGAGACAATCAGAATGTTTTCTTTCTGTCCTTCCTTCATGCAGATACGACAGTCCAAATTTCTATGGCGACTGGTGTTGTGAAGAAACCCCTCTGTGTCCACAATTATAACCTAAATATGGGAGGGGTGGACCTCAATGACCAGTTACTGGCGCCGTACCTAATTACCCATAAAGCTAGATGCTGGTACAAAAAGGTGACTATATACCTTTTTCAATTGGCTTTGCTGAATGCTCATGTCTTATACAGAGCGTCAGGACTGGCGGGATCCTTCCTCAAATTCATGGAAGAGATCGTCACAGCCCTTCTGTCTCCAGATGGTGCTGCACCCCCACTCCAGAATGTGAATGCAGTTAACCTGCTGCATGGGAGGCGCTGTACCCCAGGCCGCAGAGCACCCCAAAAGAGATATTGTGTCTGCAGACAACGTGGATACAGGCGTGACACCCGCACTTATTGCCCCACCTGTCCTGACCAGCCTGGTCTCTGTATCGATGAATGTTTTGAATGTTATCACACATTAGTGAATTATTAGCATAGGGTACAGCAGACACAGTGATTAGGCACACTTAAATAGGATCTCCAAAGATGCCAGTGCATTTTGAGAGATCCAAAGCTGTAACCAGTTAGATTTTAGTTACAAAAAAAAGGTGTACCAGAAAAAAAAAAAAAAAAAAAAATTTAAAACAACAAAAAAAAAAAAAATGTTAAAAAAAACAAAAAAATATAAAATAAAAAAAAAAACAAAAACAGTTGTACGTTTCTTTTTTCTCTCTCTCTCTCTTGTTTTCTCTCTAATGTCTCTCTATTGTTAATATTTTGTATGCATACCTGTTTGTTACTGTTTTTATCATGTTTTCTTTGCAGGTATGTAATTTTTTTATGTTAATGCTTACCTGTAATGATATATTTTTAATATGTTTTATATTTTTTTCTTTTTAGCAGGTATGTAATTTTTTATGTTACTGTGTTTTATTAATTGTTTATTCCTTTTCAGGTACGCCATTCAGCTGTAGCACTGATTTATTAATGGTAACAGCAAAAGCATTTGCTCCCACCATTCATAAAGCAGCCACTCCAGCAATGTTGGTGGTGATTTCACCACCACAGTTAAAAACAAACAAATATACCGGATCATAGGGGCAGTGGGTGGAAATTGGAGCGGATTGCCCCTATGCTCCGGTATATTTTTTTTAAAAAGTGGCTATGCCCACCATTAGAAGTGGGAGGATGAAGGGAGGTTTTCTAATGGTGGGCATACCCACCGATTGATTCTTTTTTTCATTTAACCCACAGGCTGCATGAAAAAAAAGAACATTACAATATATGCCCAACAAGGACCAGCGACATACTAGTATGTTGCTGGTCTTCTCAGGTTCTCCTGTCCCACCAGGGAATCCGAGAATGCAGCTGGCGGTTCCGCCAGCTGACCATAGAGCTGATTGAAGACTAGAATGGCTTCAATCATCTCCATGGCCTAAGAAACCAGAGGCTACGAGCATTTTGTGACTTCGGTTTTGCCAGATATAAACAGCACCATTGGGAATTTGGGGAAGCATCTTATCACACTGATTTTGTTGTGGTCAAATGCTTTAAGGGCTGGGGAAAGATCTAGATTTTAGTAGACCCCAAATTTAAAAAAAAATATGTGACAATACCTATTTTTATCATATGGGATATTTAAAATCCCTGTGATAAAAATAAAAATGATATAAAAAAAGATGAAAGATAAAAAAGCAAAATGAATAATTAAAAAAAATGCACCCCTGTTCCCCTGTGCACGCACGCAAAGGTTGACTTAAGCATCAGTTTTGTGTCGTATGTAAATGACAAATTTCACCATGCTTGTGAGGTACCAACGCAGACGTCAGATCAAGGGCAGTAATTCTAGCAGTAGGCCTTCTCTGCAGACCTAAAGTGGCAACCTGTAAAGGCTTTTAAAAATGTATATAGTTTGTCGCCTCTTCGTGGGTGTGCGTGATTTTTAAAGCATGTCATGTTTGTTGTCTATGTTGTCTATGCAATCGGCATGAGATTAACTTTTATATTAACAAAAAATTTGGGCAAAATAGTGTGTTTTTGTGCATTAAAATTCAAAATAGTGTTTTTTTCCCCCAAAAATTATGTTTGAAAAATCTCTGCGCAAATACTTTGTGAAAAAAAACACCCACTATTTTAATCTGTAGAGCCTCTGCTTTAAAAAAATATATAATGTTTGGGGGTTCAAAGTAATTTTCTAGAAAAAAAAATATTTTTTCATGTAAACAAAAAGTGTCAGAAAAGACTTGTTAGTTCAAGTGGTTAGAAGAGTGGGTGATGTTGGGCATAAAATGCCAGGACAGTTCAAACCCCCCCCAAATGGCACCATTTTTGAAAGTCGACATCCCAAGCTATTTTCTGAGAGGCATGTTGAGTCCATGGAATATTTTATTTGTTTGTCATAAGTGATTGAAAAATGAAAAAAAAAAAAAAAGATATACAAAGTTGTCACTGAAATGATATATTGCTCACCCATGCCATGGGGTCGTGTGGAATTACACCCCAAAATACATTCTGCTGCTTCTCCTGAGTATGGAGATACCCCATGTGTGAGACTTTTTCTGAGTCACTACCTATCCAGGTTTCGGAGCCCATGAAATGCCCAAATAGTAAAAAAAAAACCCAAATGACACCATTTTGGAAAGTAGACAACCCAAGCTATCTGCTGAGAGGCATGTTGAGTCCATGGAATATTTTATATGTTGCCACAAGTTTTGGGGAAATTATAATTTTTATTTATTTATTTATTTTTACACAAAGTTGTCACTGAAATTATATATTTCTCACACATGCCATGGGTATATGTGAAATTACACCCCAAAATACATTCTGCTGCTTCTCCTGAGTATGGAGATACCACGTGTGAGACTTTTTGGGAGCCTAGCCGCATACAGAACCCCAAAAACCAATCACCGCCTTCAGGCTTTCTAAGGGCATAAAATGGTGATTTTACTCCTCAATACCCATCACGTTTTTGGAGGTCCTGAAATGTCAAGGTAGCACAAACTCCCCCCCACCAAATTACCTCATTTTGGAAAGTAGACACCCCAAGGTATTTGCTAAGAGGTATGGAGCATATTTTGCAGCTCTCATTTGTTTTGGAAAATTAAGAAATAAATTGAGATTTTTTTTTTACTTTTTTTCAAATTTCAAAACTTTGTGACAAAATGTGAGATCTGCAAAATACTCAAAATGCTTCTCAGCAAATAGCTTGGAGTGTCTACTTTCCAAAATGGGTTCATTTGGGGGGGTTTGTGCTATCTTTGCATTCCATGGCCTACGAAACTGTGATAGGGAGTGAGGAGTGAAATCACCTTTTTACGCACTTAGAAAGCCTGAAGGCGGTGATTGGTTTATGGGGTCCCGTACGCTGATAGACTCCCAAAAAGTCTCACACATGGGGTAGCCCCGTACTCAGGAGAAGCAGCAGAATGTATTTTGGGGTGTAATTCCACATATACCCATGCCATGTGTGAGCAATATATAATTTCAGTGACAACTTTGTGTAACTTTTTTTTGTCATTTTTCAATCACTTATGACAAAAAATAAAATATTCCATAGACTCAAAATTCCTCTCAGAAAATTCCTTGGGGTGTCTATTTTCCAGAATGGGGTCATTTGGGGTTGTGTTTTGCTATCTGGGCATTTAATGGTCTCCGCAACTGACATAGGTAGTGTGGGGTGAAGGCATACATTTTTGCCCTTAGAAATCCTGAAGACGGTGATTGGTTTTCAGGGTCCTGTACACGGATAGGCTCCCAAAAAGACTCACACATGGTGTATCCCCATACTCAGGAGAAGCAGCAGAATGTATTTTGGGGTGTAATTCCACATAAACCCATGCCATGTGTGAGCAATATATAATTTCAGTGACAACTTTGTGTAACTTTTTTTTTGTAATTTTTCAATCACTTATGACAAAAAAATAAAATATTCCATAGA
Organism: Glandirana rugosa; assembly: GCA_018402905.1. NCBI lineage: Eukaryota > Metazoa > Chordata > Amphibia > Anura > Ranidae > Glandirana > Glandirana rugosa. The sequence goes on from BLSH010082672.1 coordinate 393,937, forward strand.
CTCAAATGCCTCTCAGCAAATTCCTTGGGGTGTCTACTTTCCAAAATGGGGTCATTTGGGGGGGTTTGTACTGTCCCTCCATTTTAGCACCTCAGGAAATGAGATAGGCAGTCATAAAATAAAAGCTGAGGAAATTCCAGAAAATGTACCCCAATTTGTAGACGCTATAACTTTTGCGCACAGCAATAAATATATGCTAATTTATTTTTTTTTTACATGAGACATGTGGCTAAATGCATTTTGGCAAAAATGTATGACTAAAATTTAGTTTATTGTATTTTTGTAATAACATAAAGTTGAAAATATTTTTTTTTTCAAAAATTTCCGTTCTTTGTTTATATCGCAAAAAATAAAACGTGCAGTGGTGAACAAATACCACCAAAATAAAGCTCTATTTGTGGGAAAAAAAGGACGCAAATTTTGTTTGGGTACTGCATTGCATGACCGCGCAATTACCAGTTAAAACAGTGCAGTGCCAAATTGAAAAAAGTGCTCCGGTCCTAAAGCTGGAAATCCTTCCGGGGCTGAAGTGGTTAATATAATGATAAACAATGTGATCACAATTATTTTGAATCTTTTTTCCAAACATGATAAAATGAAGGTTACATTTAAATGCATACATAACATAAAGTATAGAATAACACAAAATAAATATCCTTTGGTAGTGGAAACGGTGCATTTAAAAAAAAAGGGGGAAATTAAGTCCTCCTTTAAGGAAATCTGTGGAAATATATTAGAATGCAGGTGTGATATTGAGATGATCACTGGAGTATTAATTTCTGATATGAGTTTAACAATTGTAATAATAATATAGGTATATTGTAATTGGTTTAAACAGCCTTTGGTTGGAAATTAAATCCAGGTTATTTGGAAAATTTGTAATATAGGGTTAATTTAGATTAAGATAACAATTTTGTAATTTTACATTTATACAATTAACTTTTATTGAGAGAAAAAAGATTAAGATGAGGTTGTTAATTGGAATACCCTGGGTGCGGTGGGTAGAAGCAGGCATACTGTCTAGGGGACACTCGCTCCGCTTTTGCAACCTGCTTCCTCTTTTGCTGTGCTGGTGACTCTGTGCGACCACCACCTCTTCCTCTAAACTGCACACGTCACTCGCATGACCTTCATTCCATGTGGGGTCTAGGACATCATCATCCTCCACATCATCTTCCACCCACCCTTCACCACTGCCCTCCTTGTCAGTCTGCACACTGAGGAAAGCCGCAGCAGTTGGCACGTGTGTTTCGTCGTCAACAAAGACGTGCAGCGCTGGTGTTTCCATGTCCTCATCCTGCAACAGAAGTGGTTGGGCATCGGTGCACTCAATGTCTTCCACTTCTGGGGCAGGGCTATGTGGATGGCCCATGGAAAGCACACTAGCAGAGTCATCAAAAAGCATAAGAGACTGCTGCATGACTTGGGGCTCAGACTGCTTGGCTGATTTACAAGGGGCTGAGGTGAAAGACAGATGGCCATGGGGTTCAGGTGCAAACTCTGAGCTTTCATCAAGGGACCAGGTGGGAGACAATGTTCAGGAACTGGAGGCATTGTCAGCCACCCAATCTACTATCACCTGTACTTGTTCTGGCCTCACCATTCGTTGAGCGCCATTCGGGGCTACCATATAACGTTGAAGGTTATGTCGGCTACCTGAGGAAGGTGTTTCACTTATGCATGTAGCTGGCACAGATCGACCATGTCCTATCCTTGCAGCAGGAGCTTCAGCAACACCACCAACACCAGCAGCACCAGCAGCACCACGATCATGACCATATCCCTTATTTGATGCTCTCCTCATTCTGAACACAAATGTACTATGTAGCACTATTTATTAATACTAAAAAAAAATAATAAATTATTATTCTTTTTTTTAAAAAAAAAGAAAATTGTAGATGCACTTTTTATTTTTGTGCAAGAAATGCACCTCTCAAACCAGCAGCAGGAACCTCTCCCTACACCAGTATGAGATGATTTTAGAACAATAATCTCCCCCACACAACACCGACAGGAACCTCTCCCTAATGCAGTAGGAGATGGTTTTATAACAATAAACTCTCCCTCGGAGCACCAACAGGAACCTCTCCCTAATGCAGTAGTAGAAGGTTTTAGAACGATAAACTCCCCCTCAGAGCACCAAGAAGAACTTCTCCCTAATGCAGTAGTAGATGGGTTTAGAACGATAAACTCTCCCTCAGGGCACCAACAAGAACCTCTCCCTAATGCAGTAGTAGATGGTTTTAGAATGATAAACTCTCCCTCAGAGCATGAACAGGAATCTCTCCCTAATGCAGTAGGAGATGTTTTTATAACGATAAACTCTCCCTCAGAGCACCAACAGGAACCTTTCCCTAATGCAGCAGTAGATGGTTTTAGAACGATAAACTTTCCCTCAGAGCACCAACAGGAACCTCTCCCTAATGCAGTAAGAGACGGTTTTATAAAGATAAACTCTCCCTCAGAGCACCAACTTGAACCTCTCCCTAATGCAGTAGTAGATGGTTTTAGAACGATAATCTCTCCCTCAGAGCAGCAACAGGAACCTGTCCCTAATGCAGTAGTATATGGTTTTAGAGTGATAATCTCTCCCTTAGAGCACTAACAGGAACTTGTCCCTAATGCGTAATCCCTGTCCAAGGACAACGACGAGACTCCCTCTCTAATAGCAAGATTTTGGTAGATGATGACGTAATCCCTCTCCAAGTTCAACCACGAGACTCCCTCTCAAATAGAAATATTTTGGCAGA
>BLSH010082672.1:413335-430936 GCA_018402905.1 Glandirana rugosa
GACTGCCTAAAGAAGTCGGGGAGGCCTCCCTCCCACGTGGTTCTACCGCGGCCGCGCGGCGACGCCGGATGTCTCCTCCCACTGTCGTGGAGACTAAGCCCCTCGAGTCGTCGTAGGTAATCGAGTCATTAGGTGTCCTCCTTATGTTTACATTTACTAGGGAGTGGGGGACTATCAGGATGTTGGGCGTCGGGACGATTTTCATTTTTTCGATTTCCCCTAAATGTCCTCCGTCTTCTATCGTACCTACTTTGTCTTGGTCTGGATGGGTGTGTTTGAGGAGATCTTTTAAAGGGGAGGAGTAGGGTCGGTCAGTGGTACAGATCGATCAGCATCTCCTTCATGCTAGACATGGTGACTGGCTGGGATGAGGAGGGGAAATTTTCTAGAGGAGTTTGTGTGGGTAGGTCTGGTTCTGTTTCATCCATGCTATCTTCTGCCTCCTGTAAATCCCCTTTAGCTTTTTTACTTTTAGCAGGGCTGCGGGTTGTAGGACTATCAGGGGGTGAGGGATCATTTACATTTGTATTCCTCCTGTGGATTACTGAGCTAATGGATGCTGCTGAGCTCCCCGAATCAGAGGTGCTGTCACCCTCCTCTGTAGGCCGCAGCGGCGCGCCGGCGCCATCTTGGTGCACCCTCCCTCCGGAGGGGCTGAAGAAATCCGTCAGCTTCTGCGGAAAGGAGCGCTGAGAGCTCCGTTTTCTGGCCGCCCCCGCCGCCCCGGCATCTAAGGAAGCCATCCCTGTGCTTTGTACCTCGCTACTGCCGCTTTGGTAGTCGCTCTTCCGATCACAGGAGCCGGAGCTCTCTCACACCGCTGCCGTTCTTCACGCCGGCCGGACACGCCCCCTTAATAAATGTTTTAATACTAAGAGATACACTATGAGGGTTTTTCCTTACTTGTCTCCCATGAGTACCTGTGTTGTGGCGGTGATCCTTATGAAGTAGATCTGGGAGGAGCCTTGCTTTCTGGGGAAAGACAAGCTGATTCACCTTCTGATCTCTGTGTACCGAGTCCTTGTGGAGGTGACCCTTGAGAAGTTGATGAGCCCTCTTGTTGTGGAAAGATGAGCCGTTATACCTTCTGATTTCTGGTGAGCCCCCAAAGTGTGCACATGCATGCGGTGATCAGTGGTGGAGGACTTTGTTTTGAAAACATCATAGCTGCTTCAATTTAAAGAGGACTTTTGCACCTTATACATATTGTTGCACTTTTTGATATTTTTGCACTAGCACTTTTTCCTTATATTTATGTGTATGAGTTTTATGAATTAACTCTAGCGCTGCTTTTTGCTATTACCATTTATAGTAGACTTCTTTCACAATAAACGCCAATTGCAATTTTTTTTTTTACCAAAAATATGAGGAAGAATCTAAATCGGACAAAACCATTTTTTTAAATATTTTTTTTTGGATTTGTATTTTAGCAAAAAGTAAGACTTTTTTTTTTTTTTTGCAAAATTGTCGCTTTCTTTTGTTTATAGCGGTGATCAGAAATGATGCAGAGGTGATCAAATACCACCAAAAGAAAGCTCTATTTGTGGGAAAAAAAGGACGCAAATTGAATTTGGGTACAACGTCGCACGACCGTGCAATTGTCAGTTAAAGTAACGCAGTGCCAAATCGCAAAAAGTGCTCTGGTCCTAAAGTGGGAAATCCTTCCGGGGCTGAAGTGGTTAAATGAGGGCCCTAACCATGTGGTCAGGGGTGACCTCCATCCCAGGGGACATATACGAGAAAAGAGAGGGGGTTTGGGACTTTAAATGAAGCAGGCATCCTCAAAATACAGACCACTGGGAGACTGTAATACATATATTTATTTTGCACAAAGCATGACATGGTGATCATATCATAAATAGATAGCAGCACATATAGTTCATATATATATATATATATATACACACACACATATAACAGAGCACATCATACAAAAATGATGGCAAGTACATACATTATCAATATAGTGAAAATGTAAAATATAATTTGTATGTATCAAAACAGTAAAACACTTTTTAAAAAAAGACAGTCCAGTAGTCAATGAAATTGTATGCAAGTAAATTCATGATGGATTGTAAACGGCTCTATGCATTTCATGGTCTCTACCACTTGTCAGGAGCATTGCGTGAAAAATATCTGAATGATATTAGAAAAAAGTATTAAGTAAAAGTGGAAAGGGTCTAGGGGAAAATGAGGAAAACTCAGCAAGTGTCCACCCCTACTTACAAGATAACTATGATCATGGTGTGAGGTAGTACTAGGGACCAGTAAGGAATATTGCCTCTCCCTGGAGCTGAGACGGTGAAAGAGTAAGGCATCAAAACACCCATGACTAACCACGTGAAAGGGAGGGCATTCATACCAGACTATCTAACATTAATGGTGTAGATCAGCTGGGATCTGTGAAAAAATAATATATGTATATGCATATACAGGTATGTATATACAGAAAGGTGATGATGAATAGCCAGTGCATCATTCAAGAGGTGGTGAAGAGGGGAATCTATGTCCTATTATCATAATGTATGGTCTCCAGATTAGCCTATTGTCTTGAATAGATATATATCACACTGTCTCTTGTTTATTCATATGCTACTCCTAAATGTGTTTTAAATTGTTTGGAATGTGCCCTTGCATTTATATCTTTATTTAAATCACTATATGTCATTCTGCCTTACGAGTGGTGTAATTCCACTTTTCTCCACTAACAGTGCCTGGAGTTTTCCTAGGCTATTTTAACCTGGAGGCTGATCATAGGCAAAATGGCACTGTTGCAGGAAATTACATAATTTGGCTTTGGCAAAATGGAGCCGAACCCGGAAGTGATGTATCTAAGATGGCTCCGGAACAGGAAGTGGCTTTGTTTACTTCCTGGTTTCAATGGACACTGATCCCATGTGTTGGTACTTTGATACTCAGACCAGATATAAATGTGGGTGACCATCCTACACCCTGTAAGGAACCCGTTGAAAATGGGCATTAGCCAGAAACGCGTAAGAGTATGTTTTTCTGTGATTGTGTATGTCCGCCTGATCAATGGATGCTTGTTATGTTTTAAACGTTTTTAGCCCCATTTATTGTTTTATTGGTACATTAAAACTGTGTTACGCTATGTGGCCCTATTTCTTTATGGGGATCTGGCGATGAAACTCTGAATATACTGCCCATTTAAACCTTCTGAAGTAATTTCTTTTGGGAGTCCATGGAGTCTGGTTCATGAAGGTACCCAGCTGGATTCAAGGAGTTTGTTAATACTGAATCTCGTGAGCATTTAGTACATGTGGTGATGGTGAATACCAACCAATTGGGGTGATAATTTCACACTGGTGATGGTTTTCCTTGCTACTTACCTCAGAGGTTTTGGCATACTGCACTATTATCATTTAATTCATCTTTCTGGATCCACCACAGAGATTCTATCGAGAGGGGAGACACCTGATGACCCATTACTATGTTTGACGTCTAGAGCGTGTTTGCTGTTCTCTTATGTGAGACAGCCTGGGGATCTGGTGAGTTGCCACCTTACATCTATTGGAAGACCCCCCTTGTATTAGACCCTATAGGAGTCAGCAGGATTTTCGTGTTTTCACTGGATTTTTTTTGGACTTTTTTGGACTATTTGTGGTCATTTGTAGTGTGGTGATGTTTTCTGTGGCCACACGGAATACTTTATAGGAGCGCTGAATTTCATTATCATATGTATACTATAAGTTATATACCTAAGGATTGTAAAAAAAAAAAAAATCATCAGTTTAGGCTAATATGTATTCTTCTACATATTTTTGATAAAAAAAAAAAAATCACAATAAGCGTATATTGATTGATTTTTGCAAAAGTTATAGTGTCTACAAAATAGGGCATAGATTTATGGCATTTTTATTATTATTTTTATTTTTACTAGTAATGACAGTGATCAGCGATTTTTAGAGGGACTGCAACATTGTGGCGGGCAGATCGGACACCTTTGACACCTTTTTGGGGCCTTTAACATTTATACAACGTTCAGTAATATAAAAATGTACTGATTACTGTATAAATGTCACTGGCAGGGAAGGGGTTAACACTAGGGGCGATCGAGGGGTTAAATGTCTTCCCTGGGAGGTGTTTAACCGTGGGGGGAGTGTACTGACTTGCAGTAGAAAGAGAACACTGTTCCTGATCACTAGGAACAGCAGATCTCTCTCCACTTCCATGATAGAACGGGTATCTGTTTGTTTACATTGACAGATCCCCGTTCTGCCTCTCTCTCCCAAGATCATGGGTGGCCAATGGACATTGTGACTGCCGGCCACGCACATCAGCTCCCCTGCCGTGCGTGCCTGATATAGCTGTTTAAAGGGCCGACGTACAGCTACAGCGATTCGCGGGAACATGCTGACTTGCTGCAGTATAATGACTGTGGCTGGTCTGCAAGTGGTTAATGTAGGAAAGCATAATAGATAATACATCATAATGAGTGTAATACACATTAAAGTATCATGCTCAAAGAGGTCCAGAAGGCACTGTCTTCTCTTCAGACAGGGAAGATGCCAGGGCTGGATGGGTTTCCGAATTCTATAGGGCATATTTAGATCACCTAGCCCCCAGATTCTAATCCCTATTTTCAACCTCCTTAAAAACGGGAGCCCTGCCATCCTCCATGTCTGAGGCAGTAATATTTGTGGTGCCCAAGCCTGGCAAGGACCCCGAAATTTGCAAGTCCTATCGTCCAATATCTCTTATAAATGTGGATGCTAAGATCCTGGCTAATCGTTTGAATGGGGTCATTCAGATCCTGGCTAATCATTTGAATGGGGTAATCACGACTCTGATGCACCCTGACCTGTCCAGGTTCATGCCGGGTAGAGGGACTGATATCCACATTTGCAGACTATTCACTCATATAGATAGGGCCACAGATGAGAATGCTGGAGTGGTGGCAATGTTGGGTGCTGAAAAGGCATTAGACTCTGTAGAGTGGGTCTTCCTTTGGGCGGTCTTGGAATGTTTCAGTTTTGGACCGAGATTTATTTAATGGATTAAGCTTTTATATGCAAACTCATCAGCCAGATTCAGAGTGAACGGTGTGTTGTCTGCCCCGTATAATCTAACTAGGGGCTAGGCAGGGGTGCCCTCTTTCTCCGGGGCTCTTTGCTCTCGCAATAGAGCCTCTAGGGATACTTTTGCATCAGGGCCCCGGGGTGAAGGAAATTCCGTCTGGTGTACTCCAAGAAAAGGTGTCTCTCTATGCGGAAGACATGTTATATCTAGGTGATGCAGGAGGTTCTTTGAAATCTGCCTTGGAGATCATCGATCGGTTTGGTCGATACTCGGGGATATGCACCAACTGGGATAAGTCCCTTCTTTTTTCCCTTCATCCCTCGGGTTCAGGGGCAGAGACCCATACACTAATCCAATGGGTAGAGGGCTTCAAGTATCTGGGAGTGAGAGTCTGTGGCTCTCTACTCACTTACCTAGAGGATAACCTATCCCCTCTGATTGCCCAATTCGGCGGGAAATGCCAGTCCTGAAAAACCTTGCCATTGTCGCCGGTGGGCCCTGTAAACTTACTTAAAATGGTCTATCTGCCCAAGTTCCTGTATTTTTTCAGGAACACCCCGGACCCTATCCCTAAGTCAGTTTTTCGTAGAGTGGATAGCCTTATTGTTTCTTTTGTCTGGGTGGGGTGACCCCACGGCTGGCGTTGAGGACAGTTTAGCTCCCTCTTTCACAGGGGGGACTGGCACTGCTGAACTTTCAACTCTACTATTGGGCAACAGTTCTGGTGACTGCCTGGTGGTGGTTTGACCAGCCCAGACACAATCCTGTAGTGACGTTGGAGGAGTCCATTCTAGGGTCTTATGCGACCTTGAGTGACCTAGTTTACAGGTGGGCTAGGGCTCACCCTGACCTAATGAATCCAATGAAAATGATAGTTAAAGTATGGCAACAGGCTAAGGGTATATATAAGACTGACTACTTTTTCTCCCCACACTCCTTTGTGGGGTAAGCCACAACTCCAGCACTTCTTCACTATTCTGGACCCCCAACTATGGGCAGTTAGAGGGATTACAGCTCTTAAACATGTTTTTACTGATGGCAAGTTTACCTTCTTTTCAACGCTCAGGAATAAATATGCTTTCAATGACCTTTAGGTATTATCAACTTAGACATGCGACACAAGCTCAGTTCCGTTCTCCTATAGTCCTTCAGCCTGACTTGGTGGAGCATTTGTTGATCTCCAAAGGGCCTTGAGAAACCTTTGTCCTCTTCTTATCTCCACTTATCGGTTGCTTAGGCTACTTCCCTGACGAAACTATATGACAAATTGAAGGGCAACATCCCTGAGTTGACTGAGGAGGACTGGGAAGACTTGTTTGATAACTATATTACTAGCATGATTTCTGCTAGAGACCATTTTATACAGCTAAAATTCCTACATAGGGCCTATTACACCCTGATTGGCTGGTATGTACCCCAACATAAGTCCTCTATGCTTGAGGTGCCAGTCCTCCCCTGGAACGTTCTTTCATATGGTATGGACGTGTCCCCATATTCGCTCATTCTGGGAGGGAGTGATTGAGATTTTGAATGATTTTGGGGACTGATCCCTCAGACAGGAACCAGCAATGGTGCTTCTGGGCACCCTGGAGGATGTTGTTGCCATCAGACATGTGAAACTGTTACTTTTTGTGCCCTATATTACGCTAGAAGGGAAATCCTTATTAGAGGGACACAGCCTAACCCTCCAACAGTTACTACCTGGATAAATGCAGTGAACTCTGTTTTGCGTTACACAAATTGACTTACGAGAGCAGAAATTGTCCTAAAAAATATGACAAGGTATGGTCCCAATGATTTGATGCACATAGTTTGTCATCTTAGAGAAATTTGTGAATAGTTTTATATGGCAATCATTCAATGATATCCTCCTTTTCCCTCCTCCTCCCCTCCCTCCCTTCTTCCTATTTCCTTTCCTCTCTTCGCCCTCCCCTCCCTACATCCTGAATCTCCCTCTCCCCCCCCCCCTTCTCTCTGAGTTCACTGGGATTATCATTGTTCTTGATATCTTATTCTGACTAAGACTGCATAATTGATCCGATGTATGGTTTGTAACCTTGTCTTTGGAGAAATCCTTTACTGATATGTACTGACTGTGCCTTGTGTATTAATCATTGTTTATACTGAATAAAATCGACATCTGTTACAAAAAAAAAAAAAACTGACTCTAAAGTAAAAAGTTGAATTATACTCACGCTACACTATCACTATATTCCCACTTCAGTGATATTTTACACTCACAATAGAATCACAATAGCACACTATAGCAAACTAACTCATTAATGGCAATGAATAGAGCCCTGTTCTATCTATCTCCACTCCAATATCACACTGCAAATGGCTGCTCTGGGAAGGAACCTTTTATAGTGTGAGATGGGTCTATGAGCAATGAGCCATGATTGGGCACAGTCATCATTACTTTCTCCAATTATGGCTATGACAGTGTTCTGTGCCCTGATTGGGCAAATCCTTCATTGCTTCAGCCAATCAGGGCTTCCAATGCACTGTGCAGTGTGCAGTGCATTGTGAGGCGTTTGACGGGCTGAACAAACGGTTGAATGCCCCGACAATTCCAGTGTTCGCCGAAAGGGTGAACAGCCAATATTTAGCCCGTACTCACGCTTGGGCCAAACCATGCACCCAACACTAGTCACCATCCATCAACTCCCGATCAGCATGGGACAGTTCTGGAAGGTCAAACGTGGAAAGACAAGTAGAAAGGGCAGCCTGCGTCACAGTGGCATGGGACACATAAAAGGTCCCTATATATGTAGGGTCATGGATATATGCAGCTTCAGCTACAGAAACACTTGACTCCCATTCTGACACTGACAGAGGCAAGCTGACATTTAAAATTATGCACCTCTGTAATAAATACTCCTCTCTAAGTAGCTTTAAAGGCCTGCCTTTGAAGTAACGGAGATCCACGATTACTATTCTCCATCCAGTAATTTTGTATAGCTTGCATACATGCAATCTTAACATACTCGTCCTGTAACTAATTAGCCTCTATTCACCAGTGCCGCTGGATTTCAAGATGAAGGTGCAGAGATATGAGAGAGTGATCTGAGATCGCCCTAGGTAAATATTGTATAGAATCCACCAAGCCCAAACCCACTCCTTCAGCAAGTACAGGGTCTAGTACAGGGTCTATTTTGGATAAGGATTTATGGGACTCTGAGTAGCAGGAATAATCTCAGGCATCTGGATGTTTATTTCTCCAAAAGTCCTGTAAACCAAGTAGACATCCATACTGCAAACGGAACAGGAGAACCAGAGGATACCGCTCTTTTATCCAGAGAGGGGTCTGCCACTGCATTGAAATCTCCCATAATAAATATCCTACCCTCTGCAACCGCTAAGGTCACCTTGAGCATATCATACAGGTGTGTTAGGAAGAGGGGGGGGGGAACACATTTACATTGACCACTGTTAGGAGTACATTTCAAACTTTGAATACCAAAATAAACTGACCATATGGGTCAGTTTTAATAGTTTGCAAGGAGATGGGCAATGCTGCTACCAAGGTAAATACCCCTCTGGCATATGAGGAAAAATGTGGCATGGTGCGCACCAGCTATATCGGCCCTCTTTAAAGGAGGAATCCTGGAACCCTGCAAATGAGTTTCCTGAAACAAAATAATGTGCAGTTTATGTTTTTTGAGATAGTCAAACCAGAGAATGTTTAAATTTGGAGTTAAGGCTCGAACATTCGAGGACGATTATACTCCTGCTCCACCATCTCAGGGCTGTGAGGCTGGATTCCACCCCCCCCCGGTGTGCATGGTTGGTGCCTCTGCCATCTTGGGATCACCAGGCGAACCTCGCCAGTTGGTCTCCCAGTAGTTTAGCATCCACCTAGCTGATTTTCCCCATCTCAGCATCTGCCACAAGTGACAGGGAATGTACCAGAGCAAAATGAAGTGTATGCTGCTCATAGGATCTAGGCAGAATCTCTGTCCCTCAGTCGGAGTTCTCTCCTTGTGCTGCTTACATAACCGGCTCTGCCCCTCAACAAATATAAATACTTTGGCATTACCTTTTCTTTTTTATTTTTTACTTGTTGCTATTTGAATGAGTGCACTTCTAAGGAAAGCTTTAAGGGCCTCCCAAAAGGTCACTGGGAATGTTTTCTTGAAAATAGGTGGAGCGATAGTTTTGAGATGGCAGTATCATTGACGAGAGTAAAGCTAATTTTCAAAATGTTTACATTTATAGCGTTTATAAAATAATAAAACTAGGTTGTCTTTTTCCAGGCACTTCCAGCTATAGGGTGGAGGCAAATATGTTGTCATCCTGTTTCATGGTCTAAAATGTTTCTATTTTCATACACGTTACACCAGCATGATCTATTGTTGTTGTCATCATCAGGTAACCTGTCCTGAGAAATGCCATGCAGTTATTTTGTAAAAGGATTCCTTTATAGGCAAGACCATTTGACAAATATCCCCCCCCCGTTGTAAGAGGAATTGTAACAGGATCAATTTGCCAGTATTTCAAATGCATGAACCGAGATGTGAAGGTTGCATAAATAAAATTATATAATGGGGGAAATATGATATATCACAATTCTAAAATATAAATGCTACTAAAACCATTTTGTAGTTGAAAACTATTAAAAAATACTGTTTCATTTCATTGCAGCCAGCTGTGCTCTTCTAAACTAAAGTTCAAATGATGAATCCTTTCAACCATGGTAACAGTGCTCAGATTATGAAGAGAAGTTGTAAAATATTATTCCTCTGCTCGTGTAATCAACTTTTTTCAGAAGTCTGCATTTACTTGAGGTAATATTGCAGGCAATCTACACAATTTCTGATGTATAGGTGTGTGCAAAAAAATACTAAAAATCATATGCAGTACATCTCTGCAGTACATGTACATTTTTTCATTATTTGTCTATTTAGAAATTCTGCTAGCACAAAAAAATATCTGTTGATCTGCTAGAAATTCATTGTGCTCCTAACTTCCTGATTGAGCTGACCATGTAAAAAGAATGCCAGGATCCAAAAAACACTTTATATTAGAACACTTGAATTTTGAATGGACATAATTCAGGCAGTCCTTTTCTGTTGGCATTCATTTTAGCAAGTGCAATGCCTGTCTTAATGTCTACCGAATGGGGACAGGTCAGAATTTTCAGTTAAGGTGCTAAAATAATTGCAACTTATATAACTGTCTTGGGAAGAATGATATTTATTTTTCTATAAAAACATTTGCTTTAAGAATGCATAAACTTCTTGATCAGAGGTTGGTCACAATGGAACCCCAAGGATTTAAGGATAATGTAGCATTACATGACATCTAACATCCTTCATCAATATTGTCAGCATCCTTTGGGGTAAAGACCTCATGGCAACTAAACTTATAAAAAGTTTCACTCCACTGTATTCAAATCTTGCATTATTGGACTACCATAATCACATGACCAATACTGACTTAATATTTTGGAATACTATCTTCAACGTCAAGGAATGATGGTAAGTGGTTGCCACATCCCTGTCATGAATACCAACTAAAAAAAAAACCCTTGGGGTGGGACTTTGAGGGCAACAAACACTACCAGTTGTATGCAAATAGCTTCTCCGGAGCTCCGGACCGCACAGAATTCCTTTTATTATCCTACACAGCCTGAGGCTAAATTATCCCCACAGAGACGTCCCATTCCTCAGCGGACACCCACCGGCACACACCAACGGTGAAAATTGGACCGAGCATGTCACCGACGCTGCCGGAGAGACTGTCCCGCTTCGCACATGTGCCGGACCAAGATGGTGCCAGCACCATGAGGGACCCGCCGTCATGGTCTCCTTAGGCTGTTGGCCGGTCAGAGCTGGAGGGAGAGAAGGAGATAGACTGGGTGGACGCTACGGACCCGCTGGTGTCTCCCCGCTCCCCTCCTACAGCAGACCTGGAGCCTGGTGTCCCTGAAGTGCAGGTAGGGGAACCATCCCTGTCAGACATCATGGTGGCCATTAGGTCATCCCATTACCAACCAAATTGACACTATCTGCATGGACTTTGCTATCCTAAAGGATGATGTCCACAAGGTCCGCCATCGAGTAGCCAAAGCAGAACAACGTATTGGCATGCTGGAGGATGACCTGAACCCTCTTAAGAAGATGGTTAGAGGTATGGTGGTGGACCACAGATCCCAAGAGGCCAAGCTGGGGGACATTGAGGACTGCCTCTGAAGCAATAACCTACGGTTCCTGGGCTTTCTGGAGGGGTCTGAGGGCAAGCGCCCGGAGGACTTTCTCCTCACATGGATCAAGCAAACATTTGGTGAAGATGGATTCTCCCATATGTTCGTAATTGAAAGAGCTGATAGGGTCCCATTACGGGCCCCTCCATCAGGTCAGTACCCTTGGCCTATGCTGACCCGGTTCCTTTACTTCAGGGATAAAGAAACCATCCTGCAATGGGCCAGAAACCTGCCGGATCTACTATATAATGGCGCCCGCATCACTATTTTCTCGGATTTCTCAGCAGCGACACAGAAGCAACGGGCTAAATTTCAGAGTGTAAAACAGCGTCTGTGGGAACGCAGTCTGCCCTACAGTATGCTTTACCCTGTGAAGCTCCGGGTGGTGTATGATAGTAAAGCATAATTCGTCACCTCATCAAAGGAAGCAAATAGATGGCTGGAATCCCTGGGAGGCACCTGAGCCCTTATAGTTATCCTGGGACACCCTTATTGACTGGTATGATATGATGACCCTCTCCGTCTCTAAAATGTTGTTGTGTTCTCTCCTTATCTTGAGTCTCTATATACTGTTTTCAACATCCAGGGCCTCAGCTGATGGCTTTTAACTGTCCCTTGATGCGGTACTGGGACTGCTTGCCCACTTAATGCCCACTACCCACTCACCCTTTCTTTTCTCTCCATTGGCCCGGAGACAAATTACCCCTGGGGTGACACAGTTGTACTGTTATTAAGGGTAGAGGCCTGTGGTATGTTTGGGATCACTGGCAGGGTGGGAGGGTTCAGTGACTGGTCCCTACTGGGTGCTGATGTTCGCACTGGACCGGGTGTTCAAATCTTTTTTGCTCTGTTCATTTTTTTTATTTTCCTTTTTTACCAGATTTACAGCTTACCAGACTATGCAATGTGCTGCCGCCCTACTACGCAACAATGTGAGAGTTGACAGCAACAGATTCCAAATGCAAATAGCACACTTGAAATTAACTCTGGACCTTTTATCTGCTTCTTGTAAATGGGATAATGAGGGAATAACACACACCTGGCCATGGAACAGCTGAGCAGCCAAATGTCACATTACTTTTGGTCCCTTAAAAAGTGGGGGGCACATATACAAACTGCTGAAATTCCTACACCGTTCACCTTATTTGGATGTAAATACCCTCAAATTAAAGCTTGTTTGTTTCATTTCAAATCCATTGTGGTGGTGTATAAAGCCAAAAAGATTAGAATTGTGTCGGTGTCCCAATATTTATGGACCTGACTGTACGTTTATTAAAAATTTCTGGTCAGAGAATACAGGGGAGGTTCCAATGCACACCACCTGGGATGCCTTCAAGGCCACATTAAGGGGATCTGTCTCAGGGGTTATTAAAAAGCTGAGGTTGGACAGGGAGAGTAGAATACGAGAATCTGAACAGGCGGCTATCACGGCTGAAGTGGAATATATTAGAAACCCCTCCTCCTCTAACTCCAGGATTTGGAGAGACTTGGCAAGACAACTGGAGCTGGTTCTGTTAGAGAAAACCCAGAAGAAGATGCTAAACCAGTCTCAAAAAATCTTTGAGTTTGAGGGCAAAAAATAGCAGATTGCTGGCTTATCTGGCCCATTCTCAGCAACCCCCGGTGTCCATATCCTCTGTGTATGATGGGAGCGGGGTTCTACTCGGATCTCTACACGTCACGGGTAGACTATACTGAGGGGGAGGTCTTAAAGTACTTGGAGCAGATTTCCTTGTCGATACTGTCCCAGGAGGAAGCGGGGGAGCTAGATCTTCCCATCACGGCCCAAGAAATAGAGGCAGAAATTCACTCTTTCAACCCCAATAAAACCCTAGGTACCCAGTTGAGTGGTATTGCACATATCAGGAGTTCATGGCACAGAAGCTGCTGGAGGTGTATCAGGAGGCCTTTGATAGGGGAAGCCTTCCTGAGTCACTTAGAGAGGTGCTGATAGTATTGATCCCCAAGCCAAACAAGGTCCGCCAATTATGTGAATCCTATCGACCAATTTCTTTAATCAATGTGGATGGAAAAATATTGGCCAAACTATTAGCCAGATGACTAAACAAAGTTATAACCTCTATTGTTAATCCTGACCAGACTGGCTTCATCCCAATGAGGTCTATGGCTATAAATCTTAAACATTTGTTCACGATCCTACAGTCTGAGGGCCCTGACCCGGACACACGGGTTGTGGTGTCTATGGATGCACATAAGACCTTTGACTCTATAGAGTGGCCTTATCTAGCGGTGGTCCTTGCAAGGCTGGGTTTTAGTCCTAGGTTTATTGCATGGGTCAAGATACTCTATTCTAAACCGGTGGCCTGTATAAAAGTTAATAATATTATTACAGAAACCTTTGAGATAGGGCGGGGTACACGGCAGGGGTGCCCACTGTCCCCCCTGCTGTTTGCCCTTGCCATAGAACCATTGACCGCGGCCCTGAGAACGGACGATGGCATTAGGGGTTGCAGCGTAAACGCATTAGAGGAAAGGATGTCTCTATACACAGATGACCTGCTCCTCTACTTGGCAGACACAGGGCAGTCTCTGTTCAGGGGTAGGTACGTTCTATGTATAGCGGACAAAGATAACATTGTCATCATTACCTCGGAAACAAACATTCCCCCCATATCTTAAATGGATACAACTTACATGTGTCACTGTATGGATCCGGATTAGGTATCCACCTGGGAAATCTTTGTGCATAAACGTCCCCTCTGCCTATTCAATTCCCTATAAGAAGGGATGTCACAATTAAATTTAAGTAAGTCCAACGTGGTGAGTGTTCACACAGAGGGCTCTCCATGAGAGGTCACCCTCTGGCACCTACCTTAGGCGTTAAGTCCAACTTCATGCACCACTGATCACGGTGTCATTTGCCTGTCAGATCGTGGATCCATGCAAGTTATAGCACCGGGACGGGGGCATATGCGCGCCTCAGCGGAGTAATTGCGTCATCACACATGTCATTTCAAATTCCTCCACTAGGGATGATGCTGGGAAAAGCCCAGGCATCAGTGTAGGCTCCCCTCTGCATACAAAACTACTACCCACATCCCGCCCATGCATTCAGATTGACGGTGGTGGTTCCATGCTGACATATGAATCAAACTAATAAGGGGTGGTTCTTTCAATTGTTGAAGCAAAGGTCCAGTTGTATCCTAAATTCTGGTCTTCCCAATACCTCCACGACCCGTGCACTGCCCCCTGGTGTGCATCTCCCAGTAGGCAGTGCACATACTAATTAATAAAAAGACAGCACAGCTAATAAAACCCCGCCACCCATACTGACACCAAAGAGGCTGACAACACTAAAAAACTACCATAAGAAAGCAGCCAAAAAAAAGGGGGTGCAGACGATATGCAAAACAAATCTAAAGCAGAACTTTTTCTCACTTAGGGATTAACAATGTTATAATGATCTGGACACATTTGCAAAGTAATACAGACACATCCAAATATGAGAATAAGCACAGCACAGATGATCCCCAATATATCAGTACATATATCCAGGCACAGAAGAATTTGTCAAAATCGTAACTCTATTGTTTTTCCCATCCTCCTAATATGAACCTTTCAAGGAAGGGACGATAGCTAGCTGATCCATTTAAACCCGGGGGAGATATGTGGCCCCAAGGGACACTATCCAACTGGTTTCACTTTGTAAAATGATTTTATCCCAGTCACCGCCCCTTCCACTCTGCTGTACTCTGTCCAGGATTAAACATTTGATTTGTGGGAGTCTACCATTGTGTATAACCTTAATGGGTCTCCCCAGTGGGAGATCAGGATCTGCCATCCTCATGCTTAGTAGATGTTTGCAGGCATGCTTGTGGAATTCCTGTATTGTTTTTCCAATATAAAATGATCCGCAGGGGCAGCTCAGCAGATATACTACACCTGCTGTCATACAATTAGAAAAATGCATTGGTCTATATTTCTGCCCATTAGGTAGTTCCACATCCATGCCCACATTCATGTACGGGCAGTATCCACATCCTCCGGACTAAGGCCTCATACACACGGATGTCTGAGAAAAAATAAGCAAAACGTTGGGTCCAACGTTTCTGAAAAATCTGCTTTTTTTTCTGCGTTTTGCATCGGCGTTAGTGAGCGTTAGTGAGCGTTGGCGTCAATAGGCGTTTTCTTAAAAAAAAATCAGTCCTCTGCTATTTTTCAACCTAAAAACGTTGGAGTCAAAAAAAGCTGGTTAACGCCGGTATGTCGTTAGCGGGCATTAGTGAGCGTTTTGCTGATTAGCGCCAAAAAACGCCAAACCCCTACAGCCTCAGAACGCACTGGTCCCGCATTCTAGAAACACTAACACCCACGCCCTCTACTGCTCAAAAACATCAGCGTTTTTAGAGGGCCATTGAATAACATGGAGAGCTGCAAAAAACGCCCAAAAAAGTGGCGTCAAAAAACGCCCGTGTATGCGGCCTTAAACATTCCCCTGCATTTGCAGTGGTCTTTTCTGAATTCTCCTGTGACTTCAATATGGACCAGGGGGTCTCTCCGAGACAAAAGGGGCTAGGCTGGAACCAATGCGGAAAAGAACAAAGAGAGCTATTGACAGGTTTGGGTAGGTCCTTCTAGTCTAGATTATCATATTGTAGTGCCACTCACCATAGTGTGGGTGTCTTTCTTTAACCAAAGAAAACTGCATATACAAAATTGTTCTCCCTTGCCAGGGGGAACCAGTACGGTTATCACAGAAGGAAGGGCAATGACTACAATATGTAATGAAAAACAAATTTAAATTTTATTGAATTACTAAAGAGCTGTGCAAAAACAGTCAAGATGTGCAATAACATCAATACCCATGTGATTAAGATAACAGCAAGTATCTGAGCTGACCAAGGAAGACGAAGTCTCCCTGTGGTCAGTACCTGACATGCACAACACAGACACCACACACAAGGGGGAGACACACACACAAACAAATAAAAAAGATGTCAATCGTCCCGATGCTCAGTAATCAGCAATAGGGGGAGGGCCACTGGAATGTTCAATTGTCACAATAGAAAAATGGATAATAACTCCAAACCGGGTGTGTCTAGGAAAAAGTCCATAAGACACCAAAAGGGGTTGTGCTGAACCCAACACTGGGGTGTTGGGAATAGTGGGGTTGCTCAGCAGGATTTGTGTGCTAGATTAGATGAATTCTTCAGCAGTAATCTATATAGCTGTGTTGTATAAAGAGGAAGGTGGTATCAACAGGTCAATGTGTACGTGGAAAGGAAAGTGAGCAGTGTTGCAAGCAACTATATTTATGTCCACAGTTTTTACTCACTATTTCCCCCAGACCTCAATTAGAGTTGAGCGAACACCTGGAAGTTCGGGTTCTGCTGGTCCGTCCGAACTTCGGGACAAAGTCCGGGTCCGGGTCCGGACGGAACCCGAACGATCGCACGGACAACGAACCCCATTGAAATCAATGGGGACCCGAACTTTTAGGCACAAAAATGGCTGTAGGAAAGTCCTGGAAAGCCCCAGAGGGCTGCAAAAGGAAGTAAAATGGGGGTAAGGGTAGGGCAAGTGCCCTACAAAAAAATGGGGACAGGGAAATAACTTTAAATATTTTTAAAAAAAAAAAAACTTAAAAAATGCAAAAATGGAGGTGAATGTGGATCATCTTCAAACTGTGTCTGAAAAGTATTAATTAACGGTAGAAGCCATATAACTGTTCTAAAATCATCTTCAAACTAGGGCAAGTGCCCTACAAATAAATGGGGATAGGGAAAATAAATTAAAATCAAATTTAAAAAATGGGAAGGGGGGTGGATGTGGAGTAGGAGTCTAGAGGTTGACTAGGCCGTGACCGTGCAAGTGGCGGTGGTAGAGGAGTAGGAGGTAGCCAACATGGTCTTTTGTTTTTGTATTGAGGCCTATTCAAAAAAACATGGTAGTGTTTTATGTGGGTTTATTGCAGCTGCTGTTATGACCTATGTACCCCAATTGGTGTCATAGGAAGATTAAGACACTAAATGTCACTAAATAAAATTGTAATAAACGATAATAAAAATAAAATTGTAGTAACGATAATAATAATAATAGTAATAACAATAGTAATGAAATAAAATAGTAGTTATGAGATTGTGTGAACAAGTGTACCCGATGTCGTCGTTATTATAGTTTAACATTATCTTCTTCCTCTTTAATCATTAATGACTATGTAACCCACCGGTTGTAAGTAGTGTATTGCCGTGTCATCTATGATCGTTACGCGACAAGTTTATGTTTGCAAAAATTAGAAGGATACTGTGGTTAACCCCATGTATCCAGTATTGTCGTCGACGTTATTTGGGTGTATTTTGTGATGGTACAAAAAAACTTATCCGGAGTTATGTTTT
>BLSH010082672.1:435811-468468 GCA_018402905.1 Glandirana rugosa
TGTGTGTCTCCCCCTTGTGTGTGGTGTCTGTGTTGTGCATGTCAGGTATTGACCACAGGGAGACTTTGTCTTCCTTGGTCAGCTCAGATACTTGCTGTTATCTTAATCACATGGGTATTGATGTTATTGCACATCTTGGCTGTTTTTGCACAGCTCTTTAGTAATTCAATAAAATTTAAATTTGTTTTTCATTACATATTGTAGTCATTGCCCTTCCTTCTGTGATAACCGTACTGGTTCCCCCTGGCATGGGAGAACAATTTTGTATATGGAACCAATGCGGAGAAGGTGCCGGTTTGTCAAAATTTTTAAATTTTTTTTGTGCTGCTTCGTGTACCTAGTAATGATGCACGATTGGTTTCCTTGTTGATTCGTTTTCTTCTTTTGTTTCCCGAATAACAGATCTTGTCTGTTTCGGTTTGCTGCTCATTGAAAGGCTTTTTTAAAGGGACTTCTTAAAATATCCCCTCAATAATAGTCTCATCTTTAATTTGTTTGCTTCAGAGCAAAAAAAAAAAGATTCTTCGTCTGAGCAATTACGATGAATGCGCAAATTCTGACTATAGGGTATTGACTGTATTAGGGGTCTGGGGTGAGAGCTGCTGGCGCGTAGGATCGTATTGTCAGCAGTGTCCTTGGGTTATACCAGCTTCTCCATCCTGTGTGTCTGTCCCCTGTCTACCAAGAAGTTTCTGAAATCATTTGAAAACTGCAGCCATGGATGAAGGCATACTGTTGCATGGTGGTGTCGGATTTTGAGACCTAGCTGGAGACTTGCAGGAGTTCCTGGTCGGAGGTTGAATCACCTAACAGATTGCTGTATCCGTGTTGGAGTTTGATATCCTGGCTGTGGACCCTCGGGGAGTTCCTAACAGACGGTGGGACTGGAGCCACACAGAAGCCTAGAGGATGTCTATGTGGGATTAATTATACGCGCATTTTCCTCTTATCGCTGGTAAGAGTACCTTTTACACTTTTGATGGTGGTGTACAACACATGATGCAATGTTTCTACAATCATTGAAGATATACGATTAATGTTTCGGATGTCTTGATCGGATTGAACACATTTTTCTTTATTTTGGACTTATTTTCGGTTGTTATTCACTATAGATTTACATTGTAATATATACAGTGTTTCTTTTAGCGCTACACTTTTTGGTTCACATTTCTGCACAAATTGGAAGTTTTGTTGTGTTAGCTGCTTTAGTTTTCCTTTTTTCTTCTTTTTTCACCATTTCAGGACAGCGCAATATTTTTCTATAATATTTGTCCTTTCTATATAATGTGCTCAGCAATTTCTCATCCGGTCCCTTATAGATTGTAACGGCCAAAAATGTGATTTTTTTTTTGGTAGTCATGAAACATTGTGAATCAGCCAGAAAGGTTCCCACTTCCCCAGGTACAGGTTAGCATAGGATGGGACACAACATGTTCCCATCGCCACTCCCTGTACCTGGAGGTAGTGTGAACCATCAAAGCCAAACATGTTGTGTGTTAATATGAATTCCAAGGAGGATGTCAGAAAATCATTGAACTCTTTATCATCCTTATGTGTTTGAGACAGGAAATGTCTTTTTACTCCAATCCCCAAACAATGCAGAATGGAGCAATAGAGTGCCTCAACATCTATTGTAACCAATATTGCCTCAGCAGGTATGTGTGTGCATGTCCTCTAAGTTCTGCAGAAGAAGGGCTGTGTCCCTTATGGGGGTTTAACTGTTCATCCAAAAATGTACTCAAGTTTTCAGTTATTGCTCCCCGGCCTGACACTATTGGTCTGCCTGGGGGATTTTTCATGTCCTTATGGACATTGGGTAAACTGTAGAAGGTGGGAATGCGTAGGTATTTTGTTCTTATGTAGTCTCGTGTATCTGTATAGGGTCTTCAATATTTTGCATTGCAAATTTCTATGTAGGAGTATAAGCATTCCTGCTTTGCAACCTACTGCTTCTGACCCAATGACCTCTCCCACCCAAAGCCTCTTCATGCAGTGGAAGTCCAGTTGTGTGAGGTGAGACTCATATATGAGTGCTATATCTATTTTTAAACGTTTTAGATGGCAGAGCACTTGCATTCTCTTGATGGAGGACCTAAGTCCTTTGACGTTCCAAGTGGCTATTCTCATAGAGGGGAGGTAGGTGGGGGATATAATTGCTGAATAAGAGACCAAAAATGGGGTTAGTTACAGAGTGGGGTCTGTGGGACTTCCACATCAATATATATGTATAAGGGAGACCCGGGAGTATAAGCATGGTTTGTAGAGGACACGTTCTCATCAAAGGGGGGAAGGAAGAGTTGGGCTGAAATAAGGGGGAAACAAAAACTACATAACAAGAATACAACTTTGCTTTTTTCCACATGGGGTCACTGTGTAAAAGCCAACTCCCCGGACAGAGGACTAGAAACATCCGTGGGGGTAGACCCCTTGTGAGGGATTATTTAGTGAGGGTCACCGAGTTAGAAGGCGGGGAGCAATGGGGCATCCATGACAAGTGAAGCAAAGGATATTTAACAGGGCGAAGCCTATAATAATGTCTTAGGCATTAATAACACAGCTGAGAGAAGTATCTGGTCCAGGTACTGAGTACGGACCTGCTAGAAAAAGTTCAAAGTATATATAGCTACCCGTCTGGGCGTGTAGGTAATATATGCAGGGTCCATGGGTACTATCAACGTGGGAAGTTTGGTTCCGGGTTACCTGTGGGTTTGAAGCGTTTCACCGGGTCCTTCCTGGGGCTTCTCTGGTCTTAGGCCTCGGTGCATGTGGATCTTTGGCTGCAGCAATGGCGTATGAGCCAGATTTGAGGGAGCGCAGAAAATGATCGGCGTCAGAGGGGTCATGAAATGACAGCTGATCTCCACTTGGGGATTGCAGGCGAAGAGTCGCAGAGAAGGCTAGTTTAAATCTTATATTCTGCTTGTAAAGGGTGGAGCAGATAGGTTGAAAGGCCTTCCTGCTTTTGGAGACCTCTGCCGAGTAGTCTGAAAACAGAAGAATCCTGACGCCGTCTATTGTGAGAGTTTTGTGTTGGCGATATTTTTGCAGAATAGAGTGCTTATCAGTGTAATTGAGGTATTTTGCAATTATGGGGAGAGTAGTGTTCCGATCTTGTCTGGGCGGTCCGAGACGATGGGCTCTTTCGACTATGCAAGGCCCTGGGAGGCCTAATGCTTCAGGAATTTTTACTGATCAAAATTTCCCGAGCGCAGTGGGGTGAAGGGATTCGGGCACTCCTACAAACCGGAGGTTGGCCGTTCTCGATCTATTTTCCAAGTCCTCCAGTTTCTCTATAATTAACCGCAACTGCTTGTCTTGGGCCTGTTCGGAGCTCTGGAATGCAAGTGCTTCATCCTCCAGGCTGGATATACATTGTTCTGCTTCATTTATCTGTGCGGCCTGCTCCTTTAAGTCTCTGTGGATCTTATCCATGCCCCCCTGCACCGCTCGTTCCATGGAGGCAGCGATCGTCAGGGCTAGTAAGGCTGCTACAGCCTGTGCGATAAGCTCCATGTCCGGGGGAGCCGAGCGGCACGAAGGGGAGGGGGCGGTGTCACTCACCTCCATTGCAGGTGCCGCCGCCATGACAGAAGATTGCGTGGGATCCGAAGATTCCTCTGATCGTTGCGGCAACGACGACCGGAGCATGGATTTTTCCAGGTATTTGTCCATGGCGGGGCCGGGTGTGACAATCCTCGGTCGGTCATGTTGTTCGGTGGTGTTCGGTGGAGTTCAGGGCCTGTGTTGTAGGCTGATTTTTAGTTACTTTGTGAGAGCTGTGGTGGAGCACAGCTACATCCCGCGGCACTGGAACCGGAAGTCTCCCTTTTGTTTTAAGTTACTTTAACAGAACTTCCCCACAGGATTCACTGTGCTCTGCCAATTACATGTCTCCTCATATTACTGAGTCCGTTGCAGATAAGCACCTGCACTAAATCGGGCCCAATCAAACATCCCTCCATGGGCCGGTTAAAAGGGAGCTAGCCTACACAGTGCACCCATGCTGAAAAAAAAGCAAAGTTCTATGCATGTCTAGTTGTATGGGTTGCTTAGGTTGTCTCCCCTCCTTACCTCTCTTTTTCTGTTACACCCAGACTACACACCAGGAATCATAGACCCAGCATACAGCCACCTACATCTTTCCCTAACTCATGTACACCCATATACATCAGTTTCAAGCTTCCTCACACCCAGGATAAATCTCATGTCCCCATCTCACTTCCACATATCCTCAGCCCAATTCCCCCCCCCCATGAAAATTGTATCATGGAATGTGAAAGGGCTCAGGTCCCCTTTAAGAGACTTAAAATACTACGTTACCACGTTTAGGTAGCTCACCATTTTCTCCTGGCCTGGAGTCACCTGGAGCCTTCAATTGGTGGAACTTTCACGATTTTCAATATATATATTGTCATGGGTTAGCTCAATGGGGATCATCTTCCCTGGAAAAAAGATAGTCCAAACGGCAGGTTCTCTTAAAAGCTGACTTGTAGCCAGGTTTATTTTAAAAGGTTGCATGAAAATCAAACAAACAAAAACAGTAAATAAATCCTTGCCATCCAGGTACTAATTAAACATTACAAGTTTGTAACTCACAGGTGAAAGACTTCTCCTAGTGACCCACAAAACAAAAATAATGCAAACCTTTTCTTTCTCTCACAAAGCAAACTTCACATAAGCAGCTCTGTCATGTTTCAGCTTCCTGAGTCCCAGGCCATGTGCGATCCTTTGCTCCGGTCCTACTTTATTTATAGCACTTGTTGGTGGACACAAGTGGACTGCAAAATCTGGTCTGGAGCCAAACCTACCAAGGTGACTGGTAAAACCCAGACTGGATTCCACCTTAGTTCTCTGCAAATAACGCATGTGAGGTGAAACATAACCATTGATCACCTTGCCTTTCATAATGTCTTATATCACCCCCCCCCTGCTCAAGCCCCCGTGGCTAAGCAACTATCCCAACCAGACAGACAATGAACACGGCAAAGGGCATCTACATTATTCTGGAATTTCTCAGCTCTATGCTCAGCTGTGAACTTAAATGCTTGAAGAGCAAGGAATCGCCTTGTCACGCAACTGTTTTTTTCCTTGTTATCACACATCCAATTAAGAGGGGCATGATCAGTAACTAGTTTGAATGCTCTCCCCAACAGGTAATATTTCAGGGCATCTAAGGCCCTTTTCAACAATGGCATCGTTTTCCTCATGCTTGTTAAACTTTCTGCTCAGGTAGACTACTGGGTGCTCCTCCTTGTCTCTGATTTGGGACAGTACAGCACCCAGAGGCATCTGTATGCACCACCAACTCCTTTGTGAAATCTTGGGTCACAAGCACAGCTTGTGCACAAAGAGTTAGCTTTAATATTTGAAATGCCTTCTCTGCCTCAGGATTTCACTTAATCATGATCAACCCTCTACCCTTCGTCAGATCTTTCAGTGGGGCTGCAACGGTGGCAAAATTAGGTATAAATAGCCTGTAGTACCCTGTGATCCCCAGAAATGCACAAACTTGCTTTTTATTTATAGGTTGGGGCCACTTTTGAACTGCCTCAATCTTAGTGACCTAAGGCTTGACCAACCCCTGACCAATAAAGTAGCCAAGGTATTTGGCCTCCTCCAAGCCTATGGCACGCTTTTTGGGGTTGGCAGCGAGTCCTGCTTTCCTAAGGAAATCTGCAACTGCTTGCACATGAGGCAAATGAGATTCCCAATCTGGGCTGTGGATGACGACATCGTCCAAATAGGTGGCTGCATATTCATGATGCGGTCTCAATGTGTAATGCATCATTCTCTGGTATGAGGCAGGAGTACCATGCAAACCAAAATGCATTTGCTTATACTGGAATGACCCCTCAGGGGTAAAAAAGGCTGTCTTATCTTTTGCAGATTCTGTTAGGGGTATCTGCCAATAACCTTCAGTCAGATCTAAAGTAGTTATGTACCAGGCACATCCCAATTGGTCAACAAGCTTGTTGACCTAAGGCATTGGGTATGCATTGAATTTGGACATGCTATTCAACTTTCTGAAATCATTACAAAACCTTATATTTCCATCTGGCTTTGGGACCAACACTGTGGGGTTTCTGTATCACATCCAACTCTAACAGGTTTCTTATATAATTTGAAACTGCTTCCTGCCTAGCCTTGGGTACTCTATAGGGCTTTACATTTACACGGACACCTGGTTCCATAATTATGTCATGCTGTATAGCTGTGGTCGGTCTGGGTAGGTGAGAGGAAAAAGTCTCTATTTTTACTCACAAACTCTTTAACGTCCTTCTGTTGGGCCACTGACAAGGTTTCAGTTAGGGGTACCTCAGGTGTCATGGGGGCCATATCCTTTTGGGGGGGTTTGGCACTGCCAGTTACCTCTCTCTGTCCTTCCAAGGTTTCAATAAATCAATGTGATATATTTGCTCTGGTTTCCTTTTCCCTGGCTGGAAAACTTTGTAGTTTACTTCCCCTACTCTTTCCATAATTTCAAAAAGGGACCATGCCACTTTGTTAGGAATTTACTCTCAACTGTGGGGACTAGTACCATCACCCTATTCCCAGGGTTGAAGGTGTTCAGGTCTTGGCACTCTGATTATAAACCCTTCTCTGGGCCTCCTGGGCTTGCTCTGTATGTTTCCATACAAGCGGCATGACAGCCTTGATTCTATCTTGCATCAGTGAGATATACTCAATGACGCATCTATAAGGCATGGTCTCTCCCTCCCACGTTTCTTTTGCGGCATCTAGCAATCCCCGGGGATGTCTACCATACAGTAGTTCAAAAGGGGAATGACCTGTAGATGCCTGAGGTACCACTCGTATGGCAAACATGAGGTATGGCAGCAAAAAATCCAAATTTCTCCCATCTTTGTCCACCACCTTTTTAACATGTTTTTTAGCGTTTTGTTATATCTCTCCATAAGACCATCAGTTTGGGGGTGGTAGACAGAGGTACGGAGATGGGAGATTTTGAACAATTTACACAATTCTTTAATGACTCTGGACATAAATGGTGTGTCTTGATCCGTTAATACCTCTTTTGAAATACCCACACAATGAAATACCTGGACAAGCCCTTTGGCAATAGCTTTAGCTGAGGTATTACACAATGGAATGGCGTCAGGATACCGTGTGGCATAGTCCAGTATTAGTAGTATGTGCTGATGGCCCAGAGCAGACTTTACCACTGGTTTCACCAGATCCATGCAAAATGCACTTTAATTATCAGTAACGGTACCAGCGGACTGGGAAAATGTGGTGATGGTGCAGAATACTGATACTCTGGGCAAGACTCACAATATTCTTTGATATGGGCATACAACACATGCCAAAAGAATCTCTGGGTTATTATCTCCTTAGTTTTCTCTATACCCAGGTTTCTATCCATTACATGACCATGGGCTAGATCTAATACCATCCAGTGATAGGGGTTGGGAACCACTGGCTGCTTTAACTCCTCATCCCCTTGCTTGGACACACCAAGGTTTTCCCACAAACTCCAAAAATGTGGAAAATCTCTGCCCACTACGGCTTCATAACATTTTATGTGTTCTGTACCCAGTCCTCTAAATGGCCTCAGAGACCTTACTGACCTATTTGGCCAGTCTCCAGGTCCTGAACCCATAGGGTCAATATCTGTAGCAACAGTTTTGTAATTTTTCCTTACGCCCTTGAACAGTCTTACTGGATCCTCCAGGCAGTTTTTCACCCCTGGAGACGTTGGGCTGGGGCACGGATGGGTTCAACAAGTCCTCAGCAGCAGTATATCTCTCCATCAGGTCCACCAGCTGGCTTGCAGTTTTAGGGTCCCCGTGGCTGACCCACTTCCTCAAAGTGGCAGGGAGTGCATGTAAATAACGGTCCATGACCACACACTCCACAATCTTAGAGCCTGACAAAGTCTCTGGCTGCAGCCACTTCTTGGTTAGGTGTATTAAGTCAAACATTTGGGAGTGGGGTGGCTTTTCAGTACTGTATGACCACCAATGCACCCCTTGATCCTGGTCCAGGTGTGCAAGCATCTCAGCCTTCCATGTCTTATAATCCTGGGCATCATCTGGTTCCAGGTCATAATAGGCCTTTTGGAGTTCACCTGTCAGAAAAAGCGCTAGCAGTCCCGTCCCATCGCTCTTTTTGCCATCCTTCCCAAATATTGACTCTTTAAAAAATTGCTAGGTACGCTTCCACATCATCTGCAGGTGTAATCTTCTGCAGGTAATAGCTGGCACGCACCATTTTCTATTCCACCGGCAAAGGACCTGTGGACCCCTTCTTTAATTTCACCAAGGCCTCTGCAAACTGGCGGTTGGTGTCCTGCTTGGCTGAAGTGACCTGGTGATTCACCTTCTGTTGAATTGCAATAGCCCAACGATTCGCCTCCTGCTGCACTGCAGTGGCCTCTGCAAACTGGCAGATAATTTCCTGCTAGGCCACTGCAAACTGGCGATTCACCTCCTGCTGCTGGTGGTTGGCTTCCTGCTGCTGGCAATTGGTTTCCTGCTGGGTTGCAGCGGCCTGCACCAGGGCTCTTAACACATCCTCCATCTTTCCACTTGTTCAGGAAGATGCCCGCATCCTCCACCATATGTCAGGGGTTAGCTCAATGGGCATCACCTTCCATTGGAAAAAGGTTGTTCCAAACAGCAGGTTTTCTTAAAAGCTGACGTGTAGCCAATTTTATTTTAAAAGGTTGCATGAAAATCAAACAAACAAAGACAAAAAATAAATCCTTGCCATCCAGGCACTAACTAAACATTGCAAGTTCCTAACTCTCCCAGTCACTCACAAAACAAAGACAATGCAAACTTCACATAAGCAGCTCTTAGGTTTTGGCTTCCTGAGTCCCAAGCCAAGAGCAATCCTTTGCCCCAGTCCTGCTTCATTTATACCACCTGTTGGTGGACACAAGTGAACAGCAAAATCAGATCCGGACACAACCCTGCCAAGGTGGCTAGCAAAACCAGGACCGGATTCCACCTTAGCTCTCTGCAAATGAACGCACATGAGTGAAACATAACGTCTATTGATCATCTCGCCTTTCATAATGTCACTATATATACACAGTATCTCACAAAAGTAAGTACACCCCCCACATTTTTGTAAATATTTTATTATATCTTTTCATGTGACAACCTTGAAGATATGACAGTTTGCTACAATGTAAAGTAGTGAGTGTACAGCTTGCATAACAGTGCAAATTTGCTGTCCCTTCAAAATAACTCAATACACAGCCATTAATGTCTAAACCACAGGCAACAAAATTGAGTACACCCCTAAGTGAAAATGTCCAAATTGGGCCCAAAGTGTCAATATTTTGTGTGGCCTCCATTTTTTTCCAGCACTGCCTTAACTGTGACATACTGAAACAGAGCATGATCCCCTCCCTTCCGAGACTGGGACATAGGGCGGTATTCTGACATGATAACAACCCCAAACACACCTCCAGGATGACCACTGCTTTGCTAAAGAAGCTGAGGGTAAAGGTGATGACCTGGCCAAGTATGTCTCCAGACCTAAAACCTATTGAGCATCTGTGGGGCATCCTCAAATGAAAAGTGGCGGAGCGCAAGGTCTCTAACATCCACCAGCTCTGTGAGGTCATCATGGAGGAGTGGAAAAGGACTCCAGTAGCAACCTGTGAAGCTCTGGTGAACTCCATGCCCAAGAGGGTTAAGGCAGTGCTGAAAAATATTGGTGGCCACACAAAATATTGACACTTTGGGCCCAATTTGGACATTTTCACTTAGGGGTGTACTCAATTTTGTTGCCTGTGGTTTAGACATTAATGGCTGCGTGTTGAGTTATTTTGAGGGGACAGCAAATTTACACTGTTATAGAAGCTGTAGGCTCACTACTTGACATTGTAGCAAAGTGTAATTTCTTCAGTGTTGTCACATGAAAAGATATAATAAAATATTTACAAAAAATGTGAGGGGTGTACTCACTTTTGAGAGATGCTGTATATTGTATTATTTCATCAATAACAACTCTATTAATATGGACAGAAATATGAGAACATTTTCAAGCTTCATGCAAATCAAGCACTTGCTCAACTCAAGACTTGCAAGCAAGGACCTCACTACCTAGCTTTCCATCTTTCAACACATCTGCTATCATTGGCCCCTCCTTCTTAAAGTGGTTGTAAAGGAATTTTTATATTTAAATAACAAACATCTCTATACTTACCTGCTCTCTGCAATAGAATTGCACAGATAGGCCCCAATCCTCCTCTTCTCTTATCCCCCACCTACTCTTCCTCTCTTGCTGGTGCCCCCAATAGGAAACTGATTCACATGGGGCACTCATGCGGACTCACTTCAGCCACTCACTCCCTCATTGCCTGGAGTTGATTGACAGGATCACTAAAGTTGATTGACTGCTATCAATCTGCCCAATGAGGAGGGAGACAGCAGCTAGAGCCACTGCTCTCATGCACATCGCTGGATTGGATCAGACTCAGGTAAAAAAAAGAGGGGGCTGGAGGGATCCTGCAGCAGAGAAGGTTTTTCACCTTAATGCATATAATGCATTAAGGTAAAAAAAAAACTTGAGGCTTTAGAACCACTTCAAGCTGATCTCCATCATTAATTCTCAACCTAATGGTTAAGCTCTTCATATTGTTGATGCCTGTTTCCAAATGGGAGAAGGACATCCAGTGCACCAAAACTGGCATGGATTGGCAACAAATGTGGTCAATAATCACATCATGCTTTACAAACATATCTACAGCTGATTCAGCATTTAAAACTATAACTAGGCGGTAGATGGTCCCCATCTCAATTAGCACACCTCCACTCTTCAATTACTAACATGTACTACTGAGGATGCAATGTGATAATAGACACCTGGTAGACTTGCCATATTCATACCAGGTTCTGGACCAAAGTACTTAAGTTCTAAAGACCCTATTTAACTGCTCCTTTTCAAGAAATTCCTGGTTTATGCTCCTACATTTTAAACCTCCAGATCTCACCAAAACTCCATTTAAATTAGCCACCTGTGTACTACTAGTTGACAAACAAATTATAGCAAAGGCAGGAAACAAACCACACATTTCATGGAAGTCTGACAGCACATAGATACATTGTTTATTAACAAGAAACGTACTTGAGAACTTCCGGTTCCTGCGCCACATGAGGTAGGAGTGAAGGACCTCTGGAGATACCTGCTAATCAAACCCGCTTCACTCTGCCAACGGGTGCCCCGCAACACTCCTATCCTTGGGCACAATACCGGGAACCTTCCCAGGCATGGACCGGTATGTGGTACTATGGCTACAGAACCTCCCCGTCCGGACCCTATGGTCTCAGCCAATATGGCCGACAGCCTGTCTGCGGGTGAAGTGCTGCCACTACAGAGCCAGATCACCTGTCACACAAAGACTTTGGAGGAGCAATACAGCAGAATTGCGCAGAGAGTAGCTGCTGTCCTCTCTCCCACTATTACAGCTGCAGTGGAAAGAGCAGTCGCTGCCGGCATAGCCTGGCTAAGCTTGTAACTGGGTGAACACACTAAAAGAATAGGAGAACTTGAAAACAACCTCTCCAATGTAGAAGACAAAATTCAGACATCTCAGGCAAGTGAACAGCAATTCTACCATACACAACAATACCTGCTTGATAAAATCGATCTCAAAAATCGATCGCACAGGGACAATTTAAGGATCATCGGCCTTCCTGAATCATATAACTCAGACTCCCTACATGAGGTCTGCCCGGCCCGCCTTCCCCAAGCCCTGGGCATATAAAACCCATGCACAGTAGAGAGGGCCCATCGCCTAGGATCTCCATCGAATGGACGGCGCTCTCCTAGGCCAGTGATTGTCTGCTATCTGAATTATGCAGACAGACTAGCCATTATTAGGTCATTCAGGAATGCCAAAGGTCTTCAAATTGATGGGCACAAGCTCCTAATTTTTGCGGACTATTCCCAGAAAGTGTCCCGGCACCGCAAGGCCTTTCAGCCGATCTGCTCAGTGCTTTAACAAAAAGGCATCAATTTCACTCTCTCATACCCGGCCACCCTGCACTTCACAGATTCATCAGGTGATTTCAAACTTTTACCCATCCGAAGAAGCGATTAATTACCTCCAGGCGTACCTCCACATCCCCATGGAAACTCAATCACCTACTACCCAAGCACCTTCTCTGAGCACCAGGGATCTCCGCAGCCCCAGGAAAGATTCTTCAAAAGAGAGCTCTCTACTCAAACAAACCCTCCCGAGACAACGCCATCTGAAGCAATCAACCTCTCTTAGTAAAATGCCTCTCACATTATCCAAGCAGTGCTCATCTCAACCCTCTCTGCCTGGAACTACTACTCACAAGTATACTTTAACCTAGCATTGTAATATCTGGTTCAGTGACTGGGCTTGGTTACTTTCAACTTGTTATATTGAGTTATTTGAACTTTTTCAAGTGTTTACTCTCTTTTTCTCTCCTTGCTCTCTCCCCACAGCCTTACCGGAGATCCTCCCTTCCATCCATGCTTTGGGCCACATACTACCACAGACACTATATATACGGACTGGGTCACTCCCCCCCTTGTATTTTTCTCCTGCACCCTACTAGCGGAGCTCCCCCTACTGCATTTCCGGTAATGCTGTCCCTATGGGAGGGATACCCCATGTGGAAAAATGGGAAGCTTACAGTGATGTATTTGGTATGTTTAGTGTTTTTTTTTTCTATATCTTCACCATTGTTGGAATAACTACCCCTCCACACCTTACTTAAAAAGCCTCCAAATCTGGCTTCCGCTCTCTCACCAACCCTGATACCTTGATGTCAAAACCATATCCCTCACAATGTACCATTACCCAGCATTTAAAATCCCTTCTGAACACCCCCCCCCCATGAAAATTGTTTCTTGGATTATCAAAGGGTTATGGTCTCCCCACAAGCAAATGGCTGTCCTGCATCGTCCAAAGGCAGATATAGCCATGCTACAAGAATCACACCTACCAGCTACAGACCTTGTTCTTATGCAAAAATGATGGGTGGGTCGGGTCTTTGGCTCTCAAGCACCCAATGGCAAATCCGGAGTGGTCATTCTCCTCCACAGAAAACTCCAATGTGAAGTTCTAGCAGAGGAATCTGACAACGAAGGCAAATTCATCATACTCAAATTAAAAACCACTACCAAGAAAATAGTGTTAGTACATGTCTATGCTCCCAACTCTCCCTCCAAAATTTTTCCAAAACCTTACAGACCGTTTGGCTCCCTACCTACATCTTCTGGTCCTGTTAGGAGGTGACTTCAACGCAGTAATAGATCCCCTGGAAGATAGATCAGCAGACAACCCTCGTCCACCAACCGCCTCGTATTCTCCATCCACCCCCTTAAAATAATTTTCAGACGCCCTTCACTTCACGGATATTTGGAGACTTGCCAATCCTATTCACATCCAACAATTCACATTCTATTCACATCCACACCACAGTCTTTCACAAATTTACTACTTTCTCTGCTGTCCATCCCTCCTCCAAAACATGGCTGACCCCCAAATTTTAGAAATGGCTATTTGGACCATACACCTATCTCAGTGCTCCTAGCAGGCCTAGATGCCCCTAAACTGCACAGGATCTGGCATTTCCTTTCCAACCTTGCCGACAATCAGGAACTAATTACCACAATTAGGCAAACATGGACTGAATACCCGACAAACTCATCTTACACCGGTGACCCCAATCTCTTCTGGGTAGCGGAGAAATCTGTCTTTAGGGGTAGAAATATCACTTTCTCAGCTGCCTATAGAAAGAAAATCGCTGGCCACTTCATGGCGGCCAGCGCTTCACTTTGTGAAGCACAAGCACGGCTAAATTGCAACAATTCTCCAGAACACAGAAAACTCTGGAAAAAGAGTCAAAAGACCGTTTTGATATCTGTGTCCTTGCTCAAGAACGTTATCACCAGACATTCCCTAGGGTTACAATAACATAAATATGGCAACAAGGCTATAAAATTTCTTTCCCAGTTGTGCAGAGGCCCTCACACTCCCACTCACATTGCTGCCCTCAAACACCCAAACGGTTTCCTCACCTCATCCCCCAAAGATATCAATAACATCCTAGAATCCTTCTACACTAATCTATATGGGGAAGTTCATATAAACCAGTCAGCTGCCCAAGCATTCCTTGATCAAATTCATCTTCCTTGGGTCCCCCCTGCTACAACAATTAAACACACCGATCTCAGAACTAGAAGTAAACCAAGCAATGAACTCTCTATCCCCCAATAAAGCCCCTCGCCCCGACGGATTCACTTCAGAATTTTACAAAGTAGCCCAAGAGGTGATCACCCCTATGCTTACCTCCCTATAGCAAAAAATTCTGGAAGGGGGTGGATATCTCCCTTCGGGAAATCAAGCCCACATTAAAATAATTCCCAAAAAAGGCAAGGACCCCGCAAACCCAGGCTCATATCACCCTATCTCCCTCCTAAACTAGATATGAAAATCATCCAAAATTATGGCTAAAAGGCTGACTCTAATCATGCTGTCTCTACTCCATGCCGCCCAAGCTGGATTCACAATAGGGCACTCAGCATCTTCCAATATTCGTAAAGTACTTGTGGTCTTAGAACAAGCTAAATCCGACACAGCCAGCGACAACGATATCATCTCTTTAGACGCCGAGAAGGCTTTTGATAATGTTAGCTTTCACTGGCTGAGTCTGGTCCTTCACACATTTGGATTCACCGGCTCTTTTCTACACCTGGTTAAAGCCATGTACACAGCTCCCTATGCAAATGTCATTGCTGCAGGAAAAGTATCCAATAATATTCCACTCCACAAAGGCATGTGTCAAGGCTGCCCTCTGTCTCCCCTCTTATTTAAGCTAAACATTGAGCCGCTTTCTAGATACATAATTTCCCACCTCAACTTACACAGCATTAAAATTGGGAAACAAGAAGTCCGGTCAGCCTTATTTGAGGATGACATACTCATTTTTTCCCTCCAACCCCCAATATGACGTCCCACTAATCCAAAAGATCTTCACTCACTTTAAAACATGTTCAGACTTTAAATACATTTCTCCAAGAGTGAAATCCTGCCTCTTTTTCACACCAGACCACCACCCTGGGCAGACCAATCAGCATTCCGTATGGCAACCTCTCACATTACATACATGGGCATCAAAATTGGCAAGTCTCCATCCTCAATACATAACCTCAATACCCCCCCTGTTATTTCCAAAATTGTGGGTGAATTGGAACAATGGGCTTATCTCCCACTTTCCCTACTAGGAAGATGCCATCTTTTCAAGATGGTCAGCTTCCCGAAACTCCTATATCCCCTTCAAACCATCAGCCTCCTAATTCGTCATAAAGATACTCAGACCATCCACAAGGCCCCCTCAACCTTTATCTGGCAGAACATCCCCGCATAGCGCTCCCCAAACTCTTCCTTCCCAACCACCAAGGGGGTAACAATCTCCCCAATATCCGAAACTACAATCTGGCGTGCCTCTTAAAAGTAGGTTTGGACTAGCTGTCCTGCTCCTCAAGACATTTCAATTACGAGATAGAAGCTCAAATTATGGATCCATACAATCCTGCTGCAATTCTTCACTGCAAACTAAGCCCCCTCCCTCCAGCTTTGAAGCACAACTCCTTGGTCAGGGACACGAACATAGCATGGAGAGAGGTGAGGAAAAATCTTGGACTCCCCCCCATCTATTTCTCCACATCTAACCTTCAGAGGACACCCCCAACACCCACTAAATGAGAAACCTGGCATCTTTTCAACCTGAACCTCCCTAGGCCTAAAAACTCTACCTCAATTATTTGACCCCATCACCAATAAAGCACCCGGCTTCTTTGGCCAGCAAAATCTTTTCAACCTACCTCACAGCCATTTCATCGACACTCAACAAATGATCAGTTTTGCTACCAGTCTCCATCCGGATAAACTTAAACGCTTCAAGACATCCTTTCTAGAAACCCTTTTGAAGAAAGGTCCTCTGAAAGTCTTGAACACATATAAGCCGCTCTCCTCAAACCTCCAACAAACATCTGGTCGGACTTACACACCCCCTTGGGCTAAGGAATTCCCCTCAGCAAGGGACTTGGACTTCGCATTGAAGGGATACAACACCACCAGAGCTTTTATACAAAACAAGTTCTGAAGAGAGCAACAGCTAAAAATACTACACTGGGCTTATATGCCCTTCTCGATCTCCTCATCATCAACCTCTACCTTCCACTGTGCATGGTGCAACACCCACAAACCCAAATTACGTCACAGATTGTGGGACTGTCAATCTATTTCAGTCTTCTGGGACCAAATTGTAATCTTTGAAAACTTTGTTACAGGAGACAATGTCTTCAAAGACCCACTACCTCTGCTCTTTGGCTTCATGGATGACTTTCCAACAGCTTTAACAAAAGACAACAAGACCATCTTCAGCAAACATAGATCCTGGCTTTTAACATGTTTCATGGTGGCTAGGAGAGTCATCCCAATGGACCTCAAACACCCCACCTACTATCTTTATGGTCAAAGCAGAACTTACAGACCTCTACCACAAAGAAAGCCAGGATCTGACCCTCAGTGGAACCAACAGTCATCGATTCGTCAGAAAATGGGACTCCTTCACTACCATAGTCATTCGTTCTCCAGATCCCTCTCTCCTCGATGAAGGCCCCCCAGACAATGGATGAGACCGTCCCCCCCTCTCCCCCCCCTCCCCCCCCCCCCTTCTTCCCCTATGAACATCCACCTCATCTTCTAACCCCTTCAATTAAAACCGTGTGACGTCAGAAGAAACTATACTGCCCCCCGCCAAGAATCTTCATCGTTACTCCCATCTATAAATTCTCCTCCACCTCTGGAGAGACTTCAGCAAACTATCTTCTACCAAATGGACTTGATGCTATCTTCCCACCTAAAATTCTTCCTGCCATGATAAACTTTCTGAACCCCTAGATATTATCCATTTCGGAGGCCTAGCTCTATAGCTTCTAAGTTACACTCTTATCTTATGACCAATGTACATATTTCCTTCACTAAGTGGCTAAACATATCATTAGCATGTACTTCTACATCTTAATTTTTGTTTTTTAACGTGGTTCCCCCTTCCTTCTCCCTCTTACTCCTCTCCCCCCTCACCACACCCAGTCCTAGCCCCTCCCTATCCCCCCACCTGCTATTTTCTACACAACCAGAAACATGTTCCGCTCTGACTTCATTATATGCTACATGCTATGTAATTTTTTTCTTTTTTGATATTGACCTAATATGTTTAACCTGACAAAACTCAATAAAATATGTTTAAAAAAAAAGAAAAAACGTACTTGTATTCCTTTGGGCAACCACAAAAAAAATCATTATAGTCCCCATGGATACAACAAGCCAATCCTTCATTACCAATTGCAAATTGTTCCTTTGTGTAGGTGGGGCACATCTGGATAACCCAATGTCCTTACTTTTCCTCCCTATGCCCCCAAATCCTCTTTCCTTATCCTACTGAATCTTTCTCTATCTTTTTCTTCAATACCTTAACCTGTTTCCCATTGTCCGTTTCTTGTTATATAGATCTTTTTCTTTTCTCTTGAGAATGACTATGCTTATTTAATTACCTTACACCCATGCCATAATAAGCACTTAGCCAGAAATTAAATAACTCATAAGATGAAAATATATTTAAACTTTTATAAATGGAACAAAATATCCCTCCGCCCCTTCATTTTCAATGAGATATGGCCAGTTAATATTTCCTTCAATGCACAGTATATGAATACTAGTGCTTTGTTAAATGTTAGCTTGTTTGGCAAGAAATGACAATTAGTTATGTCTGAAAGGACCATGAAATTGTAATAGATGGCTAAACCTGTTGAAGTAGAAGAAAAGTACAGTAAAATAAATGTTTGGCAGCTTCATGTTTTTGATGCTCCAGTGGTATTTCAGTTTCGTATTTGACACCTACATCTTGCATTCATGTGGGATCACTCTTGCTGAGGTTGGGTAATGTGTCTTACGGCCTTTGATCTGCAATAAATCCATAATTTTTCCAAATCAGCTCATTTTGTTTTAGATGGAGACCTCAGGCACCTCCAATCTCCTCTAAGAGTTTGCTATGTGCTTACGGGTCAGGAAGTCTATACATGTGCCACAAAATGCTGAAAATATTTGCTTACTCCTTTGAGAGTGAAAATATTGCAATCAGCTCCAAATGGCAAAAAAACAACATTTTATAACTTACAAGTTATGAGAAAATCACATGAAACAAACACTGAAACATTGCATTGTCCTCTTGAGAAAATGTGCTGTTGTGAAAGATTTACATCCAGGACATTGAAAACAAAAATATTAATTTGTTTATTTTTAGGTGGAATGGAGTGAATTATAGAGAACCCAATTATATTTCCATAAGCATGAATGATTAGTGGTAGCAAACTCAGAAAATATATTTTCTGACAAGCAATATAGCTATCAGCACTGTGCCCATTGCTTCAAATTTGACATAATGAAAGTTATGAAAAATAGGATGTTTCACTCTAGCTTTTGTCTGCAACGCTAGCATTTACAATAATTTGAATAATAATAATTTTACTACTTCAAAAACAGGAAGACAGAATGCTCAGGAGAAAAATAATATTTCAGTAAACAGTACATTTTTCCTACTGTTTAGTCTTTTCACTTAACTTCCAGGACCCGTGTAGTGAAACATTACTTTCTGAACAGCAAGATATACATATCATTTTGTTTATGTCCCCACAGAAATGCTGGATCATTATACTGATGTAGGTCAAGCCTACAAGTATTATTTTGTTTTGAGAACCCCTGTCTAATTTTTTATTGCTTTTGGGATCTGTTGCAGAAATTTGTCCTCACTTTTTGTCCTGTGGCAACATTTTCACCAGAAAGGAAGTGAGGGAAAATTTACGGGGGCTCTAGTCTTCCGCTACTATACTTAAAGTATAACTGAAGGCAAAACTTTTTTATTATGTTTTGGACAGAGTGGTGATGGATTAGAACAGCTGTCAGTTTTTATTGCTGTCTGTGCGCCCGCTAACCACTTGACCTGCGGAAGGTTTTACCCCCTTCCTGAACAGAGCATTTTTTGCCATTTGGCACTGCGCTTTAACTGGCAATTGCACAGTCATGCAACACTGTACCCAAACGTAATTTATGTCTTTTTTTTTAAGCAAATAGAGCTTTCTTTTGGTGGTATTTGATCGCCACTGGGATTTTTATTTTTTGCGATATAAATGAAAGAAAAACAGAAATTTTGAAAAAAAAAATATTTTATAATTTTTGTTATAAAAGTATCCAATAAACTCAAATTTAGTCATAAATTTCAGCC
Organism: Glandirana rugosa; assembly: GCA_018402905.1. Lineage (NCBI taxonomy): Eukaryota > Metazoa > Chordata > Amphibia > Anura > Ranidae > Glandirana > Glandirana rugosa. Next base: position 455,110 of record BLSH010082672.1, read on the forward strand.
AAAATGTATTCAGCTACATGTCTTTGGTAAAAAAATCCCAATAAGCATATACCGATTGCTTTGCACAAAAGTTATAGTGTCTACAAACTATGTTATACTGTATACACTGCAATTTACATATCTTTTACTTTCTGACTGCCTATCACATTTCCTGAGGCGCTAAAATGCCAGGGCAGTACAAACCCTCCCCCAAATTACCCCTTTTTGGAAAGTAAACACCCCCACAGAATTTGCTGAGAGGCATGTTGAGCCCATGGAAGATTTTATTTTTTGTCCCAAGTTTTTGGAAAACTAAAAAAAACATTTTTTTTTATATATATACAAAGTTGTCACTTGACAACAATATATACTGTCACTTGAAGATTATATATTGCTCACACATGCCATAGGTATATGTGGAATTACATTTCAAAATACATTCTACTGCTTCTCCTGATTGTGGGGAATTGCTCATTTCACTTAAGCCCCGTACACACGGTTCGACGATCGTACGTACGACTGTGTCGAATCGTACGTTGGCTGTTGTATGTAGCATACTGACGTGCATCCGACAGTCGTACAAACAACATGCGGGTGGCCGAACGTAATGATGTGAACGAGCATATAAAGAGGAAGTGCTGGTATCGTGGCGCCACCCTTTGGGCTCCTTCATCTAATTTCGTGTTAGTTGAAGTTTGGTGTGTGTTGATTCGCGACTTTCAGATCGTTCTTCAGATCGTTCTCTGGATCGTTCTTTGTCTCGTTTCTGGACCTCGTTCGTCAACGATGTTGCCTTCTCGAGAGAGAAATCTCGCTACTGTTGGGCTAGGAGTTCAGGCTTGGACCCTAAACCAACGTAGGAGAAGGAGGGAGAGGAGTTGCTGGACCAAAAATTGGTTGCTTAACCGTGATCAATTTGGTCATATGGCTTTGGTCAGGTGGCTCCAGGAGAATAATCGTGATGATTTCAGGAATTATCTCCGGATGACGGACCCCTGCTTTAGCCACTTCTTGGCATTGGTGTCCCCCTATATACAGAAGGAGGACACATGCATGCGCCTTGCTATCACCCCTGAGCAAAGGCTCATTGCTACCTTGCGCTACCTGGCGACAGGAAGAAGCCTGCAGGACCTGAAGTTCACCAGAGGCATCTCCCCCCAGGCTCTTGGAGTGATTATTCCTAAGACATGCTCAGCCATCATCCAGGTGCTGCAAAAGGACTATATTAAGGTATGTTTCATGTTAATACCACATTTTATGTGTTTATGTTTGATAATATAGTGTTTGCCCTTTTTGCCAATACCTAATTAGCAACAATATGCTGTGAATGTCTTCTTTGGCCTTAGGCATGCTCTAAGCTTTTTTCAGCCCTTTTTTTTCCTTTACATGCCTCCCTAGCATGTTGTACAGTGTCCATACACACTCAGAGTGTAGGGTTGCCACATCATCCCTTTAATCCAGGATACATATGAATTACACAGTTTCTGAGGCTGATTTAATGCAGATAAGGCACCAATTGAGTTTAATTACCACCTTAATCAGCCACAGAACCTGTGTAATTAGTATGTGTCCTGGATTAAAGGGATGATGTGGCAACCCTATCAGAGGGCCGCCATCGGGGGGTACAGGCAGTACTGTTGTAAGGGGCCCCAGTGTCTCAAGGGGCCCTTACAACAAAGACTTTATCAGTCTTTAACATTGGAGTCTATGGGAGGGGGGCATCCAGTTTGGGGAGACCATTCTCCTGAACCCTAGGTGACAAAAATAACAAACTTTCCCCACAAGGAGAGGCCCCCCTGGACCACAACTGGTTCAAATTTGGGACCTGCAGCACCTATGCTTTGGCACAAGGTCTTATTGCAAGCATTGACTGAGGCTGTGTTGCCTGTGCACTGCTTTTTGAAGCCCTTGGATTTCACACTAGCATGCATTGCACACTTTGCTGGGTCATGCTTGGCAGGCTACATCTCTCAAGTGTGACAGAGTATATTGTTCCTACTGGGGCTGCAACATGTGTACACCCCTGGCTAGTGGGCAGATGTGGTGGAATGGCCCAGTGTGAAGGTCCTGGGTAAGGTTGGTGGTCAGAAGGGGGGGCAGGTTTAAAGCTGTGTAAGGGGCTCCCAAATTTCTGATGGCTGCACTGCCCACTCAGCCTGGTAATGCCACAATTATTCATGTCAGATGCAGTTTAGGCGTCCCCCTCCCTCCCAAAACACACACTTTTGCCACATTATTTTATGCTTTGCAATCAGGCAGAGTGCTTGAGGTGTTCTTATTATGTGAAACCTAAGCCCCATGCTCCCAAAAAGTTACATCATTTAAAACTACTGTATCTCCAGAAATGTAATCTCCTATACACACTCTCCATCGTTTGCTGGCGACATTTCTCTACTATTTCCCCAAAACATGTAGTGCAAGGGCCTGCTTGATTTTCTCCTTATTTTACCTCATGTGATCTCTTTTGTTTGAATATGGTTGGAAAAGTGTAATTAGCCAAGTCTATTTTCTGCAGGTTGGGCTTCTCCCATGTCTTTACATCTTGACTTAGCTGGGAATGGAAGTGTAGCCTTATGTTGCCCTTGCATTTGTATGTTGAAGAACATTTTTATGTTTGTTGGCAAAGTCTAATTTTTGTTTTTTTTTTATCCACAGTTTCCTTCAAATCCCCAGCAGTGGCAGGAAGTTGCTGGCCAGTTCATGCAGCAATGTGATTTTCCGAACTGCGGGGGTGCCATTGATGGGAAGCATGTTCGGACTGTACCACCACCCAACCCGGGCTCCTATTATTTTAATTATAAGGGGTTCTGCAGCATTGTGATGCTTGCTATAGTGTCAGCAAGTTATGAGTTTTTGTTTTCGTTGCAGATGAGGCGTTTGGGCTTTGGTAACATATAATGAAGCCGTTTCCGCAACGTAACCTGACCGCTGACCAGCGGATTTTTAACTACCGACTTTCACGTGCTCGAAGAGTGGTGGAAAATGCGTTTGGCATTTTGGCCAACAGATTTCGTCTGTTTTTGACGCCTATAAACCTGGCATTATATAAAATAAACCACGTGGTACTGTGCTGCTGCATTCTCCATAATTTTTTGCACAGGAATGCCACAAATTATCTCCAAACTGGACCCACTGACCCTGATGCAGCCCTGCCAGGCCAAAGTACAGCAACATCCACTGAAGGCCATCCGTCAGATGCAATGGCAGACCTTCAAAGTTGACGTGCTACCTTGGCCACCCAGAACGCCAGAGAATTGAGAAACAAATACATGGAGTATTTTTCGGGAAGAGGGGCTGTGTCCTGGCAAAACATGATTACAGATCATTAATCTTATCCTTATAAATGAATCCTTCATTTTAACTACTCTTGTCTGTGTGTTTTTTCATGTGGAAAAGAGATGTTCTATGTGTGCTTTATTTTTGCTCTTGCTCCAAGGGAGAAATCTAACCTTCATTTCTCCATGAGATCCAAATTTCACATTCTGAAATGTATTTTGGTGTGCAGGGGTTGTGCTACATATACACAATCACAAAATGTTGTCGGTGTTCATGCATTCCATGCATGAAGACCAAAAACATTATGCATTAACAACTGTTTTAAATGTTAAGAGATGAACTACATCTGTGTTGACCACATAGAAGAGCATGTTTGCTGTTTAAAGACCTAAACTTTAAGGAACTCACAGGCATACATAAAGTAAAGAGGAAGCCACATACTTTTAGTATCAAATATATATTTATATTGTTGGCACATACTGAGGTGCTTAGTAACATTTTAAATCCACATATAAAACCAGATATAAAACCAGATATAAAACCTAGAAAACATGGTAAGGCTACAAACAAAAGTGTGTAAACATGTACTCCATCACATCAGGGGTTGTCAAGTGTCATATTTCTGTGTGGGCAAATCCCCCTTCCTCCAAACTGGAGTTTCTTGGAGAAAGGGGTGTTGCATCTGAGAGTGTGTGAGTGCACCACATCAGTGGTTCCAAGCTGAAGCGTTTCAGAGTTTATCCAAGATAGTGGAGTTTGCTTAAAGGTGCCCACCCCCAAAACGTGTCAGCTCAGAACCCATGATGGGATCAACTCACATATTTCTCCGATGCAATACCCCTTTCTCCCAGAAACTCCAGTTTGGAGGAAGAGGGGTTTGCCCACACAGAAAGATGACACTTGACAACCCCTGATGCGAAGAAGTACACGTTTACACGCTTTTTCGGGAGCCCCTTTAAAGTGGGCAACATGCCCTAAAATGGGGTCCACCACACCAGCCCAATTGCAAGAATTGCCTTAAAATTTTCCCAGCATGTCCCCAATATCCCTCAGTTGCTGCTGGAGGTTCTGCGCTGCCCTCTCCTGTTCCTGGGCCAACCTCTGCAGTTCCTGTGCTGCCCTCTGGTGTTGCTGTGCTGCCCTCTCAATCTTCTCCAGCTCCACACGGCACCATTGGATGTCCCTGCTGAGTCGGCCAATGGTGCAGTGTGGAAGCTCGTGAGCTGTAAGTAGAGGAAAATGCATAAGGTCAATGATGTTCAGCATAATAGCTGATGATGGCTTGGATGGGCCTATTTTTGGGGAATTGTTTGGGGGGGGGGTGCACTTTCCAAACACTTTAACCACTTCCCGACCGCCTGCCGTGTTTTCACAGCGGCAGTCGGGTTGCTGTGCACGAATCGCCGTAAAAAGGCGGCGATCTGCGAAGGGCCGCTAGGGGGTGCGCGCCCACCACACTCCAATGTCCGCTGGCAAGCTGTGATGAGCGGCCACAGGCAAAGTCATTGGTCCAAAAAAAGTGTCAAAATTGTTGTTTAAAGCGACGCAGTGCCAAATCGCAAAAAGTGCTCTGGTCCTAAAGCTGGAAAACCTTCCGGTCGGTAAGTGGTTAAAGGCAACAATAATAAAGGCTATGGCCATACTTTAGAAAAAGTAAAAAAGGTGTGTTGGTTTATTAACTGCTGCCTGCTGTCCCATGTACCAATAGGCATGTCAATACACAAGAAACAATAATAGAACAGTACTTACAAGGGCAAACAACAGGTTCCCTTGGGGACTGGGGATGTTGGGGCAGCTCCTGGCATTCCGAGTCCTCTAAAAAAAGAAAAAAATGCTTTCATTGAGCATCCCAAAGTCACTACAGGTTCAACACATACATTGCGGGATATGTTTCAAGTGTACCAACCTTGCAATTGGGCTGGGCTGCCCACATCTGGTGGACTTGCACCACCAGCTTGAGGGGCCTCTGGAGTAGTTTCTGAAACAAAACAACAACAAACAGACAATGATGCCATTTGCCAGGGCCAAAATAATTGACAAGCGGCAACATTCGTCAACTCCTACAGCTGCCCCCCCCCTCGCTCCAATGGGATGTGGGCTGTCTGCTGTCCATCATATGCATTTGTGTGCCTTCCAGCACTGGGGGCTATCCTCTGATGAATCAGGCAGCAGCCAGTAAAGTGATACTTATCCTTTAATTTAGGTCTGACACCCCCGCCCACCCCCTTTTGGCCACCTAGCAGCACCCCTCTATGTGGCATAATTTGTCTAATTGTAATTTAGTTCCATAAGATTTTATTGAATAACAAATACAGAGATTACAAGTTACATACTGTACATTGTAAAAATGCAATTTATGCGAAATACATAACAATGGGCCAAAGGGACACTGGACTTAGAGTAAGTATGGGTACAATTGAAAATGTTAAATAAGCAAATGGGAATATATCCATGAATAGAGAGGGTTATGAAATAATATATGTTGTGTCTAGTCATCATAGGAGGTGGTCCAGTTCCTATATATAAAAGGACAATGAGATAAAGTAGTAAATAGGGGGGAATAAGTTAGCTACTTATATAACTTGGTTATTAAGTAAACAAATAATGGTCAGCTCATGGAGGGGAGAGGAGAATAGAGAAAAGAGAAAGGAAAATCTGGGGTGGGGGGGAGGTGTATGGGGGGTAGACCTTTGCGAGTTAAATAAATGGTATTTGTGATAAGTGGATTCGGGAGGAAAGAAGAGGGGGAAAGGGCTTGTTTGTTTTCAATATGTAATGTGACGGCTTAATTTAAACTAAGTTGTTTATATTCCTGGGTGGTTTTGTAGTCAATCCATCTGAGCCAAATTTTGTTATAGGAGGTTATATTGTCGCCAGAGATAGCAATTAATTCCTCCATCTCTTGGGTTTTGTTAAGCCTAGTGAGCCAATTTAGGATCGAAGGGATCGTCTCCTTTTTCCACAGGGCAGGGATGCACATTTTAGCTGCATTGACCATGTGCATGGCTAGAGATTTGTAATAGGAATGTCCTAAGGAGGGGGAGTGGTGCAGTAGGTATTGGTAAAATGAAAAATCCATGGGACAGGAGGTGATTTCTTTAATGATCTTGTGTATTTTGTTCCAAAAGGGCATAATACGAGGGCATTTCCACCAAATGTCGATCATAGTACCAGGGGAGGTATTACATCTCCAGCAGATGTTGGGAGTTTGCGGGAAGAATTTATGAAGAGTGGAGGGGGTCCTGTACCAATGCGTTAATACCTTGTAATTGTGTTCTTGCGTGGAGACATTTCTAGAGCCTTTGAGACTTGTGTTTAGAATACTAGACCACTGGTTTGGATCGATTTCTTGGTTCATGTGGGGGTCCCAAATTTTCATGATGGGGGATATATAGTCAGGATCATAGTCTGAGAGCATGGAGGAGATTGGGGCTATGAGATGTCTTTGTGGAGGTCCACAGCATAGGGTTTCAAACAGTGTTTTTGGTTTGGTGAAAGATGATCTGGTTTTGGGATCGTTTAAGAAATGTCTCAGCTGAAAATAGGCCCAATTGGAGATCGTGGGTGAGTTGTCATGGGATGGAATGTCTGAGATTTTGCAAAAGTTTCCTGATTTGAAGAACTGATATGCTCTGAAATTGGTCGATGGGGCAAAAAAGGCAAAGCCTCGGTCATTACCAGGAGGAAATTGGGGGTTATTCTTTCTTGGCGTTAGAGGACCTGGAATGGAGACCAGTTTGGCGTTACGGGCTGATTGTCGAAAGGCTTGAATCGGGGGGGCTACTAAAGGGTGGTCTTTGAACATTTTGTCTATTATTGGGTCTGGGGTCCAGGCAGCGTTTTGGGGTAGGAGACCTATAATCAGTTGTTCAATATTAACCCATAAATCTTTTTCTTTGTTGTGGATGTGCCAGTCAACCAGTTTGGCTAGCAGGGTGGCTTTATGATATTTTTGAAAGTCCGGTAAGCCTATTCCTCCTAGCTTTTTGGAGGCGGAGAGTCTCGCTAGGCTTATCCTGGGGGTTTTCCCTTTCCAGATGAACTTTGAGATATTGGCTTGCATGGTTTTGAAAAAAGCTTTGGGAATGGCTATTGGAATTATTTGGGCAAGGTATAGAAACCTGGGGAGGGTGTTCATTTTTATTGAGGCCGCTCGACCGAACCATGAGAGATTGGCTTTACTCGAGTCAGTGAAATCTTTAACGCAACTCTGTAAGAATGTGGAAAAATTTAGGGGGAAAAGATTAGATAAGTTTGCTGGAAGCTGAATGCCTAGATATGGCAGGGAATCAGATTTCCAAGAGAAAGGAGATATGCCTTGGCAGTGTTGGAGGATGGTAGGCGATAAATTGATATTAAGAGCAAAGGATTTATTCAGGTTAATTTTAAAGTTCGAAAGCTCCCCATATGTGTGGAAATCATTTAGTAGATTAGGTATAGTGGTTATCGGTTTAGATAGGAACAATAGGATGTCATCCGCGAATGCTGTTATTTTGAGCATATGGTCTTTTATGGGAATTCCTGATATGTTTGGGTTTTCTTGTATTTTGCGGAGAAGGGGGTCATTTGTGAGAATAAAGACTAGCGGGGACAAGGGACACCCCTGTCTCGTTCAATTACGGATGGGGAAGGCGTCCCACAGGTGGCCATTCACTTTTACTCTAGCCTGGGGACATGAGTACAGGCTTAGGATACAGCCTAGCATGAAGTCTCCTAATCCCAGGTTTTGGAGGACAGCTTCCATATAGTCCCAGGCCACTCTGTCGAACGCCTTCTCAGCATCAGTCGACAAAAAGAAACCTCTAGTGCCTGTTTTACACATCCATTAGTTGATATTAATTGCTTTAATCGTGTTGTCGCACGTTTCACGTCCGGGGACAAATCCTGCTTGGTCAGGGGATACAAGGTTAGGTATAAATGGGAGTAATCTATTGGCTAGGATTTTTGCGAACAGTTTGATATCTGAATTTAGTAGTGAAATAGGTCTATAGTTGGTGACCTGTGTGTTATCTTTATGAGGTTTCGGTATGACCGTTATATGGGCTTCTAAAAGATCAGTAGGAGGGTTTGGGTTTTGGGCTAAGGAATTAAAGGCTTTCAAGAAGTGGTTAGTCAGGATATCAGGGAAGGTCTTGTAGTAGATATTGGGGAGGCCGTCGGGGCCAGGGTTTTTGCCGCGTTTGGAGGAGTGGAGAGCGGTGATAAATTCTTGTGATGTGATAGGTTTTTCAAGGGATTCTATGTCCGCTTCTGAAAGTTTAGGAAGGTGTAGAGAGGATAGGAAATCTGTTATTTTTTTGTTTACGGTAATGTTTTTGGGAGGTAGATTGGGCCTGAGATGGGAGATTATAGAGTTTAGAATAGTAGTGTACAAAGGTTTTAGCTATGTCTTCGGTAAGTGTTTGTTTAACACCTTTGCGGTCAAGGATCTGGGAGATTTTATTCTGGGCTCTTTTCCCTTGTAACAATCTGGCTAGAAGCTTGCCACTTTTATTTGCATGCTCGTAAAAAAATTTAGATGATAAAGTATAATTACGCCTTATTCGTTTGCCTATTTCATCTAGTAGTTATTTTCTGGCTTGGATTAGAGCATTGTATGTTGTGACTGCCTTAGAGCGTTTATGTGCGTTTTCCAGTATTCGAATTTGGGTGGAGAGAGCATCAATTTTAGCCTGTTTCTCTCTTTTCTTTTGTGCTAGAAGGGATATAAAATGTCCTCTGATGACGCATTTGTGCACTAGCCAAATGTTTAATGCTGATGTGTCTGGTTTGTCGTTTGTGACGAAATAATCCTTAAGTGTGTGTTTAATTTGGGCAAGTATGGATGGGTCAGATAGAAGAAAAGGGTTGAGACGCCAAGATTTTTGGGCAGCTTCGTGGATAGGCAGTTTTAGGGATATTGTGATAGGATGGTGATCTGATATCAGCATGGATTTGATAGTAGCTGAGTGAAGACATTTTAGGTCTTTTCGCGAGATGAAGAGATAGTCAATGCGTGAATATTTTGCATGAGGGGGTGAGTAGAATGTGAAGTCTTTTGTGTCTGGATGCAGGGTTCTCCAGGAGTCAAGAAGTGAGAGTAAGTTAAGTTGGTTTTTAATCTGTTTCAAAGCTTTGTAGGGAATAGATGAAGAGCCTGAAGAGGAATCAAGATGGGGATTGAGGGGAATGTTTAGATCACTGCCTAAGATGACCATGCCTTCATAAAACGGGATAAGCATGTCAAGGGTTTGTCGAAAGAATGTAACCTGGTGGGAGTTGGGAGCGTATAAATTAATGAATGTTATAGGTTTAGAGTGTATCGTGCCCTTGAGGAAGAGGTAACAACCCTCGGGATCAGCAAGTTGGTCCTTGAGAATAAAAGGTAGGTTTTTATGTAGGAGGATTGCCACTCCCTTTGTTTTAGTTTTATTATTAGAAGCAAGGAAAATGGAAGTGTAGTACTTGTTCGTTAATTTAGGTGGTTTTGAATTTAAAAAGTGGGTCTCTTGTAGGAAAGCAACTTGGGCTTTATGTTTTTTAATTTCACCTAGGGTCAGAGACCTTTTTTCGGGGGTGTTCAGGCCCTTAGCATTGATGGAAATGATTTTTAGGGTTGTGGAGTTAGACATTTCGCTTGGTATAGGTTCGCAGAAGGTCTAGGGGGGTAATGGGGGGGATGTGGTGTAAAGGGAGAAGGGAATTAGATTAGGACTGATTTAGGGTGGGTGTTTTGAGAGGGGGGATTACCAAGGGTCAAGTGGGGTATGGAGTCCGAACCGGCCCACTGTATTGAGCCTCTAAATGAACAGTCCGGTTAGACCGGGCTGAGGGAGGGGTTGGTAGTCTGTAGCACGGGGAGGAACTAAGGCGTACCTCAGGGGATAATAGTGTTGAATGAATGGTGAGCATAGTAGTAAGTGTAAACAGTTATTTGGGCAGAAGAGAAATTATGAGTCAAAACAATATAATACAACCTCAGTGGTAAAGAAATATCGGTTTGGCATATCACCTCCAGGTGAGGTAGACCTCTAAGATACGAACATGTAACAGTTGGAACAATAAACATATATAAACCTTTTAGCCTTTGAGAAGTAGAAATCTGTAGACATGGTAGTTAACGGAATCAGGTAAGTTGTAAAGTGGCATAAGTTGGTCCAGGGGGGGATGTTCGCATAAACGCCAAATGGCTAGGCCTCGAGAAGTTACCCCCACAGGGTCAGCAAAGACTGGAATAGGCAAGAATCCTCTTCAGTTATTCCATCTGTCTATGTTGGCGAGAATCTGAGTTTAATACAGTTAATATAGGAGGTAGTGGTGTGTTGGCACCTAGTATATAGTGCTCTGGATATGGGTTTAGGAAGTAGGGATATTGGGAGAGTTGTAGCATAGTTCAGTGGCAGTTCTTAATGTTCGTCTGCAAGGGAGATAATGTGGCACAAGGAGCTATTCATGTAGGTTGAGGATGGGTGAGTTCAAATGATCTGAGCTGTGAGGGAGAGCATGCGTTATTTCGTAGTGTCTTCGGTCGTTGGCTGCTGCGAACAAACGGGTTAGTATAACGCAGAGGAAGAATAAGCGAACGGGTTGGTAGACATTTTCCAATGGGAACAAGCTGGCGGAGTGCAAATATGGTGGTCCTCGGTGAAACAATAGGAAGTAACGTAGAGTAGGGGGTGTATAGACAGTGTAACATGTTGAGACACGGATTCGTTGAGCAAAGAACGGTGAGGAGAGGTGAAGCAGATAGAGGAAAATTACTCACAAAGGCATACAGATAACCTGAACAATGCAAAACTGTTACCATCTGGAGGTATGTGGGGTTTATTCACCGACTGACTGAGTCGGGTTAGGTCGTTCTTTCGTCGGCCGCTCGATCCCCTCTTTCTCTTCGGTATGGCATTGTGTTAATGCGTCTGCGTGGCGTGCGTTGCTCCAGTTGGTGAGGGACAAGCTCCTTCCAGTGATCGGGTATGATGAATTCACGGTACCACTCTGGGACAGGAATTTCAGGAAGGCCGGTAAAACCGAAGAATTGAGGGAGGTCCGCTGGGGTATGGAGCGTGAACGATCGTCCTTGAATAGTGACACACAGACCGAACGGAAAACGCCATTTGTAGATGATGTGTCTATCTCTCAACGCCGCCAGAATAGGGCGCAAAGCCCTGCAGTGATTTAGGGTAATTTGAGATAAATCCTGGTAAATCTTGATTTCTGAGCCATTAAATTGGATCTCTTCTTGGTCTCTGGCTCTTAGGGCTACTTCCTCTTTTAATTTAAAGTCCATAAAGCAGCAGATGATATCTCTGGGGGGATCTCCTTCTCTTCCTTTAGGCCTGAGTGCTCTGTGTGCCCTCTCAAGCTCCACAGGGGCGTCTGCCGGTCTTTCTGTGAGGTTATTAAAGAGCGATTGAAGTGCCAAGGGAATTTGATCGCGTTAGACCGATTCTGGGATACCTTTAATCCTTAGATTCCGTCGTCTGCCTCGATTATCGAGGTCCTCCAGCCTTCTTGTGGTACTGGAAGCGGGTGCTATGTATTTGGAGCTCCCAAATATCTTCCACGTGGCGTTCGGTAGCTCTTTCTACTTCTTCCAAACGATCGGAAATTCCTCGTATCTCATCTTTCAGATCCGTAACCACATCAGATAAAGCTCCTTTGATGTAGGATGCTATTGATTGAAGGTCCGACATCTTAGGCATTTGTTGGATGAGGGAGAGGTCCTGGTCCGAAGAGGTTGTTAGGCTGTTAGTGTTCTCAGCATGCTTCCTTGCGGCAGCCATATTTAGAGAGGCTGACCGTGGAGAAGAGGCCGAAAACGAAGTGACCGGCTGGGATCGAAATAAATCCGGTAGATTGCAGCTTTGTTGAGTGTGGGGGGTATTTGTAAAAGGCAATTGTTGTCCTATTTTGCCCATTGTGGGTGAGTGCTCGCTTGTGATAGCTTTTTTCTCCACCGAGGTGCCGGAGCTCCTAGATTAGGCAACCATCTTGTCCGCGCGCCCAGCCACGCCCCCTAATTGTAATTTAGCATTTACCTTCTGGGGATGAAGGTGGGCTTACCGCCACCTCTGCTGACGGGCCAGGGGTGACCTCATCTGTGGGTTCCTGAGGGTGGTGGGCCCTTTGCTTTTTTAAGTTTTCCTGTTGCAAAATACAAAAAGAACATAAGTGCAAAAGCTAAAGGAATGTCTGAAAACAGTCTAAAATGGTATTTTTCATATGCAGTATGCTGGATTTTGAAATTAAATTTGGGAAACCCAAGGCATACAAAGATTTCAAAAATTCACAGATAATTCTCTCTAGCTACTTTGACCAAGAACAGATCCACACACCGAATTTACACATCTACAATACTGGCTACAAAAATAAATTGCTTACTTTTTTCAAGGATCCGATGGATCCAGCACAGCTGGTCGGGCTCCCTGTGCTTCAGATCCGACCAGCGCTTGCGCAGCTGATCCTTGCTCCGCTGGACCCCATATTTGGCAGACAGCCGCTCTATGACCCTCTCCAGCACATAGTCCTTATGACTGTTGGGCCTTTCATAGTCCCTCCTCCTACAGTCATAGTCTTTTGCCTCCAGGATAGCCACCATATCTGCCATTTCTGGCCTGGTCATGGGGGTGGCTTTGGTCTTTCTGTGCCTCCTGCTGGAATCCGCCATGCCTCCTAATTCGTTTGTCGTGGGGTTTTGCGATCGTACGTTCTGTGGAGGCGTTGGTACGTGTCACGCCCCAGCGTCATGACGCACCTGAGAGTGGTACGCATGCGCAATGTAAAGCAAGGTATAAAAGACGAACAAACGGTCACGGAAATTGCCGTAGGTAGGAACGCTCTGTGGGACGATCGCTGTGGGATGACCGCTGTGGAGGAACTCTCTGGAAACGAAGGTTCGCCTGGATTTTCAGATATAGGTGGGTAGAGGCCTATACTGTTATGCTTGGATTGCAGGTACATGGGGGCCCCATGATAATCTCTCAATCCGGAACAATTGTCAAGTATGACCAGGGAAGTCATGCTTTTTACTAAGCTGTCCCAGGATATCTGTGTCCTGGGCAGCATCCCGGAGCCTGTATTGTGCCCTCCTAAACCCCCCCTGTACTGTGCCCTTCTGCTCACCCC
>BLSH010082672.1:478879-498737 GCA_018402905.1 Glandirana rugosa
AGATGATTCATGTCTGGGGGGGAAGGAGTCATGTCTGGGTAAGGAAGTCACGTCAGGGGGGTTGTACTGAAGGAGAGTGGTCTATACTGCAGGAGGGGGTCTGTACTTAGTGGGGGGTCTGTACTGAAGGGGTTCTGCACTGAAGGAATGGGTCTGTACTGAGGAAGGGGGGGTCTGTACTTAGTAGAGGGGGGGTCTGTACTGAGGGGGTATAGTTGGTGGAGAGGGGGTGACACCATGTTTTTCCACACCGGTTGACACCAACCCTAGTAATGTCACTGGAGATCACAAAACAGGAACTCTTGTCACCCAAAGGTCTGAAGATGTTATTTTTCAGCTGGCTTCTCTCATGTAACTAGTGAATATTGATAAACAAAAACTAGTTTGTATTATGCATATTCTTTAGAACACAAATGGTAGGATGTCAATGGCACATAAAGCAGACCTCCAGGACACAAAAAAAAAAAAAAAAAAAGTAAAAATAAAAAATCAGCTTTTGCAACAATGCTCGCCTTCTATCTGGAGTTGTCACCTGTGGTGTTTCCTTTCTACCATTAGATTTCCTCAGTCTTCCTGGGTTGACAGACAACCAGCAAGCTATTGTACGTCCTCTGAGCTCAGGCTGTAATGGGCGCACACCCTGAAGGAGGGTCATCATGCCGACCTGAGCTCAGAATACTACTGCACTGGACAGCACTCACGTGTAATGGGTCGGGGGGGGGTCATCCTATAGCAGGACATACTTGAACAAGGACCATCATGACTAGATCACTAGTGATTCTTTTAAAGATAGCTGCAGATTTAGAGATATAGAAAATTACTTAATTATGGTAACATGTTTAGGCTAACAGTATATGAGAATGAGTGGGTTTATATATACACACTTTACCTAGAGCATAAGATACAAGTCAAGTAAAAATATTTAAGATCTAGCGTTCATTGTTCGGTGCAAAGGAATACAAGGATGCTATGGAATTAGAAATCATGCCAGCTTATCTATGGAAAGCTGTTCTGGTCCAACATCACACATACTGTAGAAGAGGAATTAACCTGAGGGAACTTGGCTCAGTGAAAGGTGTCAATACTGGGCCAGCAAAATCTGAACTCTATTACACAGCAACTAGCTCAACAAATGAGAAGGAGTAAGAAGTAAGAAGATTAAATGCAATTCATTGATCTATGGCATGTATTTATATTTGCCATCCAATGTTTTCTATTTGCAGCTTATTAAATGCATGGTATAGTTTTAATTATTTTTATATTATTTAAACAGGTTGAACATTTCGTTGTTTCTGTCTAAAAGATAAAATTATCCTAACCTAAAGTACTCAAAAGATACTTTACAAAGTTTTCTAAGCTTCTGTGTGGATACAGTTGCTGGGGAAACCACCTCCTTGGCAACCATGATACATTCTCATCACGTCTGCATTTCAATTTGTCTCTCACTCACAAGAGCGAAACTGCTGTTTAGCTCAGAGAACAAATGTACATTACAAAATGTACATTGCAATATCTGAAAATAAAATAAGGTTATTGCATCATTCTTGCTACAATATGTTATTACAGTTATATTAATAATTCTAAGATTGTCCCAAAGGATATTTCAAAACTTGCCACAATGTTAACTAAATACAACCATTATAGTATTGCTATAAAACGACATAGCTAATAGCTGCATTGCAGCAGATTTTAATCAAAGGAAAAAAAGCAGCAGCAACCGAAAGTGTGTTGTTCTGCTACTTATTCACCATTAGTAATACAGTCAAGTGTTCATATGAGTGCTTTCTCTGTACATCTAGTACGTTTACCTTGACTTGTGTTCATTAGTAAGTGAGCAGAGTATACTCAAAAGTTCTGAAAACATTCAATGAACCTTATAGGGAAAGCAGTTATGCATGTGGTATCTTGAAACCCAGAGAGGTGCATGATTCCAAATATTAAGCATTAAAAAACAATATCTAGTAGTAGTTAATAACATTCACCTGGACTTGTTCTGTAAGGTTGAAGATGTTTCCTAGCTCACTAAATCACTTTTTCAGTTCCAAGAGTATCAGAAAGATACCCTAGCATTTCTTGATGATTGGTGATAAGGTAAGAAACAATGGGGTATCTTACTGACACTCTAAGAACTGAAGAAGTGGCTTGACAAGTTATGAAACATCTTCAACATTACAGAACAAGTCCAGCTGGAAGTCACTAACTACTGCCAGGTTTACCATGACCTGGATGAATGAGAACCTTAACAGACATACTGTATATTAACAGCTTGCCAACCATATACTGTATATATAAGGCAGCTCTCCTGCCACTTCTGGGTCTGGTGCATGCACACGCCACCAGAGGCCTGCTACCGCTGTAATTAGCCACATTGGGAGCTGATCGGTGGGCACGGTGGACTCAATGTCCACCAGCACCTGCCAATGCTTCAGTACACAGGCAGAACGGCAGTCTGCCTATTTAAACAAGGCAGATCACCATTCTGTCACTACAGCAGACCTGGATCCTGTGTCTCTGCTAAGAAGGGGCACTGATCCATGCCTTCTCCTAATACAAGTACCTCCCCCACAGTAGTAAAGCACTGGTAAGGCACACATTTAACCTTTTGATCAAACCTGATGTTAACCCTTTCCCTGTCAGTGTCATTAGTACGGTGACAGTGCATATTTTTTTAGCACTGATCACTATATTAGTGTCACTGGTCCCCAAAAAGTGTCAAATGTATCAGTTAGTGCCCCAACTGTCTGCCGCAATATCGCAGTTCCGCTATAAGCTATAACTTTGCGCAAATCAATCAGTATACGCTTATTTGGATTTTTATCAAAAATATGTAGTAGAATACATATTGGCCAAATTGATGAAGAAATTTGATTTTTTTTTACATTTTTTTTATTGGATGTGTTTTATAGCAGAAAGTAAAGAATATTGTTGTTTTTTTTTTCAAAATTGTCAGTCTTTTTTGTTTCTAGCACCAAAAAAACCCCAAAAAAACACAGAGACGATCAAATACCTCTATGGTACTTCCAACAGAAAGCTCTATTTGTGGGGGGAAAAAAGACATACATTTAGTTCGGGTACAGCGTTGCACGACCACACAATTGTCAGTTAAAGTAAAGCAGTGCCGTATTGCAAAAAAGGGCCTGGTCATGAAGGGGGGGTAAATTTTCCAGAGGTCAAGCGGTTAAAAATAATGTGGTACTTTCCCATTACCATTATTAAAATGACTTTCACTTTAGGAAAACAAAAAAGTTGCTGACAGGTATAAAGCACAAGCAATGCTTCAGCAACACTTCTCAGTAACATTGAAGCTTGCCTGCCCCTTCAATCCCACACATTCCTATTGAGTGGTGTAAGGGATCAGAGGGGTGAACAGCTGGCTCAGAGAGAGTCCAGTAAAATAAAAGTAAGCTTTATTCAGCAAAAGGTAAGTCAAACAAAAGAAACGGCAGGCTTGTCTTGTAACACAGGTGCACACATGGGAAATGTTCAATCTCTGCAGCTAACAGACTGGTATGCACAGTACACAGATCTAGTCAGAGCTACAGTCTTTTATATGGTTGAGCTCACCCCAACAGGCCACAATCCAACCATGGAGCTCTCCTCCCAACTTGCTGTTATTTCTCTCACTCCAAGCACACAGCTCCAGATCAGCTGACTAATAAGCAATTCTGAAGGAGAAGTACCTGCCCTCCTCGATAAACTCCTTCTTAACCTGTCCCCAGGCTGACTTACTCCAGTGGCTATTGCTGCTGTCTATCATAGTGAAGGGCCAAGAAAAGTCTGGAAAAGAGAAAAAACTGAGCAAAACTCTGATCTTTTCAATCAGAATGACTTATTGGGTATCAAGCAAAGCAGGAGGCTTCTTCAAATGTGAGTAGGCACCTCTGCATGTCTGTATTTTATACAGCAACGGTTGCCTTTCTTAACCACTTCAATACTGGACACTTTCACCCCCTTCCTGTCCAGGCCAATTTTCAGCTTTCTGTGCTATCACACTTTGAATGACAATTGCGTGGTGCTGCAACACTGTACCCAAATTACATTTTTATACATTTTTTACACAAATTTTCTTCTTTTGTTTTATTTAATCACCACTGGGATTTTCATTTTTTGCTAAATAAATGAAAAAAAGACTGAAAATTTAGAAAAAAGGCATTTCCTTTTATACAATTTTGCAAGCACAGTGCGCATGCGCCGGTCCTCCAAAATGGACGTGTGAGCTCTGTCCTAGCAGCCCGCCAGAAGCCTCAAGAAGAATTGAGGACCTTGAGAACCGTTCACGTAGATATAATTTTTAATCCGGGGGCTTCCGGAATCCATCACGGATGTACCAGGTGCCGTCCAATCCCTCATCAAGGATCTTGTTCCCAATATTCCGGAACACAGGTTGGAATTGGATAGGGCCCACAGGGCCCTCCAGGCTCCACGCTTGGACAGTCTACCTAGAGACGCCGTAGTTAAGCCTCACTTTTTCGCAGTTAAGGAGGAGATCATGAAACTTTCCTGGAACTTTTCCCAACTTTCGTTCCAGGGTCACTCAATGCAAGTGTTTGCTGACATCTCCCCTGCCACCATCCAAAAGCGGAGGACCTTGAGACCCCTGCTTGAAATTTTAACTCAAAAATCCATTAAATACTGGTGGTCCTTCCCATTTCACCTCTCCTTCTCCTACAAAGGCAAAAAGTATGGCTTCAGTACCTTCCAAGAGTGTGAACATCTTCTGATCAAGCTGAACTTTATCTCACTGGACCCGTCCTCCACCCTCCAACCCAAAAGTGCAGGCTCCTCTAAACAGCCCTCTCCGCAGAGCCCCATTTCCCTGGTGTGGAAGAACCCGCAGTCTAAGAGGTCCAAGGACTCACACCCCCGTGATAGAAAGAAGGCACGCCTGGAGTATTACTCTTAGTTGGTTTGACACGTCTGTGGACGATGGGTCTCCCTTCTCTTAAGGGGACATTTACATCTTGACTGGGGACTCTGTTAATTATTTAAATAGTTGCAGTTATTCTATAGTTTGGTTCTGTTGTGCTATCAAGAATAGGGTCTCCTCCTCGTGCCTGGTAGGAAGTGCATCCCAGGCCTGGGGGGTACTCTCGGTTGGCACTGGTCCTGGGGTCCGGCACCGTTCCGCTTGGGCCCGCGGTATCAGCTTTGGATCACATGCTGGACAAATCAGGGGCAGATCGGACCCGTCTTCTTCAGCCCCCAAAATGAAGCTTGAAGATTGCTAAGCTTCTTTCCTCATTGGGTTTAGTGGATGTATGAAGGGAATGTAACCCGAAAATTAGAGGCTTCACTCATTATTCGGCCCCTCATAAATCTTTGGCCAAGATAGATCACATTTTTAAGGGAGCGCCATCAATTTCTCTAGTCTCCAAGTAATTTATTAGGGACTCACCCCTATCTGACCACTCAATGGTAATTGTACATTCCCGGCCCCAGTTGGAGGTTGGGTAGAGACCCCAATGGCATCTACGGGAATCTATCTTTTTTTTTTTTATAATTGTATTTTTATTAGATTTTCAAGGTTGAACAGGAGTGTACAAACACAAAGTGATAGTACATATTGAAAATGTGTACAGCAAATTTGTAAAGCACGTATAGACATGTGCATACATATCTAAGACAATCATAGGTAGGCATAAAAAGGCAAAACAACAGTAACCTTTCAAGTCTTTCAAACCGGGGAGCTTCTCTCATAATGGAAGGAAATCCTCTAAGTCCTTATGTAGCTCAACCCATTGGTCTGAGTGAGAGAACTATAAGATCTGTAACAGTCTCAATAGATCTGGTATAACATATAGGGAAGTAGAACTTCAACAGAGTAGGGAAAAAAGGGAGGGGGGGCACACCATGGATGTTGGCTTATGTACTTTTCAATAGAAAATGGTAAGAAAGAAGCATAATCATTAGATTCAAGCACCTTTTTTGGGGGGAGGGTTAATCTGAAGTGCATAATATGATTTCGGGATTGTGGCTGGAGTTATCCCATAACTCCCAGGTCTTCCTAAAGTTTGGCAAGGTATCATGGATCATAGCTGTCAAATATTCCATTCTACGGATGTGTGCAATATTTTGTCTAAGTTGAAATTGTGAAGGAGGAGTAGAAGCCAGCCAACATTTAGGGATCGTTCTTTTAGCAGCTAACAGAATATAGGCTCTTTTTAGAGTGTTTAGGGATCTTTTGAATCGGAAGTCCTAGTAAATAGGTCACCGGTTCTAGGGGGATTTATATATTGAGTAAGTCCTGTAGTAGGGACTGAACTAGCGTCCAGAAAGGACTTATCTTTGGGCAGTCCCAAAAAATATGGTAGTGAGTACCTATAGATTTGCCACATCTCCAGCATATTCGGGAGGTAGAAGGATCAAATTTGTGGAGGATTTCCAGAGTCCTATACCAAAACAGGAGGACTTTATAGGCTGTCTCCTTCTGTTCTACACATCTAGACGATTTAGAGATTGAGTCCCATATAATTCTCCATTGTGGGAGAGATATAGGTGTCTGAGTGATAGTGGTCCATTTTTGCATGTAACAGTGGGAAGATTCTGTTAGTGGAGGAGTGTCATGTAAAATCTTGTATATTGATGAGATAAGCTTTGATTGGTGAGGTCCTTGGGCACTCAACAACTCAAACGCTGTGGGTATCTCTAACGATAGGGGTGGGGATTTAGAACCAAAGAAGTGTTTAATTTGTAGATAAAAGTAGAAGATATTATGTGGAAGTTCATGTTTGTCATGTAATTCGCCAAAGGGGATGAGTTTTCTTGTTACCGGGTGCACCAGGTCGGGGAGCTGGAAAATACCAGCCCGCGACCATAGGTGCACCCGCTCATAAGACAAACTATCAGGTATGTCTGGGTTAAACAATATATTGAGAAGAGGGGGCAGGGGGAAGAGAGAGGAAACTGTCTCATGCATTTCTTCCATATAGTCAAAGTAAATAGCATAGGACCTAGACATAGATTCTTCAATTCAGAAATGGATGAGTGAAGGGTTGACCATAATAGAGAACATAGGTGTACTGGTCGAGTGACACTGAGTTCAATTTCCGACCATCTGCTGGACGCAAATCTCGCTGTCCAGGAGATGGTCGCCTTCAAATGAGTAGCTAGAAAATATTTGACAATATCTGGGGCCCCTAGTCCACCCCGGGAGCGAGGAGCAAAAACCACTGAGCTCGCTATCCTATGAGCCTTACCACGCCACAGGAACCATAGGAAAGCCCGTTGAATATGTTTAAGTTGAGTCATTGAAACATTTATAGGCAGAGTTTCAAATAGGTATAGCAGCTTCGGCAGTATCGACATCTTGAGGACATTGATCCTCCCCAGAAGAGACAGAGGGTAATCCTCCCATTGACGCAAAAGTCGGGTAATTTCGGAAATGAGTGGGGGGAAATTTTCTTGATACAAGGTGTGGTAAGTAGTAGTTAAATGAATACCCAAATACTTAAGAGATGAAGAGCGCCAATTGTATGGGAAGTTAGATTGGAGCGTGGTTAAGAGGGGGGAAGGGATGTGTATAGGAAAAGCCTCGGTTTTATCTGTGTTAACTTTATAGCCAGAAAGAAATCCGAAATCATCTAGTACAGAGTGAAGATTTGGGAGGGATGTGTGTGGTTTTGTCAGAGTTAGAAGTATGTCGTCTGCGTATAGTGACAACTTGTACTCCCTTTGTCTAAGGGTGACTCAACAGATGTCAGGGTGTGTCCTTATAGTCTCGGCCAGGGGCTCCAGGCAGAGAATAAAAAGTATTGGAGACAGAGGGAACCCTTGTCTGGTGCCGTTACTGAGTGGGAAGGAAGGGGATAAGAATGAGGACAATTGCACTTGAGAGGTGGGGCAGGAGTATAATGCTTTGAGAGCTGTAAGGAACGGGCCTTTGAATCCATATCGGGCGAGGGTAGCAAACATATAAGGCCAACTAAGCCTATCAAAGGCTTTTTGAGCGTCTAAACTAAGAATAAGAGAAGGGCGAGATGTCTTATCTAGTAAATCAATGAGATCAATGGTGCACCTAGTATTGTCCCCCGCGTGTCTAAAGGGTACAAACCCTACCTGGTCCTTGTGTATGAGTGAGGGGGAGATCCGTGTGAGTCTATTCGCTAGGATTTTGGTAAAGATTTTGTAATCAGCATTAAGTAAGGCAATGGGCCTGTAATTGTCAGGGACAGACGGGGTTTTACCCGGTTTCGGGAGAACAGTGATGTGAGCGTGGAGAAACTGAGGGTGGGGAACGGTGCCTTTCAATAAAGATTCATACAGGTTTAATAAATGGGGGCTTAAGATGGGTAGAAAAGTTTTATAGTAAGTATATGTTAGTCCATCTGGTCCAGGAGATTTCTGAGAGGGAAGAGCCTTCACTACTTCAGTTATCTCTTCAGGGGAAATATGGGCGTTGACCTGAGAAACCAGGGTTGGGGACAATTTTGGTAAGTTTAAAGATGAGAAGAAAGTATCAAATTTGTCTTGGGAGAAGAAATACTTGGGATTTTTTTTTAGACAGTTATAGAGCTTTTGATAAAATTCTCCAAAAACCTTGGACATTGTTTGTGGGCAATGTGTAGGGGTGCCATTGGACTGCAGAAGAAGATCAGGGAAGGAGTTAAATGGCCAAGGCCTAAGTTTATTAACTTGCATTCTATGGGGTTTATTTGATAATTCGTAAAATTTCTGTTTGTTCCATAATAGAGCTTTGGAGCACCTGTTCATGTCAAGGGATTTTAAGCGGTTTCGTAAGGACGTAACCGTGCGAAGCCTCGACACCGTGGGAGAGTCAAGTAGCTGCCTTTCGGCTATGCGTAGTTGAGAAATGAGAGAGGATCTTTGTAAGTTCGCTTCCTTTTTTAGACGGGAACCCGCCGAGATACACAAGCCTCTAAAGTAGGCCTTATGTGTCTCCCAAAGCGTGGAGGCCCCTGACACGGAGTGTTCATTTATCTGGAAAAACTCTGTCAAGTCTCTAGTCAGTTGTTCTTTAATAACAGTGTTGTGGAGCAGGGTGTCATTTAGGCGCCAATGGCATGTCTTAGTGGAAGAGGAAAGCAGAGTGAAATCCAGTTGGACAGAGGAGTGATCTGACCAAGTGATAGGGTTATGTCCGCTGAGACAGTGGACGCTAATAGAGGGGTCGTTATAAAGATGTGATCTAGTCTAGAATACATCTTGTGTGGGGGAGAGTAGAAAGTGTATTCTTTATGTGTGGGGTGTTTTATTCTCCAAATGTCCAGCAGGTTGTGGGAGCGCATAATTTTTCGAAACGCTTTAGACTGTCTGTCCACCTTGGAGGATGGGGTGGATGGGAATAAGGTGCGTCTGTCTCTTCTGGGGGACATAGTCATGTTGAAATCTCCACCAACAATCATAAAGGGTTGAGCATATTTCCCAAGTTTGCCAAACATATCATCTAAAAATTGGATCATTAGGGGCATAGACATTAATTAGTGTAAATGAGCGTGAGAGATAGTCACAGTCCAGGAAAATATACCTACCAAGAGGATCCGTATGGGATGATGTGATACGTAAAGGGCAGGAGCGTTTGATCAATATAGCAACGCCAGCTTTCCCAGTAGGGTCAGAGGCTATAAAAGAGGTCGGGAAATGTTTAGCAGCAAATTTAAAGGATCCCCCTGATCTGAAATGAGTCTCCTGGACCATGACTATATCCGCCGCAGAGGATCTGAATTCCTTCAACGCTAGCCAGCGTTTCCGAATGGAATTCAGGCCCTTTACATTATATGTAAGAACCCGTAAAGCCATAATGATATGATAATGACATGGCACAACTGATAAAGAAACCATTTAGCAAAAAAGGATCCATGGTGTATCTCATAGGGTAGGGGGTAGGTAGGGGGATTTACTGAACCAAAGGGTAATGGACCCTGAGGGTCTGTACAACATTCAGATAAAAGGTAAAAGTAAAGAAATAACAGGTCAAAAAGGGACCTGAAAAACAACATGAACAGACAAACCTCAAAGCCTGAGGGGGTAGAACCCCTCAGGAATCCATGGCCGGGGCCATGGAACCATGGGGGGAGCATGGTGGGCTCCGCAATCTGCAGGAAAAGGCCCTGCCGCCTCCACGTGTAGTTAAATGTATGTCAGATATTTGAAGGGTTTTGCAAATAGGTGAAAACAAAGATGAAAAAAGGAACTGTTGATGTTAAGGTTCAAAAAAAAAAAAAAAAGAGAAACACGGGCGTGGAAGGCATATAAACAGAGAATTCAAACTACATGGAGATCTGGCAGCCGTCAGGTCGGGTATCTGGATGAAGAAGCTCGTTGTGGAGTGGAGACAGTTTTTTGTGATTTTTGCCGTGTTGGGGTCCATATCCTCCCAGGAGTAGAAGGAGGTCTTGGGGTGGTAGGGATGAGAGCCATATCAGACTCCGGGAGAGGTGGAAGGCCCAAGTTTTTTATGAAAGTTTCACTTTCCTGAAGATCTCGCATGGAGAATTGAGTGCCATCTCGGGAAGCCGAGAGTCGGAAAGGAAAGCCCCATCGATATGGAACTTGGTGGTTCTGGAGGTGCATAGTAATTGGGCGGAAGTTTCGTCGTTTAGCAAGGGTAATTGGTGATAGATCACTGAAGATCTGAATTTTTGCCCCCTTGAACTCCAACCTGGACTTGTTGCGGGTGGCCAAAACGAGGGCTTCTTTACTGTCATAGTAATGGAAGCGCACAATAATGTCCCTGGGACTAGCCCCTGCAGGAGGCTTCGGGGCCAGAGACCTATGTTCCCGGTCTAGGCGCAAGTCTATATCCGGAATGTCAGGAGAGAGGGTGTTAAAGAGGCTTAACAAATAGGGACGAATCTCTCTGTCCCCAATGTTTTCAGGCACCCCCCTAATCCGCAAATTCTGGCGTCGTTCCTGGGCGAGTTTCCCTACTTCTTGTGGGATGTTTCGTGTAAGGTTCTGCAGGAGAGACTGCAGCTTAAGGTCCAAGACTTCGACAGTGACAGGCGACAAAAGGGTATGGGTTGGGAGGGGGGGGGGAACTGTTGGGAGATCCCCCCATTTGCCCCCAGCGGGACTTGAGGATCTGGTAGACAGTCTTGCATTGTAAAAGCTGGGGATTCAGGTCTGAGTAGAAACCTGTCTAGGGTCTGGGAGGACCGCGGTTCCGTGGATGATGAGAAGGTTGCCTTCTTGGGTCCTATCTTCACCATGGGCTGTTTAGAATGGGGCTCCCGTGGTTGGTGGAAGCTCTAACATGCTATGTGGGAGCCTTAAGGAGGCGGCAGGGACAAGGGTGGAAAAGTCACATGTCTATCATATTCAGGAATCCATCTTTAGAGTAGGGAACGGCTGTATGTGGAGTGGATGCTCCGCTACGGCGTCCGTCCGGACCGTATTTGTAGGCCGCAAGAAGCCACGGCCTAAATTTTGGGCGTTGCGGACCTCCGTCTCCTATCTGCACCAAAGTTAGTGTGGAGTGTAGCCTGAGGGACGGGGAGATGGATCGGTGGGTTTTGGTTGCTCACCCGTGGCTTGAAAGCAGGGATTCCTCTGGATAGTGTGCAGGGTTGAGGAGCAGTTCAGAGACACGGCCTGCTCCGTTCACGTCCAGCCACGCCCCCCTTTTGGATCCCCTTTTAAGCAGAATTCAGTCCATGCACACGTGGATCATCAGGGTTAGGCAGCCATTACTCTGATGTAGCTAAGGTGTAGCAAAATGGCCGCATTGAGCCGGGTCTTTGGGGTTCCGGACAGGTGTACTCACTGTGCTACCACAAGGAGTGCTTCAGTAAGGGCTTAGGGTCAGCTCAGTGGTCTTGCAGGGATCAGTGGTAGGCCTCCAGAGAGTGTCAGGCTGCTGAAGAGAGGGTTGGATGTGCCAAGATGGCTGCTGCGCTAGGCCGCAGATGAAGCCGCGGGCTAAATTTGCGGCCGCCGTTCCGGTGATCGCCGGTGGGTACTGCTTGCAGTCGCCTGGACTCCTGGGGCCCCCACTCGGGTTATGGGCTTACCGAGACTCCTGGTAAAAGTGCAGATGGTGCGGTTGGGTGTGCCAAGATGGCGGCCGCGCTAGGCCGCGGATGGAGCCGCGGGCTAAATTTGCGGTCGCCACTCCGGTGATCGCCGGTAGGTACTGCCTTCGATCAACTGGGCTCCCGGGGTTCCCACTCAGGTTATGGGCTTACCGAGACCCCTGGTGGTGCTGCAGATGGTGCAGTTGGAGGCCGGGAAGGCGCTCAGACAGCCGTGCGGCCTACAGTCACTGTTTGGGAGGTCGATCCCGTAAATCCGTGGTGAACAGGCCGGCAGCAGAGGGTAGCCTGAGTTCAGGCTAGCAGCAGGAACCTCTCGTCTCCAGTCCAGGGGCCCAGGATCCGATGGATTGCAGTAGATTTCAGTAGATGGGCTCGGAGCTCTCTACTAGTACGCCTTAAATCTTGCCCTGACTACCCAAGTGGAAAAGCAGACACAATGGACTAGCGCCCATTTTTATATTCAGAAAGATTGTATAGGACCTAAATTAGCCTCTAGACTTTCTCTGAAATTCTGATCATTCATTTTTCCTAAAGTGAAAGACTCCTCGGGACCCTTACTCAAAACCCCCACAGGATCATGGCAACATTCCACAAATTTTATGCCAAGCTCTATAAGTCAGAGGTGCCGGACTCCCCTTCCACCCAATGCCTTTTCTTAGATGGGATTCCCCTGCCCTCTCTAGACAAGGAACATAGTTTGCAATTGGAAGACCCCTTTTCGGAGGCTGAGGTATTGGAAGTGATTATGCATCTTAAGAAGGGTTCAACACTGGGGCCGGATGGCTTTTCCATGGGTTACTATAAACAGTTTGGTCCCATCCTAGCTCCCCACATGGCAAACTTCTTCAACTCTCTCCAGGAGGGAACAACGGTTAATGAGGACCTTACCTCAGCCAATATCTCAGTCATACCGAAACCTGGCAAGGACCCTTCAGATGTGAGTAACTATAGGCCCATTTCTTTAATCAACAATGATTTAAAAATTCTCACCAAAATCCTGGACAATAGAGTGTCACACTTTATAGGGGAGTATATCCATAGGGATCAGGTAGGTTTCATCCCTGGGAGACAGGGTCCCGAACAGATCCGTAGAGCAGTGGACCTTATCTCCCTCCTTAGATCGGGGTGGGACGGGGTTTGTGCTATCAGTTGACTTACAAAAAGCGTTTGACGCTGTCGAATGGTCCTATCTGTTTGAGGTCCTGGGTCGTTGGGGATTTGGACCTAGATTCCTACAGACTCTTAAAGCCCTGTACTCTAACCCTAGAGCTTGCATCACGCTTCACAATTATCTTTCCGACCCTCTCTCCATCCATAGGGGTACAAAACAAGGTTGCCCCCTATCCCCAGTGATTTTTGCTATTACTATTGAGACCCTTGCTATAGCTATTAAGGAACATCCTGACATTGGGGGGGTGAAATGTGGTCCCCACATACATAAATGTGCCTTATTTGCGGATGATCTGTTGCTGTTCATATCCTCTCCTCTCACCTCGGTCCCGAGCATCCTTCTGCTGCTCCAGGAGTTTGGTAGGGCCTCCAGTTTAAGAATTAACATGGCTAAATCTGTTGCCCTTAATATTAATTTACCCGAGACAGTTGTTCAACAGCTCAGGGACCGGTTTCACTTTGCCTGGCAACCGGACCACATCCCCTACCTCGGTATTCTCCTTGCAGCCAGTATAGATTGCATATATAGCATCAATTATCCCCCTTATTTAAACAAACGTCGGATGATCTCTCTAGCTGGGGGAAATTGGGGCTCTCCTGGTTAGGGCGGGTGAATTCAATCAAGATGACCCTCCTCCCAAGGATCCTTTATTTATTTAGATCACTTCCCATCCCGATCAAAAAGTTGCATCTTCACAAGATGCAATCTCAAATCCAAAAAGACATATGGGGCAACAAAGGCTTTAGGTGCCTGACTGAAGTTCTATTTAGAAGATGTAACCAGGGAGGACTGGGGGTGCCTAACCTGTGGAAGTACTACCAGGCAGCCCAACTGGCACAATTTTCCATTATTCATGCACGGCCCAATAGACCAGACTTGGTAAGGATAGAGAGGCAGGCAGTTCCCCTTAACGCCCTGGATTACCTGGTGTGGGCCTCCCCCCAAATCCAGACCCTCGATCCTTTCTCCCATGCTTTCCCATTCAATAGCTCTCTGTGATTCCCTATTTGGGTCCTCAAATCTGGTATCACCCTTTCGTCCCCTGCAGCATGTGTTCAACAATCCCCGTTTTCCTCCAGGTCAAGACATCCGATCCTTTGAATGGTGGACCAACAAGGGTCTGTATAGAATTGGTCACTTCCTATCTCCCTGAAGCACTGTACCGATAATTTAGAGATGCCCCGAGTGAAGATTTTCGTTTTCATCAAATCCATCACTTTCTATCCTCTGTATGGAGAGCATCACCGGTCCTTGCTTCTATTACTCCTTGTGAACAGTGGTGTTCGGATATCTCAAATCAAAGAGGGGGTATTTCCCTGATATATGCTTCACTGTCGGATCAACCCAAAAAACCTCCGTACACCAAGGGTTGGGAGAGGGACCTGGGCATGACCTGGGACGCGGATAAGTGGTTTTCTCTTTTCCAGGTTTCCATCAGGGTAATAGTTAGCGTTCCACTGGTGGAGGCTAGTGCAAAGGTGGTACTTGGTTCCAGTCTGTCTCTCGATCATGTTTCGGGTTCCTCTACACTTTGTTTCAGAGGCTGTAATCTCCAAGGCACGCTCTTCCATACATGGTGGGAATGTCCTAGAATCAGGGGATTTTGGAATAGGATTTTTGCGATGCTAAGGAAGATTACGGGTCAGGCAATTCCTCAAAATCCAGAAATAGCCTTATTAAATTGTAGGTCAGATGGTCTTTCCAGGACCTTATTCAAACTCACTCACCTCATTCTCTTGGGAGCCAATCTTATGTTAGCAAAGGCCTGGAAGAAACCTTCGGTCTCCTTCAATGCTGCAAAGAGGAAAATTACCTGGATTATGACCCAGGAAAAGTTTGCTAATATACTTCTAGACTCATCAGCTAAATTTGACAAAATTTGGGACCCCTGGAGGACTCACCTCGACTTGCCTGGGTAACTAGTTAAATTTTCCTGTGTGGCTAAGGTTCCTTGATGTCCCCTTCTCCGCTCTTTCCTTTCCATCTTTACTTCCTTTTCTTTTCTTTCCTACTGTTTCTCTTTTGTTCTCTATGGTTTTGTTATATGGTAAGGGCATCCCGGGATTCCCGGGTCCAAGAGATCGTTCTCTATTACTGATTTGTTTTTCTTATGGTCCATGTCCAACTAGCATTCAGCGGTTTTGCGGGGGTCGGAGCCCTCCCCCTCCTCCGGACACAGCTTGAACCCAGATGGGGTGTCTGGTAGCCCTCTGAATTACGGAGTTCAATATTTGAGCGGGTTTTTTTGGTCTATGTACTTGTGTATGTTATCCTGATTTGTATATGCTCTTGGTAAGGCCTTCCCTTACTCACTGTTCAAAGTGTTCTTTGTATTTTTGGAAAACCAATAAAAATTATTCTAATTAAAATTTTGCAAGTTAACAATCTTTCTTCACACATTTAGGCCAAAATGTATACTGCTACACCTCTTTAGTGGAAATTACCCAAAACAATCATTCCTGATGTACTGATGGACTATCTAATTTTTTGAGGTCCAAAAATGCCAGGACATCCGGTACCCCCCGCGCCGCAAATGACCCCTTTTTAGAAAGTAGACAATCCAAGGTATTTAGAAAGAGGCATGTTGAGTTTTTTGAAGTTGTTATTTTTTAGAAAATGAATACATTTAAAAAATGTTTTTATTTTTTACTTTTTAAAAAAAAAGTAATCACTGCAGTACAGCGTCTTCATATAACTGGTGTGGCAGTAATCAGGGACATTGAATGGTGACAGTATATTAACCATTCTGTCAGGGGAAATGACAGTGATCTACTGATCCCTGTAATCAGCGTAAGTTAGATCTGTCATGTCCCTGCCAGCCCAGCCCCACACAGTTAGAACACAGTGAGGGAACACATTTAACCCCTTGATTACCCCCTACAGTATAACCCCTGCCAGTGATATTTATACATTAATCAGCGGCAATTTTTAGCTCTGATCACTGTATATGTGTCAATGGTCCCAAAAAGGTATCAAAAGTGTCCTATCTGTCCGCCGCAATATCACAGTCCCGATAAAAATCGCAGATCACCGCCATTACCAGTAAAAAAAAAAAATAATAAAAACACCATGAAACAATTCTCATAGTTTGTAGAGGCGATAACTTTTGCACAAACCAATCAATAAATGCCTTTTGCAATTTTATTTACCAAAAATAAGTAGAAGAATACATTTTGGCCTAAAATAATGAATACATTTGTTTTTTTATATATTTTTTTGGATATGTATTATAGCAAAAAGTAAAAAATATTGTTTGTTTTCAAAATTGTCGCTCTTTGTTTGTTTATAGTGCAAAAAATAAAATTGCAGAGGTGATAAAATACCACCAAAAGAAAGCTCTACTTGTGGGAAAAAAGGATGCCCATTTTGTTTGGGTACAACGTCACACGACCACGAAATTGTCAGTTAAAGTAACGCAGTGCCGAATCGCAAAAAAGTGCTCTGGTCAGGAAGGGGGTAAATCCTTCCTGGGCTGAAGTGGATAAAATATATATATATATATATATATATATATATATATATATATATATATATATATATTAAAAAAATGTACATATTTTCTTATTTATTGCATTTTTTTCTCTTTTTTACATTTTTTTTTACATATTGTGACCAGAGCAATACAGTGCTACCATAGTGACACTGTACTACTCCGGAGAGGTGATAGAGATTTTTATAGTTGTTTATAACAGTGGTAATCACTGTTATAAGTAACCATTTTTTCTAAATGAAATAGTATGTACTATTGTGATTAGCTGTGATTGGCCACAGCTAATCACATGGTACAGATGGGCTGTGAGTGGTCCTGTCTGTACCATGTGACCACTGTGACCAATTACAGAGATCAACACAAAAGTACGCAATGGATGGTATGAATGAAAGGCATCCGTTGTGTACAATTGACATGTATTTTGCTATGATTGGTAACAGCAATCACATGGAACAGGCAGTGACCTGGTACACTGACCAGCCATCTCTTGTGTCCGGTGGAAACAGCGGGTGACAGATTGCACCGCAGCATGGCCCGTGGGGCATGCAATAGGCACGCTCCAGGGAGGATGTCATATGATGTCAGAAGGGATTTCATGATTACTGGAAAGTTTGCTCATTTTTGAACATCCTTGTTTAAATATACTGTATTACATATTAACCTGTTGGCACCCACATAACACATATTCACGGTGTCCAAACGGTAGGCTTTAACGTCCACATTCCAAACGTACTCATCGCTGGTCAGCTGATGCTTCTGTGTTGAGAGCACTCTCACTGCACTCTCACTGCACACTCCCAGCACAGAAACCAAAAGACAGCTCTCAGTCCAGGCTAATACTCAGTAGCCAAAATTATATACTTCCAATTTTTTAGTCGTGTTTTAGAAAAACCCACTATGAATTTGTTGTGTGTTCCTATTCATACAGCATGCCTAAAAAATATGTCTTTTAATATTTTTTATCATTCTAGGTGTTTGTTTCAGGCAGTCCTTGGACAGGCTGCCAACCACTTTAAGCAAAAATAGATTATAGTAGCCCAGCTTCATAATTTAACCATTTGCTAAGACAGACAGTGACCAATTCTAGTTCACAACTGATAATATGATCTTTCAGCACAGTACAGACAAACAGGGTTACTTATGGTAAACATGAATTCCCCAGCCCCTTCTACGCAGCAGAGGAAAACTTCAGTTTTGTTTTTTTCATAAAAGAGCGACTAAAATGTAGCAGCATTTTTTTATTTAATTAATTTATGTTATGTGAATGAGAATGCACAACCAATATAAAGTAGGTGTTATACATATTTGGTTACAAAAGTGCAAACATGCTTTATGTTTACCAGAAAAGATATAGATGACTGAGAATATTAGACTTTCTGCAGTCTCTAATGACATAAAACATCAACAATGCTCAGAAAATGCACCAAGCAGCTCTGGAAAAGTATGTTTTTTCATGACAGGAATGAGTTACTTTTTTTCTCATAATAATATTGAGATTTGGAAATGCTGACATGTACCCTATTGATTCAATTGTGACTTTTAACAACAGACTTACTTTTACCTCAAATCATGCCAGCAGCTTAAGCATTCCCCTCTCTCTTAAATAACAATGCCAAGTAGTCAGCTTGCTATTTTAGTTTACTAAACTATTTATTTCTGTTTACTGATACAACATTGAATTGCCACTTTTTGCATTTATATTTAGAAACGCCATGAATGGAATTTTCTAGCCTCTTCTTTCTGTTTGTTCCTTCTGTAAAGTGTGCTTAGGATGAATTTACAGCAGGTGTTGGATTGTTGTCATATTTCTCATATGTGCATTAAACACAATAAAGTGGAATGAAGCAAGCATTATCCCCATAGGGTTCACTTGAGGATGTAGCATACGGCAGATAACTCAACATATGGGATTTCCAATTGCTCATCCCACAATTTCTGAAACTCAGTTTAAGCCAAGGATTACATGTACTATATACAGTATATAAAAAAACTTTATACTAAATTATATTAATTGGTAAAAGTGTAGTTAACTGTGCTATCAATAGGGTGTATCTAAGCACCGGCCTTACCATGGGATACTCATAGTATCAACATAAGGACACACAATAAAGGCCTCACTAAACAAAAATGCTGATTAATGTAATAAAAAGAAAAAACTTCCCAAATCGTCCAAACAAAGTGCCTATATTAAGATAGGTAAACAGTCCCAATATAAGAAAAGAGGAAACTCCACGGTGACTCCTATTCAAGATTGGTAGATGAAATGTATGACAGCAATATTGTTCACCGCTCTGTGAAGGGTTATGATTAAACAACACCGCACTCGTGTATATCCACCACCAAATAAGAGGACCCCTTGGTTATGGGGGGTCAGCAAACGCATGCGGCCTATCACCCGGCCAGAGTATGAATGAATACCAGGAACCAAGATGCCAGCCACACACATGGATTCAGATGTTCAAATTAGGCGGTTCATATAAAAGATAAGAATCTAAATCTAAAACCATAAGAGTTTATTAAAAAATATAAAGTATTTCACTTACATCAACCACTTGCTTACTGGGCACTTAAACCCCCCTCCTGCCCAGACCAATTTTTGGCTTTCATCGCTGTCGCATTTTGAATGACAATTGTGCGGTCATGCGACGTTGTACCCAAACAAAATTTGTATAAATTTTTTTCCCACAAATAGAGCTTTCTTTTGGTGGTATTTGATCACCTCTGAGTCATTTCTGATTGCCGCTATAAACAAAGAGCAGTGATTTTGAAAAAAGAACAATATTTTTTACTTTTTACTATAATACAAATCCCAAAAAAAATAATAAAAAATAATTCATCAGGTTTGGTCAATTTATATTCTTCTACATATTTTTGGTAAAAAACTCGCAATCGGCGTATATTAATTGGTTTGCGCAAAAGTTATCGCGTCTACAAACTATGGGAATTTATGGTGTTTTTATTATTTATTTATTTTTTACTAGTAATGGCGGCGATCTGCGATTTTTATTGGGACTGCGATATTGGGGCGGACATGTCGGACATTATTGACACTTTTTTGGGACCAATGACATTTATACAGCGATCAGAAATTTAAATAGCCACTGATTACTGTATAAATGTCATTGGCAGTGAAGGGGTTAACTGTGTTCCCTGTTTCATTTTTTATAACAAGAAAAAAGTTTTAGTGACGAGAAACAAATATCG
>BLSH010082672.1:510028-532697 GCA_018402905.1 Glandirana rugosa
TGGATATTAATAGTTGACTTTCTCGTCCACATCATTCTATGTTTTTCCCGAAGTCTATGAATGGTTTAAACTGTTTGATTATGCACACGTATCTTTTCAATACTGGCCTTATGTGATTTACACACAATCCAAAATATTTCTTTGGACATAATAATACCTAGCCTTCTCCTCCACATCATGCCGTTTTTACTGATTTTTATGATTGGTTGTTGAAATTTTACTTGGAGGGTCTCAATATGTAATATTGTGCTATTGTATATTTATTATATATTTATGATGTTAAGAGGAAGGTATAATTCCTTCCTGTAATCGCTATTTGATAACTAAATTACACCCGAGTAACGGATAATCAGTCCAAACAAACCCCTTATGTTTTTTTACACATTGTATTATCTCGTTCCTCTAAACACTCCTCTTCAGTCCTTTGTGATTGGTTAACAACGTTTGTCCCACCCATTTGGACTAGTATGTATAGTAGGTTATTTTCTTCATGGTCACAGCCTCAGATGACGTCAGGTATGACGAAACGCGTAAGAGGTGGCCACTAAACGCGATTGCATCACTTCCTCGGCGAGCTGGTTCCACGAGGAGGAACGCAAAGGGGAATACAGGAAATATGATTATATCTTTCTCAAGCAGGCAGAGCCTGCATCCCCTTGCCGAATTTTAACTGCTGTTTTTAAACCAACCTTTTTTCAAATAAAACCGGACTTTGATTCAAAACCTACTACACTATCAGGGGACGCTTTTTTTTTCTTCTTCTTCTTCCATCTCAAACCGTTGGAATACGTGATGGCGCCCTGAGGGATTCCGGACAGGAGCAACCGAATAGGAGGAAGGACCCAAGCACACCTTGGAATCGAAGGATAAAGAAAACCCCATTTACCACATGCTGGCTACCCCTGCAGGGGTAAGGAGATTCTGGTAAGTGAGGGCACAGGAGGGGAGCACAAGTCACCTTAAATTGAAGCAGGATCAAGCACTAAAGTCACCTTGCAGATTCTGAAACAAATCATCTATATTTATTTGTGTGGAATCAAAGATCGAACCTGATCATCAAAGCTGTAGTTGATACTGATGAACGCTTTCTGGATACTCATAATTATATATTTTTACGGACTTTCACGGACATTCTTACGGAGTTTTACGGATCACAATTTACTATTTGTGGGTTTACACCCGTTTACACATAACATATTTTGGTTTTACACTGATCTCTTATATATTTAAAAATTCTAAGTGTTACTTATATTAATTTCTATTTACGGACTTTTACGGACACAATAAAAATATCACTAATTTTCAAGCACTTTGCACTTTTATATCTATATATTCACATAAAGCTTTACCTATATTACTGAGACAGCGCCAACTCCAACACCACTTCTTTAAAATAACTCTCTGAGGATCTGAAAAAATAATTTTTGCTCTACATAAAGATGGCCTAGGCTATAAGAAGATTGCCTAGACCCTGAAACTGAGCTGCAGCATGGTGGTCAAGACCATACAGCAGTTTAACAGGACAGGTTCTACTCAGAACAGGCCCCGCCATTGTCGATTAAACAAGTTGAGTGCAAGTGCTCAGCATCATATCCGGAAGTTGTCTTTGGGAAATAGATGTATGAATGCTGCCAGCATTGCTGCAGAGGTTGAAGGGGTGGGGGGTCAACCTGTCAGTGCTCAGACCATATGCCGCACACTGCAATAAATTGGTCTGCATGTCTGTCATCCCAGAAGGAAGCTTCTTCTAAAGATGATGCACAAGAAAGTCCGCAAACAGTTTGCTGAAGACAAGCAGACTAAGGACATGAATTACTGGAACAATGTCCTGTGGTCTGATGAGACCAAGATAAACATATTTGGTTTCAGATGGTGTCAAACGTGTGTTTGGCGGCAACCAGGTGAGGAGTACAGAGACAAGTGTGCCTTGCCTACAGTCAAGCATTGGTGGGAGTGTCATGTCCTGGGGCTGCATGAGGGCTGCCAGCACTGGGGAGTTACAGTTCATTGAGGGAACCATGAATGCCAACATGTACTGTAACATGCTAAAGCAGAGCATGATCCCCTCCCTTCGGAGACTGGGCCGAAGGGCAGTATTCCAACATGATAATGACCCCAAACGCACCTCTAAGATGACCACTGCCTTGCAAAAGAAGCTGAGGGTAAAAGTGATGGACTGGCAAAGCATGTCTCCAGACATAAACCCTAATGAGCATCTGTGGGGCATCCTGAAACGGAAGGTGGAGGAGCGCAAGGTCTCTGTAAGGAACCTTCTCGGACCATTGGATTGCCTATGCACGGACGCACATATTGTGTGCACGCATCCGTGCGCGTTTGCACGCGCTTGTAAGCGTTTGCACGCTCCTATGCGCATATGCGTGCGCATGTGTGCATGTGGCGCCAATAGTGGCCATTTAAGCAGGCAGCACCAGGAAGCAAGTGCTGTCTGTTATACAACGTTCCTGTGATCTGTGACCCTGTGCTTACTCTGAGAGACTTTCCTGTACCTGTGACCCTGGCTTTACTTGGACTTTGTTGCTTTCTGCCTGCCCTGACCCCCAGCCTGTCTACAACCATTCTTTTGCCTGCTTGCCTGTTCCTTTGTACCTCTGCTGCCCACATGTTACCGACCCTGCTGTACCCGACCACCCGCCTGCCTGCTCCACCTGTACCGCACCGCCAGCCCGTTACCAACCCAGATTGCATCACCATCCTTCTGCCTAGCATGAGCATCAGTGGACCTTCATCTACCACCAAGTGACCCAGTCCAACCCTCATGCCCCCTTGTGCTCCTGAACTTCCTGTCTGCACTACCAGGTGTTCTCGAACCAAGACCACAAGAGAGGTACCCCCTGCATAAGCCAGACTCGTCCACCAGGTACGTGACAGCAATGGACAGCCGTGTCCGGGTCTGCGCAGGGGACCTCTCCTATGGACAATTTGTGTGCACATCTTGCAGGGCTCACCCAAGCTGTAAAGAACTTACAGGAAGGCTACAATCACCTGGAAGGAAGAGTACAGAAGCTCTCCATGTTGGCTCCAGCCAGTCCGGGCCAGTCTGCCCCACGCACCATTGTAGCTTTACCTAATGAGCCTAAGGTGCCCATGCCAGAGCGGTTCTCAGGAGACCGCCGGAAGTTACGGGCATGCCGCAACTTCTGTGAACTGTATTTTGCCCTCCAGCCCTAGACCTTCTCACTGGAAACCACTAAAGTGGGGTTGGTGATCTCCCTCCTCCTAGAAGAGCCACAGGCCTGGGCACACTGCCTTCTGGAACAGAAAGCCCCAAAGACCACCAGCCTGGAATGGTTCTTCCAAGCCATGGCTCATTGTATGAAGATCACCACCAGGCGTCCACAGCAGAGGCAGCCCTCCATGCTCTATAGCAAGGCCACTGCACAGCGGAATAATATGTGTCGGACTTCCAGCGCTGAAGCACAAACACCGTCTGGAATGATGTGGTCCTGTGCTATCAATTCCGGCTGGGTCTCTCAGAGCGGCTCAAGGATGAGCTGGCTCGCTTTGGGGTTCCTCATACCTTAGACACCTTGATTAATCTGGCCATCCAGATTGATCGCCGTTTGTAGGCTTGTGCAATTTGTTTCGTTCGGAATTTCGTTTTTACAGAATTTTGCAAAATTCGGCAATTCGGACGAATTCCGAATTTTCAATTTCCAAATTTTTCCAAATTTTCGTTTTTCCGAATCGCGGTAATTCAGAAATTCGTGGTAATTCGGAAATTTGCTGTAATTCGGCAATTTCGTTAATTCGGAAATTTGCTGTAATTCGGCAATTGTGGTAATTCGGAAATTCGCGGTAATTCGGCAATTGCAGTAATTCGGAAATTCGACAATTGGAACAGCCGAAAATCCGAAATTTGAAAATCCGAAAATTGGAAAAAACTTAGAATATTTGAAATAATAACTAACTAATAACTATTAAATTATAGGTATTGGAATTTCCTTGAAAGTTTGGCTGTTAATGAACTTAAATATGAAATTTAGCACTAATAGTCATACTTTCAAGAAAATTTCAATACCTATATTTAATAGTTATTTATTATTATTTCAAATATTCTTTTTTATTTCCGAATTTCGGAAATTCGGAAATAAGGAAGAGCATTTGAAATAATGAGTTATTAATTTATTATTTTTACTTATTATAAATTATAATAAGCTATTATTATTTCAAATGTTTTTCCTTATTTCCGACTTTGGCAGTGTGTGACTGTATATATGCATACTGTATGTATGTGTGTGTGTGCATACTGGGTGTGTATATACTGTGTGTATATTGGATGTATATTGTATGTATACTGTGTGTTTAGATACAATATAAGCACAGTATGTACACACCCAGTATGC
Organism: Glandirana rugosa; assembly: GCA_018402905.1. NCBI lineage: Eukaryota > Metazoa > Chordata > Amphibia > Anura > Ranidae > Glandirana > Glandirana rugosa. Next base: position 514,393 of record BLSH010082672.1, read on the forward strand.
ACACACACATACATACAGTATGCATATATACAGTCACACACTGCAAAGGTCAGAAATAAGGAAGAACATTTGAAATAATAATAGCTTATTATAATTCATAATAAGTTAAAATACTACATTAATAACTTATTATTTCAAATGATCTTCCTTATTTCCGAAATTTGGAAATAAGAAAAATGTTTGAAATAATAATAAATACCTATTCAAATATAGGTATTGGAATTTTCTTGAAAATATGGCTATTAGTGATAAATTTCATATTTCAGTTCACTAACAGCCAAACTTTCAAGGAAATTTCAATACCTATAATTTAATAGTCATTTATTATTATTTCAAACGTTCTTTCTTATTTCTGAATTTCGGAAATAAGGAAGAACACTTGAAATAATAAGTTATTCATTTATTATTTTAACTTATTATAAATTATAATAAGCTATTATTATTTCAAATGTTCTTTCTTATTTCCGAATTTCCGAATTTCGGAAATAAGGAAGAACACTTGAAATAATAAGTTATTCATTTATTATTTTAAATTATAAATGATAATAAGCTATTGTTATTTCAAATGTTTTTCCTTATTTCCGACTTTTGCAGTGTGTGACTGTATATATGCATACTGTTTGTATGTGTGTGTGTGTGCATAGTGGGTGTGTATATACTGTGTGTATATTGTATGTATATTGTATGTATACTGTGTGTTTACATACAATATAAGCACAGTATATACACACCCAGTATGCACACACACACATACATACAGTAGACATATATACAGTCACACACTGCAAAAGTCGGAAATAAGGAAGAACATTTGAAATAATAATAGCTTCTTATAAACTATAATTTAAAATAATTTATTTATAAACTATTATTATTTCAAATGTTCTTCCTTATTTTCGAAATTCGGAAATTCGGAAATAAGAAAGAACATTTGAAATAATAATAGCTTATTATAATCTATAATAAGGTAAAATAATAAATTAATAACTTATTATTTCAAATGTTCTTCCTTATTTCCGAAATTCGGAAATAATAAAGAACATTTGAAATAATAATAAATAACTATTAAATTATAGGTATTGAAATTTCCTGGAAAGTTTGGCTGTTAGTGAACTGAAATATGAAATTTATCACTAATAGCCATATTTTCAAGAAAATTCCAATACCTATAATTTAATAGATATTTATTATTATTTCAAATGTTTTTCTTATTGCCGAATTTCCGAATTTCGGAAATAAGGTAGATCATTTGAAATAATAAGTTATTAATGTATTATTTTAACCTATTATAAATAATAATAAGCTATTATTATTATTTCAAATGTTTTTTCTTATCTCCGACTTTTGCAGTGTGTGACTCTACATGCATACGCTATGTATGTATGTATATGTACAGTCACACACTGCAAAAGTCGGAAATAAGGAAGAACATTTGAAATAATAATAGCTTATTATAATTTATAATACGTTAACATAATAAATTAATAACTTATTATTTGAAATGTTTTTCTTATTTCCGGATTTCCGAAATTCTGGAAATAAGAAAGAACATTTGAAATAATAATAATAGCTTATTATTATTTATAATAAGTTAAAATAATACATTAATAACTTATTATTTCAAATGATCTTCCCTATTTCCGAAATTCAGAAATTAAGAAATAAGAAAAACGTTTGAAATAATAATAAATACCTATTAAATTATAGGTATTGGAATTTTCTAGAAAATATGGCTATTAGTGATACATTTCATATTTCAGTTGACTAACAGCCAAACTTTCAAGGAAATTTCAATACCTCTAATTTAATAGTTATTTATTATTATTTCAAACGTTCTTTCTTATTTCCGAATTTCGGAAATAAGGAAGAACATTTGAAATAATAATAGTTTATAAATAAATTATTTTAAATTATAAATTGTAAGAAGCTATTATTATTTCAAATGTTCTTCCTTATTTCCGACTTTTGCAGTGTGTGACTGTATATATGCAAACTGTATTTATGTGTGTGTGCACACTGGGTGTGTATATACTGTGCTTATATTATATGTAAACACACAGTATACATACAATATACATCCAATATACACACAGTATATACACACCCAGTATGCACATTTTTAGTTTATTATTATTTCAAATGTTTTTCTTATTGCCGAATTTCTGAATTTTGGAAATAAGGTAGATCATTTGAAATAATAAGTTATTAATGTATTATTTTAACCTATTATAAATAATAATAAGCAATTATTATTATTTCAAATGTTCTTTCTTATTTCCGACTTTTGCAGTGTGTGACTCTACATGCATACTCTATGTATGTATGTATATGTACAGTCACACACTGCAAAAGTCGGAAATAAGGAACAACATTTGAAATAATAATAGCTTATTATAATTTATAATACGTTAACATAATAAACTAATAGCTTATTATTTCAAATGTTCTTCCTTATTTCCGAATTTCCAAAATTCTGGAAATAAGAAAGAACATTTGAAATAATAATAATAGCTTATTATTATTTATAATAAGTTAAAATAATACATTAATAACTTATTATTTCAAATGATCTTCCTTATGTACGAAATTCGGAAATTCAGAAATAAGAAAAACGTTTGAAATAATAATAAATACCTATTAAATTATAGGTTTTGGAATTTTCTAGAAAATATGGCTATTAGTGATACATTTCATATATCAGTTGACTAACAGCCAAACTTTCAAGGAAATTTCAATACCTATAATTTAATAGTTATTTATTATTATTTCAAACATTCTTTCTTATATCTGAATTTCGGAAATAAGGAAGAACATTTGAAATAATAATAGTTTATAAATAAATTATTTTAAATTATAAATTATAAGAAGCTATTATTATTTCAAATGTTCTTCCTTATTTCCGACTTTTGCAGTGTGTGACTGTATATATGCATACTGTATTTATGTGTGTGTGCATACTGGGTGTGTATATACTGTGCTTATATTATACGTAAACACACAGTATACATACAATATACATCCAATATACACACAGTATATACACACCCAGTATACACACACACACACACACATACATACAGTATGCATATATACAGTCACACACTGCAAAAGTCAGAAATAAGGAAAAACATTTGAAATAATAATAGCTTCTTATAATTTATAATAAGTAAAAATAATAAATTAATAACTTATTATGTCAAATGTTCTTCCTTATTTCCGAAATTCGGAAATAAGAAAGAACGTTTGAAATAATAATAAATAACTATTAAATTATAGGTATTGAAATTTCCTGAAAAGTTTGGCTGTTAGTGAACTGAAATATGAAATTTATCACTAATTGCCAAATTTTGAAGAAAATTCCAATACCTATAATTTAATAGGTATTTATTATTATTTCAAATGTTTTTCTTATTTCTGAATTTCCGAATTTCGGAAATAAGGTAGATCATTTGAAATAATAAGTTATCAATGTATTATTTTAACCTATTATAACTAATAATAAGCTATTATTAAGAGAGAATAGACAGCTCCAGAACACCTGACTTTTCCAGAGGTGACACAGTTCCAGAGGGTGCAGGCTCAAGATGCTTGAACAGGGTAAAGGAAAAAAGACTCCGGACGGCCGCACTCCTTTTCAATGCTTTATTCACCCAAGTCCATGCAATACAGACAAGAGATTGAAATGCTGCTAACGCGTTTCACGCCCCCCTAAGGGCGCTTACTCATAGCTATTGCAACATAGGCATGCACACATATATATATGTAAAAACATTGATGATCATTTCCTATGTTCAACCAATAACCTCGCGATCAGTCAGCTATTGCCTAATCATTAACATCAGTGGCTTCTTGAATCTCACAACTTTCAACAGGATAGGTACGGCGTGGTGCAGTCCAACAGAGGATCAAATGCAATCCATATGGAGACAAAGTGGTCCTCACATGCACCGCTGTAGGTTCCCCTGTGACATGCAATCAGGCCGACCCACCTGTGAAAAGCCCAAAAAGTGCCAAATGAATATAAATATAGTAAAAGGTTGTAAGTATACAAAAATACATGAAAATAAATATATATAGAAAAAACATTAGATATGAAAAACATCATAGTAGACATGACAGCAACAGGAAACTAATGCATGATTAAAAGCATGCACGTTCCAATGTTGTAAACTCCACCTGTAAACCCCGTTCCTGTGGTTACCAACAGGTTAGAAGGGATAGCTATCTACAAAATGGTACATTTATGAGTTAATTCATATATGCAGATAACAGGGTCCCCTGGTGGAAAAACAATCCCAATTAATATTACTAGCCGAACCATACGCTCCTGCAAGAGGGAAGTGCCATAAGGATATGAATGAGGAATCGTCAAAAACTTTTATCCATCATAAAAATGGGATACGTCCCACTCAAAGTTCAGTCCCTCAGGTCTCCTGGTACCAAGGAAAAATATCCAGAACACTTCCCTCCTGCAAAGGAGCTTAAACTTATCACCCCCTCTGACTGGGGACACAATTTTTTCAATCACCTGAATCCTCAGATCGGAGGTGTCTTTCTGGTGCACATCATTCCAATGTCTGGAGACATTGGTGGGATGATTTTTGCTGATGTCCCTGAGATGATCACCCAATCGATCACGCAGCCTCTGTGTAGTACGTCCCACATACTGAACCCTACACTGTAAACAGGTGATATATACCACATACCTTGTGTTGCAGTTCATAAATCTGCTAATGTTCTTGCGTTTACTGTTTGAGGTAGATTGAACAATGTCACCCCTCTTGACAAATGGGCAACATAGGCACCTACTCCCTCCACAACTAAAATTCCCTTTAAAATTCAGCCAATGTGGCTGTCTAGAGCTGCTGGAAAAGAGACTAGGGGAAAGAGAGGAGCCCAAGGAGTTGGCTCTTCGGGACACAACTTTTATCCCTTTATCTAGAATACGGGCATACAAAGGATCATTACATAACACAGATGTGTGTTTAAGAATAATATTTCTTATCTGTTGGAACTCCACACTATATGGCGTAGAGAAAACTGGACATCTACCAGATGCAGAAACCGGTTCTACCCATCCCATGTCGTAATCTATCAGGGGGCACCCTGTCTGCAATCTTAATTGCCCTTTGTACAATCGATGGTGAATATCCTCTCTCTATAAAGCGTTGTTGCATACTCATCTTTTCATGTTGATAGTCAGACGGATCACCACATAAACGTCTGAGCCTCAAAAACTGTCCTACCGGGATCCCTCTTAGTGTATGCGCTGGATGGCAGGAATCCGCTCGGAGGAGCGAGTTACCTGCCGTCGGCTTCCTATACAAGCCTGATATGACCTTACCACCTATGGCTGTCAAAGTTACATCTAGGAACGTGATGGTCGTGTCTTGATGACAAGCTGTAAACCTCAGGTTAAAATCATTGTCATTCATGTATGAGATCCACTGTTCTGGTGTGATGACATCCTTAGATACTACAAACAGTAGATCGTCGATGTAACGACCATAAAAGTGGGTGTCCTGTCGGCGGGGACCACCAGGCGCAAAGATGCGGAGCCTCTCCCACCAACCCATGTAAAGGTTGGCAAGGGAGGGTGCAAATTTGGCACCCATGGAGGCCTGCATCTCTGCAGGTAGTGGTCCCCGTCGAACATGAAAAAATTATGTGTGAGTAGATATTCTAAACATAAAAGGATGAACTCCTGATGTATTAACGAATGTGTGGTGAAATGTCCAAGGAAAAACTGCACCGCCCGCAGACCCAGTGAGTGGGGGATAGAGGAGTATAAACTTGCCACATCACATGTGACCCAACCAAAGCCCTCCTGCCATTCAAAATCACTTAATTTCTGTAGCAAGTGACCAGTGGTCCCTAATGTACCCTGGAAGCTTGGAGACCATGGGCTGAAGTAAATGATCAACCCACTGTCCCAAACTTTCATTAAGGGAACCTATCCCGGCAACAATGGGTCTACCACATAGGGGGCTACAACCCTTATGGATCTTAGGGAGGTGGTGGAAGATAGGCATCACCGGGTGCGCCTGCAACAACATCTCTTTATCCTCTTTAGTGATGATGCCCACCACCACCCCCCTGTCCAACAGGGAAGAGAGCTCCTTCCTATAACCCAGAGTGGGATCACCGGACAGGCGTGTGTATGTGGTGGTGTCGGACAACTGTCGCAGAGCCTCGTCTTTATAGGCTTCTGCGTCCAGTACTACAACCGACAACCCCTTATCCGCATTCCTAATTACTATACTCTTGTCCTGCTTCAGTGTCTGTAATCCCACAACTTCATCCGGTGTCAGATTGCAATCAAAAGGGGTCCTGCTACTCTTTTTGGCCAGAGATACAAGATCCCTTTCAACTAGTTTTTGGAATAAATCCATGTCCTTTCCTCGTGAGCCTATGGGGTAGAAATCAGACATGACTCTGAAAGGAACCCCAATGTACTCAGAGGTAGATTCAATAGGACTAGGATCTGACTCCAAGGCCAAATCCAGCAAGTCATTTAACCCACAGACTTCTGAAAATATGCATGAAGGACAGGGAGCCAGACCAATGGGCTCACCGTCCTCCTGCATCATATCAGTATCACCCACAGAACAATCATTGAAATAATGCCTTTTAAGAGTAAGTACTCGAACAAGTCTATTAACATCAAGGATGGTGGAAAAAAGGTCAAAATGACGTGAGGGACAAAAATTTAGACCTTTGGCAAGCAACATTGTCTCAGCTTCATTCAAAGACCTTTTGGACAAATTAACCACGTTGCTTACCGTGGTTACGGACGACCCCGTAGTTGATAGCGAGTCCTGTCCCCTTCGTTGGTGTTTCCTGCCGCCTCTCCTGGTTCTTTTATATTTCTTTTTCCTTTGCTTTTCTTCTTTTTTAATCTCGAACTGGATGTCCCAGCGTTGGGGTTTAAAGACTGAGATACAGTCAGTCGACTCGTGCTCTCAGGTGAGGAGTCAGATATGGTAACCGCGAGCGTGTCATTAACCGTTTCGGTCTCGGGATCCGAGAAGCTAACTCGCTTACCATACTGTTTCCTGCGGGGTCGCCGTGAGAGAGCTCACTTCCAGGTGTAAACTGTATTGCTCTCGTAGTCAAGGCGGTCTCTAGTCAGCTTCTCTTTCTTGCTGGACATGACGCTCCTCTCCAATTCGTCCAACTTGGTGTTTAAACGATGGTCAAACTCTTTAAACTTGGAATGATCTTGTAAGCCAGTTAGTTCTTTTTGTACAAGCAAGATCTCCTTTCTTAATTTTTCCAATTCATCCTCTTTAACATTAATGATTATCCGCATTAACTGAGCGGAACATTGTGATAGAACATCAGTCCATTCTCTTTTCACTTCCTCATTGGGGGAGTTCGAAAGTAGGAAACTTCTTAATCCTCAAACCCCGGGGAATCCTTTTAAGCGAAATGTACTCCGAAAGGGTGTTGATGTCCCAAAAAACGTGTATCTCCTTCCCCATTAGGGACTCTAGTCTCCGAAAGGACCTTAACAATGTAACATCCACATCATCCGATGTCTGGAATGCAAGTCCTTGGGAGCCCACACGGAGGGGATTGTCAGAAGGGGCAGTAAGCGTTCGGCTGTAAATAGAGTCTGAAGCCGCATGAACTGGTGTAGAGGTATCCATAATGGGCCGGGACTATAGACGTGACTAACCACGTAGATGTGTAGACTGGAAGTGAGGAGCCGACAGGTATTCGAGCAAGTCCAGGTGCACACAATCCGGATAAGTGATAATCAAGAGAGAATAGACAGCTCCAGAACACCTGACTTTTCCAGAGGTGACACAGTCCCAGAGGGTGCAGGCTCAAGATGCTTGAACAGGGTAAAGGAAAAAAGACTCCGGACGGCTGCACTCCTTTTCAATGCTTTATTCACCCAAGTCCATGCGATACAGACAAGAGATTGAAATGCTGCTAACGCGTTTCACGCCCCCTAAGGGCGCTTACTCATAGCTATTGCAACATAGGCATGCACACATATATATATGTAAAAACATTGATGATCATTTCCTATGTTCAACCAATAACCTCGCGATCAGTCAGCTGTTGCCTAATCATTAACATCAGTGGCTTCTTGAATCTCACAACTTTCAACAGGATAGGTACGGCGTGGTGCAGTCCAACAGAGGATCAAATGTAATCCATATGGAGACAAAGAGGTCCTCACATGCAGGGCTTTGGTTGGGTCACATGTGATGTGGCAAGTTTATACTCCTCTATCCCCCACTCACTGGGTCTGCGGGCGGTGGAGTTTTTCCTTGGACATTTCACCACACATTTGTTAATACATCAGGAGTTCATCCTGTTATGTTTGGAATATCTACTCACACATAATTTTTTCATGTTCGACGGGGACCACTACCTGCAGAGATGCGGAGCCTCCATGGGTGCCAAATTTGCACCCTCCCTTGCCAACCTTTACATGGGTTGGTGGGAGAGGCTCCGCATCTTTGCGCCTGGTGGTCCCCGCCGACAGGACACCCACTTTTATGGTCGTTACATCGACGATCTACTGTTTGTAGTATCTAAGGATGTCATCACACCAGAACAGTGGATCTCATACATGAATGACAATGATTTTAACCTGAGGTTTACGGCTTGTCATCAAGACATGACCATCATGTTCCTAGTTGTAACTTTGACAGCCATAGGTGGTAAGGTCATATCAGGCTTGTATAGGAAGCCGACGGCAGGTAACTCGCTCCTCTGAGCGGATTCCTGCCATCCAGCGCATACACTAAGAGGGATCCCGGTAGGACAGTTTTTGAGGCTCAGACGTTTATGTGGTGATCCGTCTGACTATCAACATGAAAAGATGAGTATGCAACAACACTTTATAGAGAGAGGATATTCACCATCGATTGTACAAAGGGCAATTAAGATTGCAGACAGGGTGCCCCCTGATAGATTACGACATGGGATGGGTAGAGCCGGACGACCGGTTTCTGCATCTGGTAGATGTCCAGTTTTCTCTACGCCATATAGTGTGGAGTTCCAACAGATAAGAAATATTATTCTTAAACACACATCTGTGTTATGCAATGATCCTTTGTATGCCCGTATTCTAGATAAAGGGATAAAAGTTGTGTCCCGAAGAGCCAACTCCTTGGGCTCCTCTCTTTCCCCTAGTCTCTTTTCCAGCAGCTCTAGACAGCCACATTGGCTGAATTTTAAAGGGAATTTTAGTTGTGGAGGGAGTAGGTGCCTATGTTGCCCATTTGTCAAGAGGGGTGACATTGTTCAATCTACCTCAAACAGTAAACGCAAGAACATTAGCAGATTTATGAACTGCAACACAAGGTATGTGGTATATATTATCACCTGTTTACAGTGTAGGGTTCAGTATGTGGGACGTACTACACGGAGGCTTCGTGATCAATTGGGTGATCATCTCAGGGACATCAGCAAAAATCATCCCACCAATGTCTCCAGACATTGGAATGAGGTGCACCAGAAAGACACCTCAGATCTGAGGATCCAGGTGATTGAAAAAATTGTGTCCCCAGTCAGAGGGGGTGATAAGTTTAAGCTCCTTTGCAGGAGGGAAGTGTTCTGGATATTTTTCCTTGGTACCAGGAGACCTGAGGGACTGAACTTTGAGTGGGACGTATCCCATTTTTATGATGGATAAAAGTTTTTGACGATTCCTCATTCATATCCTTATGGCACTTCCCTCTTGCAGGAGCATAAGGTTCGGCTGGTAATATTAATTGGGATTGTTTTTCCACCAGGGGACCCTGTTATCTGCATATATGAATTAACTCATAAATGTACCATTTTGTAGATGGCTATCCCTTCTAACCTGTTGGTAACCACAGGAACGGGGTTTACAGGTGGAGCTTACAACATTGGAACTTGCATGCTTTTAATCATGCATTAGTTTCCTGTTGCTGTCATGTCTACTATGATGTTTTTCATATCTAATGTTTTTTCTATATATTTTGATTTTCATGTATTTTTGTATACTTACAACCTTTTACTATATTTATATTCATTTGGCACTTTTTGGGCTTTTCACAGGTGGGTCGGCCTGATTGCATGTCACAGGGGAACCTACAGCGGTGCATGTGAGGACCTCTTTGTCTCCATATGGATTACATTTGATCCTCTGTTGGACTGCACCACGCCGTACCTATCCTGTTGAAAGTTGTGAGATTCAAGAAGCCACTGATGTTAATGATTAGGCAACAGCTGACTGATCGCGGGGTTATTGGTTGAACATAGGAAATGATCATCAATGTTTTTACATACATATATGTGTGCATGCCTATGTTGCAATAGTGAGTAAGCGCCCTTAGGGGGGCGTGAAACGCGTTAGCAGCATTTCAATCTCTTGTCTGTATCGCATGGACTTGGGTGAATAAAGCATTGAAAAGGAGTGCGGCCGTCCGGAGTCTTTTTTCCTTTACCCTAATAAGCTATTATTGTTATTTCAAATGTTCTTTCTTATTTCCAGAATTTCAGAAATAAGGAAGAACATTTGAAACAATAAGTTATTAATTTATTATTTTTACTTATTATAAATTATAATAAGCTATTATTATTTCAAATGTTTTTCCTTATTTCCGACTTTTGCAGTGTGTGACTCTACATGCATACTGTATGTATGTATGTATATGTACAGTCACACACTGCAAAAGTCAGAAATAAGGAAGAACATTTGAAATAATAATAGCTTATTATAATTTATAATAAGTTAAAATAATAAATGAATAACTTATTATTTCAAATGTTCTTCCTTATTTCTGAAATTCAGAAATAAGAAAGAACGTTTGAAATAATAATAAATGACCATTAAATTATAGGTATTGAAATTTCCTTGAAAGTTTGGCTGTTAGTGAACTGAAATATGAAATTTATCACTAATAGCCATATTTTCAAGAAAATTCCAGTACCTATAATTTAATAGATATTTATTATTATTTCAAACGTTTTTCTTATTTCCGAATTTCGGAAATAAGGAAGAACATTTTAAATAATAAGTTATTAATGTATTATTTTAACTTTTTATGAATTATAATAAGCTATTATTATTTCAAATGTTCTTCCTTATTTCTGACCTTTGCAGTGTGTGACTGTATATATGCATACTGTATGTATGGAGGGGCATACTGGGTGTGTATATACTGTGCTTATATTGAGTGTAAACACACAGTATACATACAATATACATACAATATACACACAGTATATACACACCCAGTATGCACACACACACACACACATATATACATACACACCCTGCCGCCAGATCCCCGATTCACGATTAGAGATGGACTGTGGTGGTACAACAACTGGCTTTACATCCCACAGGAACTGCGCTCCGCAAGCCTTGGGCTCTGCCATGATATTAAAATGGCTGGGCACTTTGGTGGTCGCAAGACTACGGAGCTACTTTCCTGCTCATTCTGGTGGAAGATTGCCCTGTCTGTGCCAGAAATAAGACAGAGAAATCCGAAGCCTGGGGTCTACTCAACTCATTACCCATCCCGGAATGACCATGGTCCCAGATTTCGATGGATTTCCTCGTCGAGTTGCCACCATCTGCAGGGTTCAACACGATTTTGGTAGTCATGGACCGTCTCACAAAGATGGCCCATTTCATACCTATAAAAGGTACACCTTCAGCAGCTGAAACTGTGGAGATCTTCATATGGGAAGTGGTTTGTTTACATGGGATTCCTATTAACATAATATTCGATCAAGGGGTGCAATTCACATCCCGTTTCTGGAGGTCACTATGCTCTGCTTTGGGAATTGAGTTGGCCTTCTCCTCAGCTTACCATCCACACACCAATGGTCAAATGGAGAGGACCAACCAGACTCTTGAACAGTATATGCATTGTTACTCCTGTTACTCCCAAGATGACTGGGTCTCTCTGTTGCCGGTAGCCGTGTTTGCCTATAATAACTCAGTCCATTCTGCCACCAAGCAGTCCCCCTTCTGGGCGAACCTCGGCTACTATCCTACTTTCCTACCCGATCCGCTCACGGAAAGCTCTGTAGCTGATGTCCTGGAAATTACTCAGTTCTTGGAGAAGAAACTGGGACCAAGATACATTGGGCCATTCCCCATCAAAAAGAAAATCAACAGACTAGCCTATGAGCTGGATCTGCCAACTTCTCTGCACATGCATCTGGTTTTTCATGTAAACCTATTCAAGCCAACAGTCAAGGATCTCCTCCTGGAGCGTAGTACAGCACCACCCGAGCCGGTCTTGGTGGATGGAGAGGAGGAGTTTGAGGTGGAAACTATTCTCTTCAGCAGGAAAAGAGGAGATATCATCCAATTCCTGGTCAAGTGGAAGAGCTATGGGCCCGAACAGAGCTCCTGGGAGCCGGAAGAGAACCTACATGCAGGAAAGTTGATCAAGGCCTTCTGGAGAAGACACCCAGCCAAGAGAGCCTGGTTGGGCATCTGGATGCCCCCCCTTAGGGGGGTAATGTAAGGAACCTTCTCGGGCTATTGGATTGCCAATGCGCGGGCGCATGTAGTGTGTGTGCTTGTGCGCATTTGCGCGCTCCTATGCGCGTGTGCCTGTCCGCGTGTGCACGCGCGTATGCACCAGCAATGGCACCAATAGTGCCCATTTAAGCAGACAGCACCAGGAAGCAAGTGCTGTCAGTTCTACAGTGTTCCTGTGATCTGTGACCCCCGTGCTTACTCTGAGAGACTTTCCTGTACCTGTGACCCCGGCTTTACTTGGACTTTGTTGCTTTCTGCCTGCCCTGACCCCCGGCCTGTCTACGACTATTGTTTTGCCTACTCCTTTGTACCTCTGCTGTCCGCGCGTTGCCGACCCTGCTGTACCTGACCATCCGCCTGTCTGCTCCATCTGTTCCGCACCGACAGCCCGTTACTGACCCGGATTGCATCACCATCCTTCTGCCTAGCATGAGCATCAGTGGACCTTCACCTACCACCAAGTGATCCTGTCCAACCCTCGTGCCCCCTTGTGCTCCTGAACTTCCTGTCTGCACTACCAGGGGTTCTTGAACCAAGGCCGCAAGAGAGGTACCCCCTGCATAAGCCAGACTCGTCCACCAGGTACGTGACAGTCTCTAACATCCACCAGCTCTGTGATGTCATCATGGAGGAGTGGAAGAGGACACCAGTGGCAACCTATGAAGCTCTGGTGAACTCCATGCCCAAGAGGGTTAAGGCAGTGCTGGAATATAATAGTGGCCACAAAAATATTGACATTTTGAGCTCAATTTTGACATATTCTCTTAGGGGTGTACTCACTTTTGTTGCCAGCGGTTTAGACAATAATGGCTGTGTGTTGAGATATTTTGAGGGGACAGCAAATTTACACTGTTAAACAACTTGTACACTCACTACTTTACATTGCAGCAAAGTGTCATTTCTTCAGTGTTGTCACATGAAAAGATATAATAAAATATTTACAAAAATGTGAGGGGTGTACTTACTTTTGTGAGATAATGTATATGGAGTGGTGCGTCAGTGCATCACCCATACCCCGTGAAGACGTCAGCCTATGACGAAACGTGTAGGGGAGCTATGCATTGACGTCACCACGCACACGCTAGTTCCGGTGGATGGGCGATTGCAAGCCGGCCGGCAGAATTTTTACTGTTTATTGTGCAAGAACCTTGTGAATTAATGTAAGTGCAATAATTTATATTATTATTAAACTCTTATGGTTTTACACTATGGAGATTCTTATCTTTTCTGTATGATCAGCCTAATTTGAACATCTGAATCTATGTGAGTGGCTGGCATCTTGGTTCCTGGTATTCATGCATACTCTGGCCGGGTGATAGGCCGCATGCATTTGCCGACCCCCCCCCCCCCCATAACCAAGGGGTCCATTCTTTCCGGTAAGGAGCACTCTTATTTGGTGGTGGATATATACGATTGCGGTGTTGTTTAATCATAACCCTTCACACAGCGGTGAACAATATTGCTGTCATACATTTCATCTACCAATCTTGAATAGGAGTCACCATGGAGTTTCCTCTTTTCTTATATTGGGACTGTTTACCTATCTTAATATAGGCACTTTGGACGATTTGGGAAGTATTTTCTTTTTATTACATTCATCAGCATTTTTGTTTAGCGCTGCCTTTTTTGTGTGTCGTTAAATTATATTATTACTGTGTATAAGCAAAAGAGCATGTACAGTACATATGTATCCACACAGACACGACCCTTCTCTTAACACATATAAATATATGTATGTATGTGCTTACTGTATATGTGCGTTGTTTCTGTCTCTGTTATATTTGATATGTTAAAATGAAATAATCTATTGCATCAAGGATCATTTTTTCTTTTTTTTTCAATAATTTTATTGAAGATTCCATTCAATACAATCAGTACAGGTAAATGCAGAGAAGGTACATAACCATGTTAAGCTGAGGACCACATGGTCTAAACACATTAAACAGGTGTAGTTGCATAGGTATAGCATAAGGTGTATTTGTGCCCTCGTACAGAGGGAGCCTAGGTCCTTACCATCAGCATGGACAAAGTTTGGTGTAGGTCTGACAACCCTCAGCTCATATATTTTGCCAACCGAGGACCTAGGGGAAGGAGAACTAGGGCCACCCTAAAGGGATCCTGCTGTGGACCCAGTCTCCGCCCCAGGTCCTCCCAGTCTAGGGAGGTAAGGCCTATTTTAGGCCCCTGTCCTCCACAAAGGCGGACCCCATAGAGAGCTGCTATACAATCTTCTAAAAACATATAATATAATCTAGCAATCAATGGCTCTCCCCCTTATCCCCTGCTACAAGGGACACATGGGAGAGGCTGGAGGTAGAGAAAAAAAGGGAAAAAAGATGTGAAAGAAAGAAAGAGAAGGCAAGTAAGAGGACGAGAAGATAGCAGAAAGAGAGTGTGTTCCCCAGTCATCCGAGTATATTCTGTTGAGGATCACTGGCTCCCAAACCCGAGGGACAGTGGGAGAATGTCATCCAAGGTTCCCAGGTCCATTCAAAGGCTGGGATTTTATCCAAAAGGATGCTCACTGCCTTTTCTTGTGCTAGGATCCATGAAATCTTGCGTCTGACTGCGGCCAAAGGAACATTGGGCTTCTTCCAATACCTAGCTATCTTAGTGGCAGTCAGAATGAAGAAAACGAATCTGTGATGGTGTTTATTGAGATGGTCAATTCTGTGGTTGAAAAGGGCTATCCCTGGGGATTGGGGGACTGCCTCCCCTGTGACTTTACGGATGATTGTAAAAATCCTATTCCAGAGACCCCTAATTCGTGGGCATGACCACCAAACGTGAAGCATAGTGCCCGTATGGGTACAGTTCCTGAAACATAAGGGTGAGGCGTCAGGGAAAATTTTTGCTAAAGAATAAGGGACTCAGTACCATCGAGTCATCACTTTGATATTTGCCTCGATCAGAGAGATGTTTACTATACCCTTGAATGAGCGCTGTATCCCCCATTCCAGACTTCTAAGGGCCATGATTCGTCTAATTCCTTCTCCCATGTTGTTGCATAGGATGGTTTAGTTTGGTTATCAGCAAGTGCGGCGTAAATAAGCAAGATTCCTCCCCTCTGATCCTTAATGTTTGTGCACCAGTTTTCGTAGGGCGTGATGTTTGGAGGGTCAGGTTTGTTAGGCCATATGGAGTGCAGGTAGTGGGATATTTGCATGTGATGAAATTTCTCTGCGGTGGGCATTCCTAATTTGCTGCAGCAAAATCCTGCTGTCAGAGGGCCCGCCGGGGAGAAAAAGTGTCCAATCCGAAAAAGACCCTTATTAAGCCACCACCTAAATGCGTGAATATTGAGTCCCGGGACAAAGCTTGGATTGTTAAACAGATGGGCCAGAGGGCGTAAGGAAGAGGCTAAACTGGGCACCTTGAGCAAGCGATCACAGAGGGCCAGTGATTGAGAGAGCGTAGGGGAAAGAATTGGTGGTCTAAGATTCCGGGGTGACCAGATTAGATAGTCTATCGTATGGTGTGGGATTGCTTCCCTCTCAATTAGAAGCCAGTCAGGTTTACCGCTACTGGCATAGGCCATAGAGATCTGGGTCAGCTGAGCTGCCTGAAAGTACCACCACAAATTGGGGACTCCCAACCCACCCTGAGATTTCAAGCGGAACATGTTGTGCCGAGAGCATCTGCTGCCTTTTGGACCCCAGATAAATTTTAATATTTTGGACTGGAATTGAGTTAATTGGGTTTTCAGGACGGGGATTGGCAGAGCTCTAAAGAGATATAGCAGACGTGGCAGCAGTGTCATTTTGGTTGCATGAATGCGACCAAGCCAAGAAAGCTCCAGTTTGGACCATGTTGCCATGTCTGCCGTTAGTTTATGAAACATTGGGGGGTAGTTTGCTTTGTATAAGGTATCAAACCTAGGAGTTAGATTCACACCCAAATAAGGGATGGAGGCCTGGCCCCACTCAAAGGTAAAGTGGGACTTAAGTGAGCTGAGGAGGGCTAGTGGGACCGAAATATTTAATGTCTGTGATTTGTTTATGTTGACTTTAAGCCCGGAGACCTCTCCAAATTGATCCAACGTGGCAAAAATATTGGGGGTCAAGGTCAGTGGGGATGTGACAAATAATAACAAATCATCCGCAAACAGTGCGCATTTATGCTCTCGTGACCCGCATTGAACCCCTTTGATGTTAACATTCTGTCTAATTGCAATGGCTAGTGATTCAATGGCTATCTCAAAAATGAAGGGGGAGAGCGAACACCCCTGTCTTGTGCCCCTCTCAATTCTAAATGTCTCCAAAAAATAACCTTGCATCTTGACCTGTGCTGAAGGCGTGGAATACAGTGACTGTAATATGCCTAAGAACCTAGGGCCGAATCCCCATCTTGTCAGAGTTTTGAAAATGTAAGACCAGGAAACCATGTCAAACGCCTTTTGGATGTCAATGGATAGGATGTAACCTTCCTGAGGGCGCCCCCCATCCCACCGAGAATTGAGGAGGGAGATAACATCAATGGTTCTCCTTATTTGATCAGTGCCTTGTCTCCCCGGGATAAAGCCCGCCTGATCCTGGTGTACATATTGACAATGAATGAGGATAGTCTGTTGGCCAGTATTTTGGTTAAGAGTTTGGGGGGGCGTGGCCTGGCGTGCGAGGAGAACGGACGTCTGAGAGCGGTGCTCCGACTGGAAGCCTTTTATCCACTGCAATCCTCGGCCTAGAAGCGCATCTCAGAGGTAAAAACACCTCCATACACCTCCACGAGTCCCACACTTTGTGGGAATACAAATTTGAACCCGAAAATCCACTTTTTTCGGACCCGGAGTAGGCCGCATTTGAAGCACCGGCCTAAATTTCCGGCCGGCCGGAGCTCCGCGCGCGGATCGCGCACACACAAACACCTAACAAGCACTTAGCCCAGCCTGTAGTCATCACAACCCCTCCTGATCACTGCACAGACCCCTTACCTGAGGGAAGGATTGCACTGAAAAAACTGTTAAGCTGAGAGACTGACAAACAATATACCTTCTGGTATCACCCCCACACAGCAGCCATATATGCAATATAACCTATAAACAGCCGCCATCTTAGGCCACCTCATGGTACAAGATTTCATCAACTGAAATACCCCTCTCGGACAATTAAATATTATATACCAGACATAACAATACAATACAATCAAACTGTGTGCATCATCCAAGTCTGGTAAAGCTAATCATATATGGGATTACCTATCCTACAAACAGGGGATTACCTGAAGACCAACACCAGGATTTATAAGCTCCCTCAACTTCAGATATAACATCTTGCTTGTAAAGCGCTAAGTCCAAACTCCTACAAGTTTGCTCTATACACACTGTGATCAGGATCTCTACAAGAGAGTGTTATCATCCCTCCAGGCTGAGCACCATAGAGATATATCCTGAATGAAAAGGCAAATGGCGGCCTAAAATACTAGTCCCGCCGCGTCGTGTCCCTCTCTAAGGCTTATTAGAACACTAGGATTTCAAAATGAGCAAAACACAAGGGGAACACTCCCCTTGAACATCCTCAAACCTGAATCGCGAAATGTTCGTTCTACAATATAGACTTCAACTCCCTCGAATATTTAGGACCACAACCAGAAGTCCATTAGGGGACAAACATCCTATCCATTAGGGTATATACTAATCGAAATGGTCTGAACCTACTACGTGTGTCAAACTAACATAACATAACAATACAGACCATATATTATAAATTAACAGGCTCTCCCCATAAAGTCAACTACTTTAGAACATGGTACTCCACCGGATTCTACCGCCGACAAATATCCAATATAACGTATATACCGACGACACACCCCCACT